>VXBB01023390.1:1199-58478 GCA_013399915.1 Illadopsis cleaveri
AACCAACCAAACACCTTCAAATACAAGGAAACTGAATTCACATTGTGGTATTCTTGGGCAATTTGCTGTCTCAGGATGGAAGTCATTATTTAGGGCCATTATTGGAAAGTACCAATGACTTAGGAGGATGAAGCTGTGAGATATGAGGTGGTTTCAAGGCCCCGAGTTGGTATTGGCTCTTTAGTTGATATTGGAACTGACTAAACCCACTATTTATAACAAGGTCAGGAAACAGAAGGGGAGTGTAAGGCTAGATAGGGCTGCAAAAACTAGGAGAAGAATAAAGTGAGACTAATCCTCAGTTCTTATGAACACAACTGATGCCAAGAAAGCTCAGCCTGGTGATTCTGTGATTTGTGCAGCTCAGGGTGGTGTACAGTAATTACAGTGCTTGCATGTGATTATATGGTAACTTTTTTATAATTATTGTGAGCATGATTTTACTCTACAGCTGCTAAGTAGCGTTTGTCCTCAATAAAGGAATTGAATAGTTTGTCTGAAATGCCAGAAACATTTATTGGTTTGTTGAGGTGTGGATTTTTAGAAGGTTTGGGTTTTTTTTGCTAAATACATGGTAAGTTAAAAACCCATTGATCTGTAAGGTTGCAAGGACAGGCATTGAGAATTTGCATGATTTTGGGATTGTCTGAGCAGTTTCTCTTCATGCTCCTGACTTAAAAATATTCAATCTTTGCTACTGTTTCCATTGATTCCTGTCTCATTCCTTATGGAGACTGGACCTGGAAATGTGATATAGTGGAAATAAAGACTGGTTGTCTGGGAGGATGTTTTTATCATTGGTGGTGAAAATACAGTCATGTTCAGTATTCTGGGGAAAAGCAAACAGGTCTGGACACCCACTTAGCAGCTACTCTGGATCAAAATCTTTCATTGCCCCAGTTTCTTACATGACAAATGAGGGTAATTATCCTTTCCTATTATGAAGTGTGTGAATGCAAGTACAAGTGTGTTGTTGGTACTGTGCCAGGAAAGAAGTCCTGAGAGGGCACGTAGAATTCAGTTATGAGAGCAGTGCTAGAATATTGTTTAGCAAATGAAGCCTAGGGTTTACACACAGAGCAATAATATTAAAACACAGCAGAAAATGACTACTCAGTGAGGGAAGGAGACCTCAGAGTCCTCTGGCCAAACCAATCTGACCATGTTTTGAAGTCTCCTTGTAGCCATTTGCCCAGAGGGGACAAATTTAAAGCTGAACAGACTGTCCATTCCAGATGTTGGACTCAACTTCTTCAGTCCTGTCTTGTAATCACCTTTTATCAAAGCTCTCTGGGAGTGGTGTGTGTTTGTGGTACTAAATGAACTAGTTTGCTCTATGCATGGATTTTGATGCTTTTAAAGGAAGGTGAATATTGTTATTTAATTCTTAAACTTGGGTGATCCAGCAGGGTAATGACTTGGCTCCCAGATCCACAGGCTGTCATTGCTAGAACAGGGAATATTGCTCCAGACCTGTGACTTACCCAAACCCAAAACCCGTCTGCCTCTCCACAAAAATTGTAGTGCTGTAGCAGTTTTTTTAATTGAGCAACACTTCAGTGATGTCTATAACAATGGGAACAAAAATATGTCCTAATCTAAAGCACAGATATGCAAAATATTGTTTTATTGCCTTAAAAAGCAATGAATCTGCCCCAACAAGGTGTATATTGCAGGTATTGTTCCAGAATATGATATGAGCAGTTGTTCCAACTCACCATGAACCATATCTGGTCCACTAGAAATGAAAGTCACTGCAGTTTTAACTTGCTGACAGTGTTTTTGCTGAAGAGGAAGGAAGTATTTTATTTAGTTAGTTATTTGTATGTTGCTGTTACTTCTTTTGAGTGTGACTCAGGCTTTCTTTTTGCTTGAAAAGTGGAAAAATGATGGATTTGAATCTTCTCTATTTGATAATTGAATAAAGCAGCCTCTTGAATATGGATGTGTAAATCAATGACCCCAAATATATGCTGGTGGATTGTCTTGGCTTTGTGACAAATAAACCCCGCGTTTTTGTTTTTTGATTTCTTTTTTTAAAGTCATTGAGGGTAGAGCATTATCATCTCAAGTATTATATTAATACACTTCTGCTGTACAAAATCTAACATTCATGATGTGAACTTAATGGTTGCTATTTGCATGTGTGTCAGTCCCAAAAGAATTAATATTCAGTACAAGTGGCAAAGTTAAGATGGTTTCCTGTTCCGTGTGTGCTATTTTAACTCAAGTTTGGCAACTGCTCTTTGCAGAAGGCAGAAAACTCAATGTTTGCATCTGCTATGGGTTTGTGTTTCTAAATCAGATAGTGAGGAGAGTTCTTTAACTTTGGGACACAAAAATAGGCTGCTAATAGATAGCAAACATGGAGTCCAATTTTTATACTTTATTTTAATATTCTCCCTTTGGAGATCAAGAGAAAAATGTTTGTTTTTTTTTCTCTCCCTAAGTGCCCTGTGTAGTGTTGGGAATTTTGGATGTCATAGTGCTGATTTTCTTGCTGATGGACTGTAAATGTTTGAAGAACACTCAAATTCCTCTAAGCCAGAGTTGATTATAATTATTACAATGACCTTTTTCCAGTTTGGTTAATATTATTTTGGAAGTGATTTAAGTTAAGCCTCACAATAACAAAAAGGCAGCTACTCTTATTCTGGAATAAATTGACCAGGGCAAGGGAGAAATGTAGGATTAGCTATACTTATATAAATATTTACACAACCCCAGGGCCCAAGAGTGGCACTGCTGTGTATTTTAAATTGCATTGCTCATGAAAAGTCCCCTTTTGTTGAAAACCTGCCAGCATATCTGTATAGAATAGAGTGAAAGAGTTGGTAAAATTAAGGCTATTTCCCTGCTCAGTGCACATGTGTTTCTCTGGATGAGAAACTTTGGAAAACTCTTCCTAGATCCAGGTCTTTGATGTGGCAAGAAGGGAGGATTTACAGAGGGTAGGAAATCTGGTTTAAACAATCTCTGTGGTTCAGATCACACAATGTCCAAGTACTGGAGATTTTACATTGGCCTTTTGAGAGACTTGAGTTACCATATCCAAAAGGAATCTCTAACAGAAAGGAGCTGGGGAGAAGCCTCTGTATTTTCCCCTAAATGAAAGAACACAGGTTGGTTGTGTCCTTTAGAGAAGGATATGCAATTTCAACAATAGATCAAGAGGCACTGTATTTCTGACTGTGCATGACAAAAGTTTGAGGTGATGTTTTCACAGCCCAGTATTAAGCAGTTAAATTCCAAGGTTAGTCTCACCTATGTGCCCAGACAGGCATTTGAGAGAATGAACTCATTTTGAGTGAAGGAGAGTTATTTGAGAGAAGGAAAGGTTGGTTTCCTTGTACAGAGCATTTTGATTTGCTTGTCTAATTTGTAATGGACCCTTTTCTTGCAGAAACAAATCCCTGCATATTGGGTGGGTAACTCTGAAGCTGTGACTTGCCAGCACGGTCTGTTGCAGTGTGTTACCTCCTTATGGTTGTGCTGCATATTTTTATTGTGTGTTTAATGTTTACAGCTGTGTTTGGGTCGGGATGGGCACCCTTGGGTCACACACACCCTGTTCTCCTCTCAGACTGTCCCAGGCTGGCCACCCAGAGATGGCCAAGGGAGGGCAGGATTTGCCAGGACTCTGCCAAGACACACGGCTGTGTGGCTGACACCTGGGCTTTGCTGTCTGAGAGGACATTCCAGAGCTCCCAAATGAGGCCTCCCAAATTGTGCTGTAGCATTTATATGCACAGGAATAAATTAGGGCCCAAAGCTGTGATATTTAAGCTTGTAGAGCAAGCAGGTGCTGAGGGGTAAATCTCCAGGAAGCTGATCCCTTATGGATATTCCATTCTTTCTCAGATGCAAAGTGCTTTCAGGACAATTATTAAGGGAAAGCTCACAGTGACTAGAGTTGAATTAGTCACTGGAAAATGTGTGAGTTTCTGCAGTTCTTCCAAGAATGCCTTGAGTGAAGGGATGATTCACAGCCAGGAGAATTTATACTCTCAGAAATCTGTGGTGCCATCCTTGAATGTGCAAGTGTGTGATTTTCTGTAATACAAGCATGCTCATTTCAAGGAAGATTCTATTTGAGGACCCAAGATGATTTCTCTGTTTGTGAATACCTAGGAATTTTATTTTTTTTTCATGTGAAGAGGTGACCTGCTTTTGTAAAATTATATCAATCATATTTTAATCCCTTAATTTTTGGAAAAGAAAGATCACCTGTTTTTTTTTTCATGCTCTTTATTTATTGCAAAAAGACTCCATAATAAAAATACCTAGTGACAATTTAGTTGTTCAAGCTCATAACAAGAAATAGGTTTAAACATCAGAGGGCCATATTTAGAAAAAGTTATATAATATATCAGCTGTGAAACTGCTCTTTCTGTATGCAGAGTGAGAGGCCAGGCTGGAGGTAAGGTTGAAAGAGAAATGTTGGTATCAATTTATCCTGAAAACTTTCTCAGAGGATGAAATACCTGGATTGGGGAGTGGCAGAGATGCAGACATCATGTCAATGTAATTGCAAAATTATGAAGCAGGGGAATTAAGGCTATACTTAAACTGAATCTTTTGATGCTCATGGCTCACCACAGTACCACAACAGCCATTTCTATTTTCTGCAGCTCAGACCTTTATTAATGCAATAGGACTATCTTGTATCTTTTTGTCATTTAGAACAGAAACCTATGTTTGACAATGCATAACATGTCATTTTAGAATTAATGTGAACTGCTCATTTCACATTGTCTTGCTGCTCTAGTTTTATGTGTAATATTTTCCCAGAGTTTGTAGGAAAAAATGGCCCCTTCTTAAATAAATTTGCCAGCTCAAAGTCATTTAGCATTACTGATTTTTCATTTAACCTGCAGAAAAGAGTTATCAAGTGTTAAGTTCACTTGAGATTTTCTTCCCTGCTGAAAAGGGGAGATTTTACAGAATCTGTCATCTAGAACATGATTAAAAAATCCAAACATGAAATGAAGTTGAATTTTCATGTTTCACAGGTAAAGGGAATGTGGAAACTAAAAACTCAGTAAATTCATGTTTAAAGTAGAATTAGAACCTGTGGGAGCTGCACTGTTTTTTCTCAATCTGTAAGATTGCCCTGTGATTTCAGATGTTGTGATACTGCCAAGCAGGAATCACTACCTTCTGCCAAATGTTGCACCTGGATATTTAATGATCAAAGCTCATTATAGAAGCAGTGCATCTGTAATAGGGTCATGTAGATAACAGCCCCAGGTCAGGCCACATTCAGCTGGCAGGGTGAGGGGAAATGCAGGGATCTGTAGTTTAATTTAATGGCAACCTTCTGTGTGTTGCCACAGGCAGTGCTGTTCTACCTAACAAGGGTTAGGGTTTTTTATCTTCATTGTTTTATTTTGGGAATTTTATCCAGCAGCATCTTTGCCTTGAAATTAAATTTTGATAATGTTGTTTCTAAGATCATTGTTGACTGCCAAAGAGAGCAAATTTTGATGCTGTGCATCCTTTTGGCTTTTACATTGGGGAACTTCAAAAGCTAACACCTAAGAGAGTGTTCATGCATGTAGCTCACATTCTTAAACACTGATTTTTTTTTTTTCTATGTTGTTAAACAGCTGAGTCATTTATTTAGTAGAATTGTTAATATCAATGTAAATGTGTTCTGTGGTGGGAAACTTTTTTTTTCCCATTGGAGAAGATGGTATAAACATTTACAGATCTGTACCTCTGTGGGAGAATGGATGAGCATCTGTATAGTCTGGTGAGGAGTGTGAAATGAGTGCTTAATTTGGCTTGAATACTGGATTTGATCTTGCTGATTTCTAATAGAGACCTTTGTTTTCCTTACTGCTAGCAGAATTTTTGTCTGAATTTCCTTACTGTTTCCGGCTTAAAGTAATAAATAATCTTAACTCAGATTGAAAACCCTGAGTCTCTATTCTGTCATTTGGTTTTGTATTCTGAATACTGTTAAAGAACAATATGTCATTGCAAAGTGAATCCACTTCTTGCTCTTTATGGAGTAGGTTCACACAGGAACATTAAAATTCACTTTTTTTGGGGTGTGTTTTGAAATGGCTCTATTTCACTTGTTAGCCAGAGGATCTTTGTGTAAGTCTTCAGCTGAGTACATGAGGCTTGGTTTCTGTGGTCAAATGAAAAAATGAACATGTGTAGCCTCTAGCCCTTTTCAAATGTCTTCCCTTTAGCAGCTCAGTTCTGCAATGTCTGATGCTAACTTACAACAACCAGACTTCCTGTCATGGCCAGCCAGCAGAACAGGGATGGAATGAACTGCACAGACCTCAGCACCCCTAAACTGGTTGATGAAAGTGAGTGTGAGATGTAGGTACTTCATCCTTTTCCCAAAGTCAGGTTTATATGCCAACATTTTTGGTTTGTTTTGTTGCATGGAGTAGAATGTGATCTTTTATGAGCACATACGTAAATTTTACCCTATACTTATGCCATTTGGTGGAGGTGCCCTTTAATTTTTAATATGAAAACAGTAGCCAGGTGTACAGCCCCTTGAATTCAGAGCTCAAACTGGGAAGCACTGGAACATGGTGCTGTACTGAGCAATCCAGTGAGAAGTTCTGAATTTAGCAGTAATTTGTTGTTACTGCACATGCCAGCTCTGTGTGACCTGATGATGTAAAACCCTGTGGGTTTAAAAGGTGCACTTCTCTAAACCTTGTGTCAGTCACTCAGCTAAATCCCCAGAGAACCCCTTGGAAAGGTACTCACGGGTGCTTTCTCAAGGTGCACCACACTGTCTCTCATGTTTTGTCCTTGTAACTGTGTTTTCAGAAGTTTTGTGGCTTGTCTGTAATGACTTCCTTGGGCTGCTGAATGTCTCAGTAAACATCTCTGTTTATATGAGCTGAGTTACTTTCCCTGCCACATCTGGACTGCCATGCTGCAGGACATTTCTGCTTTCTTGTGACTTTGTCCTCTGAGAGAAACCTCACCTTGTTCCCTCTAGAGTCACATGTGATTTGTGTTTCATTCCTGCTCTGAAAAAAGAGGCTGTTAAAACACACCTTGGGTAGTTAATATTTAATTCTGCACAAGTGAGAGCAGAGCTGTTGTCCTCACCATGAAGTACATTTGCAAAAGGATACTAAAGGCTTTCTTCATTCACTGGGCACTCATTTGCACACAGCCTCTATTGCAGTGGGCAGTTTCTACCTTTTTAAAATGAAACCTATTTTGGAATATTTTGTAAGGCAAATTTTTTGGAGAAAAAAAATCTAGTTCTGAGTGTGGAATGTTGCTATTCATATATACACATGAAAATGCAATTATATTCATAGAGAGAATGGCCACCCCCTGTCTTGGTGCACACAGCTTGGGTGATCAGAGTCCCTTATTTTCTTCTTCAAAATATTGGCAGTAGTTTCCCTTAATCCTTCTTGAGACTTACTGAAGTAATGCTCACAGCATGATTTCTGACTCTGTAAGCCTCCTCTGAATCTCTCTGTAGGCTTTTTC
Organism: Illadopsis cleaveri; assembly: GCA_013399915.1. NCBI lineage: Eukaryota > Metazoa > Chordata > Aves > Passeriformes > Timaliidae > Illadopsis > Illadopsis cleaveri. The sequence goes on from VXBB01023390.1 coordinate 8,688, forward strand.
TTTTCTTTCATTAAGTACATGACTGAGCTCTGATCCAAGCACCATTTGTGGCCACAGACACTGAAAGACTCCTGGGGATTCTGGGCTTTGAATCAGGAATGTTATCTTACAGAACTCTGTAGTCTGTAATGGCAGATTCAGGTAAACTTTTACATTGTTAATGTAGATTTTTCTGTCAAGGGTACTTTGATGGCTTGACAGCCTCTAAGGTTTTTTGTCTCATGCATTTATATACAATCAGCCTGATCTTCCAGCCTAGGATTACCTGACTTGACCAAAGGTGTTCTTGCAAACTCACCTTCCTCTAGTGAACTTAGATGGACACTTCAGCTCACAGAAGGTGCTCTGCTGGTGGCACTGGCTGGTTTTCAGCAGGGTCTGTTCCCTTACCCACCTGCCTGTTCAGGTGCTGGATGGTTGTCTTCCCACCCAGAGGTGGCTGGTGGGTGACCATTGTGGCAGACAGAGCCAAAACTCTCTGTAAATAGCAGTGCTGGTTCTGTCCTGGAATAAGGAGCACAGTGTTGTATGTAACAATGTAATGGGGTTTTTTCACAGTTCTCTTGACATAGTTTTCTACCTTTGGGTATCTTGTATCATGTCGTCCCCTCAGCTTGCACAGCACCTGCTGTAGTGAAGTGCAGGTTCTGTTCTGCCATCTACCTCCAAGTGTGACTGAAGGAAATGCAACAGGAGTTTGTACCTGCAGGTGTGTGACTGAACATGACCACTGCTGCTGGCTCATTTGAATAGAAATCAGTGGAGATGTCGAGGACCAAAAGTTTGTTGTTAAGTTCATGGCAGTAAAGATCTCTGTCAGGTGCCCTGGAAAGCACTGAGCAATTCATCTGTGCAGTATTAGGAAAGTATCTATGTAGTGCTGTAATGATCCACTGAATTCACTGATTTGCCAAACAACACACAGCAGCAGGAGCTGAAGCTCGGCAGCTTCAGGCTCTGAAGTGCCTCGAATGCACATCCAGATCGGAGCCTGAGACAGCTGGTAATTGAAGGTGCCTTGGAGTCTGGTGTCCTTAAAGAGCCACTTGAGGGAGTTGTCAGAATAATCCGTGACTGATGAGGCTGCTGAGGAGATCCTTTCAACCTGGGGAAATAGTCACATCAAGGAATGGATGAAATGTAAACTAATTGTGGGTTTTAGAGTGGCACTTCTATAAACTGTTTTTTATAGACTTCTATAAACTGTTTGGCTGGGGACTGGCTGTGCTGGGGGAGTGCTCTCCTTGTCCTGCTGGATGTGAGTCAATTTCTCTACAGGGCATACGTTTCCTTAGGAAATGTTTTAATCTTTCACTTTTCTTGTGGAAATTGCACCTGCAAGTGTATTGGATTTGATTTGTCTCTGCAAGGTGCATCTGTCCAGGTCTGTGCTTTTTTTGGGTGCATCAGGCCCCAGGAATATGTGTCTATGAAGCCAGGGCAGGATGTAGCTCTGCAATTTGCATGTGGGATTGAGAAGGAGGAAAGCTCCAGTATTTCAGGGCAGTACAAAAATAGTGTGTCTGAAGTGCTGTGCCTGCAGTTCTGGCATAGGTATGAAATGACATTTTAATTGTTCAGCGACAGATTGTGCTGTAAAAAGTTGACAGTAACTGCGTAACAACTACGTTGGTACAGTTAATTTACTAATCTGAGTCTGAAACATGTTGCAGCTTTTCCTGGGCTGCTCCTTTCTCTGTGTAGTTGGAATCAGCCATTCTGGAGTTACTGGGCATCTCATGGAGGGTGCAAGGTGACTCCAGACTACCTGTGGAGGATACAGAGCTTAGTGCAAAACCAGAATTAAGGCTTGCTGTTCACATTTCTCTCTTCTCCCTTTGATTCTCTACACTGGCTTTTCTTTTAATAATGTAGAGTAACACATCCTAACCAACACTATGAAATGTCATTAAAATGCATACAGGTAGTTTCTATTCATTTTCTGAAACTATAATGTGTATTATATCTTTATTTCTGTAAAAATCTAAAGAATGTTTAATAAAACTTGTGTTTTGTACCTGTTTCATTTATTTTCTAAGGAAATGTAATGATATCTTGCCCAAATTTTGCAGGATGTATAGAATATGTTGCCTGAAAATAATAGGGATGTTAAATTTTGAATTTGAGTTTTTTAATATAAATATTTATTTCTCCTCTCTTTCACCCAGTTTTGTTCTCTTGCTGAACCATTCCTCTATTTACTGAATGTTTAGCAGTTAGGGTATAGTGAAACACTTTTTGAAAAACCAGTTGGAGAAGCAATAACAGATCTGTGCATACAAAAATCCTTGTGCCACTATATATATACCCATAGGCTGATGCAGGAGAAGGGGATGGTGGGGTTGGAACGTTGTAAAGCAAGGAGAAGGACTGTAGTGAGTGTGTGTAACTGAGGGGACACATTGGGTAAGTCTGTGTGCTTATTTCAGAGGTCAGTGTGAGGTAAGAGCCCCTGGAAATGACAACAGCAGTGCAGGTTGTGAAATCTCTTTTATCACTGCTTCTAGTTTGTACTTTGAGAGGGCCTTTTGTTGTGTTGTTCATGTGTGTGGATTTAAAGGAGTCTGAAAGGAAAGGTGTGATTCACTTTGAAGTTAAAACTGTGTTTTTTGTCAGGGATTTGTGGGGGAAGGGAAAGCAGAAGGGGTGACTGGGGTTGCCAGTGGTTGGAATGAGGCAGCCTGGTGTGCAGTCCCGTGCCATTTACTGCAGCCATGCAACCTCCTCCCCTCTCCATTTGGGTACTTTCTATGTCTGCATTCTGATTCTTCTGTAAATTCGAGGCTTTAGACTTTTTTAGATGGTGACATTTAGGATGGTAATTTGGATACATCTTTGGGGATCCAAGTAAGATTCTGAGTAGTAAGGGGATCAGAGTCATTATTAGGAGCTTTTGGTTCCTGGCCATTTATAGGCACAATGTGAATTTATTTTAGGAGTTTGCATCTAAATTTAGAGGTCTTGACCAATCAGATATGCAGATCTTAGGAGATGTTTTCGTGGTTTGAGAGGGAGGCTGACATTAAAACCTCTACCTTGAGAATAATGATGCTTGGAAAAAGTCATTTAAGAAAGATGCTGGTATGCTGTGATTAGTGCAGGTTAACCTTTGAGGTCTCATTTTCACAGGGTAAGTTGTTCAATGGCTGTGAGAAAGGAATGTCTCGTACATATTTGGCCTGGGATACTTTGCAGAGAATAAGAAGTTCCAAGATTAATTAATGTTTCATTATCAGGATTTTGTTGATGAACTAACTTCCTTGTCTGTCTGTGTTGGCATCGTAGAAATGCAGTGTTAGACAGGTGGAAGCTTTACCATTGTTCAGCTCACCCTTGTCTGGCAGCAGAGCTGCTGTTTCATTATGTTGTTAATGGTCTTCTGTTACTGTTGAGGTGCTTGTTTTTAAACAGGAGGTTTATATTGTGGCATTCTTAAATGCACAGACAGAAACCCTCAGCTCTTTTCCTTGGATCTTGCTAGGTCTGATAAACGCATTTCAAGAGTAGCCATGAAATGTTTTTCTTCACTTTTCGTCCTGTAGCTCATAAGTCAAGACTGTCCAGAAGTGGAAAGAGCTGTTTATTTCTCTGGTCCACAGGCAGAGCAAAACCACTTCCTCAGTTTTCTAATAAGTATCTTATCTTGAGAGCACACATATTTCTATTTCAGTGCTGTCTCACTCCTGTTCTGCAGGCCCTGTAGCAAGGGTTTGAAAAAAGGGAGCTGACTTGGAAAAGTGTGTGCTTGTGCAGGGTTCCCATTCTGCTGTGCTGCAGTGCATACCTGTGTTCTCTGGAGAGCCACGAGGTGAAAGTGATACAACAGGTTATGTTAAATAACACAGATCTCTCTGGAGCTGGCCATGAGGAAACTCCCGAACATTTTAATTATTAAGCTCAATTTTCCCTTTATATTCCTAATTCAGATGTTTTTCTTGACATACCAGTGGCTGTACTAGCTGACAAGGTTAGCTGGCTAAGATATATGTGGGTGGTTTGGGTGGGTAAGGTAGAATTGTATCTTTTCTTTTTTGTTTCTGAACTGTTGTAGTGGCAATTGGAAAATCACTTGCTTAGAGTTAATGCCATTTGTGAAATCACATTTTCTGTGACCCAAAGGGCCATGTGTATGCACCTCGTCTGTGGAAAATCAGTGATAGTGAAATAATAAAAATATGGCAGGTTATTTTTCTTCTTCTAGTCCTTTTCCACTATTGTCTGTTACTATTTATTTGTGGATTTATGGATTGCAAGCTGGCACAATTTGCATTTCTTGTCCAATACAGATCCAATACATATATATATATAGCTATTTTATATATGTGTGTGCATACTTTGAGTTATCCATCTTGCCATTTCAGGCTCTGCAGTTGTACTGACTGAATGTTGTTTGCTTTCAGTGGATCTGATGGAAATAAAAGAAATCCGCCCAGGAAAGAATTCAAAGGACTTTGAACGTTGCAAAGCAAGGCACAGAGAAGAACACTGCTTTACTGTTTTTTATGGTACCCAGTTTGTCCTCAACACCTTAAGTTTAGCAGGTACTTTTATCTTCTTTCTTTCTTCTTGAAAGCTACTGATTGAACAAGTCAAACACATGGATAGAATAGAAATGCACAGAATACTGTGGCTTTAACTTCTGCTCTTCAGGAGTGCACCAGATGCTTGAAATCTGGAGCCAGACCTTTTACTCAGCCCTTCTTGTCTGTGACCTGCTGCATTTGGAATGTCTCACTTTCAAGGTTGTGCGAGTGTCGTTTCTGATTTTTGCTAGCAAGGTAGACTTTTGCTGGTTAAATAACTCCAGTAAGGTTTTAAACACTGAAGAGCAGAGCTGTCTCTTTAGAGACAGCTATTCAGTGTGGCCAGAATATTGTCCTAACACTTTTAGTCTGGCCAAAATGATTTTGGATGTAATAGCCATAAAAAGTTACACTGCAGCTGTATCAGAGAAAATTTCCTGCCACCTATGAGCAATTGCAGACTAATTTGGAAAAATGAAGTTTTAGTTTGGGTTATTTGTGTGCATGTCACCTGATAACACTAAACATCTTCTAAATAAGTACTAGGAGGCCATAAATAAAATATGGAAAGTGATAAATTTAAAATGAAGAGATCTGTGTGAAACAAAGAGAATTTGTACCCTGTATCTATAGAAAGGGTTGGAGCACTTTTTATTACAGGCAAGATTAGCCAGGGTCACAAACCCAAAGATTTTGAAATGAAAAGATATAAATTTTTACAGTACAGGCTGAATACAATTTCTAACTAGTGGAATTTCCAAAGAGATTTCTTTTCTAAAAAGTTTGTAATGAGTCGTTGGTTTAGAACCATACAGACTATTTGGAGTCATAATTCTCTCTATCCTGAGCAGGAACCTGCTCACCAATTTAAATCTTTACTTAACTGCAAAATCTTAATGTGAGAAAAGGGGAGTGCTTTGTAAATGTTTAAATACTGACCGCTTTTATTTTTTTTATTATGGGGTGAATTTCTTACAGATTGCAGTATTAGAAGAGAAGTTTTTTGCAGTCACATGTTTTGAAATGGAAGACTGCTTGTGACTAATCCATTCTTAGAGGTTTTTAAAGAAGTTTTACCATTGTTGACTGAAGTCTGTGAAAATTTTGAGTGGCTGTGCTTACGTGCAGCTGTGCCAGGGCCCTCAGCTTGATTTCCTCTGACAGCCCTCCCAGTCCCTCCCTCATGGCAGTTCTCAAAACAGGCCTCTGCCAATACTTTGAAAACACTTGGTACCACGAGCTGTTGCTATAATGCTGAACTGCAGAAAAACATGATATAACTTTCAATTAAGGGGGAAATCCTTTTCCTTGTTGAAGGGATTTGTTGTGGTTTCTTAAAACAATATAAAAGAATTGTTCCTTGAAGGGAATGGTAGCTATCATAAAGGGCAGAATTGTCTTGGGAGAAGAATTGGTTTGGCAGTGGTAGTGGGTGTTCTTTCTGAAATTGTAACTAATTGAAAAACATTTCCATGGGGAGCTGAGGCTGGGCTGCACTTCATCCTTGGGGGATAAAGCATTGTTTGAAAGCATGTTTAAATAAAATGTAATCTTCACCTTTTGAGAAACTGGTTTGCTTTGAAGGCTGATAAAAGATTTCAGCTCCTGTGTGAAAATAATTTTTCAGAGCTGGTTTAATTGAAGAATGCCTTCATGCAATTTCAGAGCCAGCCTGCTAAATCAAATGGACTTTGCCCAGCTGAGGGCTGTAAAGATCCCATCTCATACAAGGTTCTTTATGCTCAGCTGGTATTTCCTAGGGAAAGTTGTGCCCAGCAAGCAGTTCCTCATCTTCTCATCTTGGGTTGAAGAATTACCAAATGCAATCATGATAAATGATGGGAAGGACTCTTCTGGTTTGGGAAATGAAAAGGCAAACTAAATTTTAAGCAAAACAAAGCAGTGATGTACTAATTTGCAGGGTTGGGAGGAAGATGTACCTGGCTTCTAGCTGGGCCATATAAGGAATTTTAGACCTTTTTTTAACTCTTATTAAAATGTTTTATATGCTCTACACCAGTTTTGTACATTGCTCCCTTTCTGTTTGTCTTGCAGAAATTTAGTCTGGAAAAATCTGTGTTGAGGGGCATGGTTAAGATAAATAGAAGGTGATTATGTCAAAAGCCAGTATATTGCAATTTTGTTGTAGGTTGCTGGGAGTATAATGAACCAGCTTTATGCTATAGCAGTAAGAGTTCTGAGCCCTTCAGGTTGCTCTGATCTGGGTCCTGGGCTTTTGCCACTTTGCAGACAGAAGATAAGAAAATGAATTTTGATTGTGTTCCCACAGGAGCTCAGCAGTAGTTTTATAGTGTTTTTACTGAAATACTGAAACTTTCCTACTCTGATAAACTGTCTTCTAAAGCAGGTGGTTTTTGTCAGAGCTTACCTATGCCCAAATTTATGCTGTTTTTTATTAGTTTTATTAGTAGCAACATGAAAGTAGGCAATGAGATTTATCAAAGAGGAAGATTAGTCAGCAGCTTTGTATACTAGAGTTTATCTAAACAAGTTATGTCTTGGTTTTGTGTTGATTTTGTTTTGATGTCTACCATAGCATATTATTTTTTTCAGCTGACTCTAAAGATGATACTGATAAATGGTTGTGTGGCTTGAATATCTTGTATCAAGAGGTCATGAGTGCTCCCACACCCGCGATCACAGAGAGGTACGTGGGCATATTTTCACTTTGTGAGACTGGGAATTGAAAGAGGAAAATCTGAATGAAATTTTTAAGGTGCAACAAGTGGTGCTTGCCCATTACAGTAAGAACACTTTTCAGTTAATGTATGACACTGAAACCTCACATGGAAATTCTCAGTGTCTCTTTTGCTACGTAGGTGCTCTGGAGTCACACTCTGCTTCATACACTAATGTGAACTTGCAATTCACCTTGTTCTGGGCACCCAAAACAAAATCTCTTCATGAGATCACAAGAGCAGCTGGTGTTTGTGTGTTGGCTTCTTGGAAAATTCAAAAGTCAGCCGTACAAAGGTGCAGCTGCACCTTTATCCTTGAGAGGATGTTGTGTGTGAAAGTGCTCAGGCTCAGATTGCCAGTTCTGTGGACAAGGTTTAGTAATGTCTCCATACCCTATTGCTTTTCCTCACTGCTGGCATGTTTGTTTGTGGCCACTGCTGTTAGTGAGGAGATGCTCTGCCCTCGCTTTCTCCCTGACCAAATTGTGGCTTTGACACTGGTGTTGTCAGACAAGAATAATTCCTGTTGAGGCTGAAGATCAGCTTAGCAGTGCATTCATCTTTTGGATCAAAATTGTGTATGTATTTACTTACTGTTGGTGCAACTAAAAGTATTTTACTGCACATCTAAAACTGAGATGCACTGTAATGAGGATTTTCTTTAAATTTCTCTAAACCTCTCCCCGTTCCCTCTAGTTTTTAATTTTTTATGCATCTAACAGATATTTGAACCAGCAGCTCAAAGATAAATCTAGCAGAAATCATTGACTTTATGGAGTTAGTCCAGTCTAGATTCGCTGAAGTTTTGGCTCACTTCATCCTCTTACTTTCTTACAGCTTCTGGTTACTCATTCTTTTCTGTCCTGCCCACCCTTCCCCTTCCTGTGTTATTTATGTGATTTTAAAATGCAGCAGAAAAGTACATATTTACAAATGTGGTTAAAAAACCCTGGCTGGATCCTTGAATGCTGCACTGGTGGTAATGATTTTTGCTATGCTAAAAGAGATGAGTCTTAAGACTTTTAAGTGTTTCTATTGAGTTTTGTCTGTGGATTTTGAAATTTCATTGGCTGTATATTCTTTATAATTCTTAGTTGTTTTTTTTTTCTCCCTCTTCTACAAGCTGGCTGAGAAAGCAGATCTATTCTGTTGATCAAACTAGAAAAAATAGGTAAGAAGCTCTGTCTTTTTTCAGATGTTTTTGGTGAATCTTTGTTGCAGATTCTAACATGGAATGAAAAGTAATAAAGAATTCATTGTCCAAAATATGGAGTATGAGATCCCTCAAAATGGCACTGGCCCTTGCTTTAGCAACTTGAGTTTTGCCTTTTGCTAAATAGAACGTGTTCATAGCATTCCCTCAGGTTTATGTACATGGTATAATGAGGAAACAAATGATGACTACTAAGTATCTTAAATTTTAGCCTAGAATTACCTTGCCAAAATGAGCAATGTGTTAATGTGGAGATGGAGCTCAACTGGCCTGGCCATGGGCTTGTCTCTGCCTTGTGTTTGAACAGACCAAAGCCAAAGAATCATCTCTGACCTGGTGCTGCTCCTGTGAAAGAAGTCCCAGGGGTTCTAGCTCCCAGTGTGATGTGTGGCTTCATGTGTTTGAGTTTCAGCAGTTCCTTTCAGGTCCATGTGTGATGTGGCTTTGCAGCTTTTACACGCAAAGGAGATTGTTTTTTAAAAAATGAATTCAGCTGCACACCTCTCCTTAGAGTTGTCAGAAATCATGCGACCCTGAGAAGAACGTTAACTTTTCCTCCTTTCTGTGTTATTATTTCACGATGATTTTTCTCTTTGTCTGGAACATGCATTTTATTCTAAAGCAGAAAAACTCATGCTTTTCCTTTTGTGTACACTTTTTTTTCCAAAAGCAAACTGCAGTGAGGTGTTTCACTGTGACTGAGGCCGTGGTATTGCAGGAAATCACACCCTTGTGCAGACAGCCTGTGGCACTGTGCAGGGTGAGCTGAGACCCCATTTCAGAGCTGTGTTTCCTCAACTGACCACAGTCCCATCCTTTACTGGATATTGACTGATGCATTTTGAGAACTAACCCTGCAGTGGGGATGGGTTGTTGGGGTTCACAAAGCAAAAGCAAATGTTAGGATGGAGCAGCTGTGGCTGACAGTAGGTGTCTGCTGAAGAGGTTTCATTTTTTGCTTTAGGATTGTTTTATTGCTACAAGGCAGCTTGGTTGGGACCAAGGAGACTTGCATGGTGGAGAGGACATTTTTTTCTTCTCTTGCTAGATGATTCATGCTTTAAGGAAAATTCAGGAAAGGAATTTGGACTGAGATGTGTTGTGTTCAGAGCTGTGGTTTTTAGACAGGTTGATTGTAAAGGTTAGGCAAGTCCTGTTCCACAGGTTGAATTTTTTTCCAGTGGTAATGAAGTCCCAGCTCTTTGTTTTCTCTTGCACTTCTCTGGCCAGAGGAAATTGCTTGTGCTTGGTGTTTAGTGTACAAATGGAGTGCTCATTCTTGCTTCTAATAGTGTTTTTTTCCAGAGGTCTGGCGACGAGGCGGAAAGCCAGGAATTTCCTGAGTTCTAATCTGGCTTGGGCATGGACTTTGGCTTAGTTCCTTCTTGCTTTGCCTCTTTCCCTCTTGCACAATGGAGATGAGAATATCCCACGGGGTAGCTGCTTGCATGAACACTGTAGAATGGAAGTGTTACTTTCATCTACGTGCTAATTGGTTTTGTTGTTTTCAAGCAACTCTCTTCTGACCCTGTGTTTGCAGAGGTTTAATGGCTTCTGAATTGTCCTGTAGGTCAAGGCAGAGTCCCTCAGTCTTGTTTGGTAGGGTACTGTTGGTATTGCTTTAATATTTTGTGGGCTTCAGCAACAGGACCCACAGGTCTTGTACCTGTGCTCTCTTGACTTGCTGCCTTGCTGTTATCTAGAAAACTTTGGTTTTTGAAGTGTTGCTGGGATATCACTGGGCATTCTGAAACTCTGCAAAAAGAATCAGCAGATCTGTGTAAATGGAACTGGAAGGGGAGACTTGGTTGGGGGAGGAGAATGAGATCGTGTTCAGATGTTACAGAAGGGAAGAGTCTCACTGCTGCAAATCAGCATTACCAGACTGAATAACATCTGGAGATAAAGGTTAAAATGATGTTCAAAATTGGGGCTCTTTATTTTCTGTTTGGTACAGCCTTTGCCTCATGTTTTCTGTGTCTGTAATCCATTTTCAGTGGAAGAAAGGCTGCAGTTCATCTGACTGTGTGTAAACATCTACATTTGAGCTGATCATCTAGATCTGATTAATTGCTGAGAGAAATACATATCTATACAACATGGCTCTTTTAATTCCAAATCAATTGAAATGTCTGTTCTTCCATATCTAGCTTGCTTCCATGTAGGTGTTAAGTTTATATAAGTTTGCAGGTATGTCAGATCAGCCCTACCCAAAATGTTTCAATAGTCACATTTTTGTGTTGATAGAAAATATATAAGTAGCTGACTAGATACAACACAACTGTGGTGATTTTGCTATCTTTTTTTTTCTCCCTTTTCCCCCAGTATCAGTCTTAGAGAGCTGAAAACTGTCCTTCCCCAAGTAAACTTCAAAGTGAGCAGCATGAAGTACTTGAAGGATAAATTTGCGGTAATTACCTGATTACTTCAATGTGTTTGGTATTATCTGATAAGTGATGATGTTGCTTTTTAGGACAATTCCTATTTTTTGATTCCTAACATGTACAGTTAAATGAATTATATTGATTAATTTGTCAGCTTGGCTTTGCCTATATCTGAAGGTATAAGAAAATACAGACATAAATGTTCCTTCTTTTCATTGTGTGGTTGACCAAAGCCAACATTTTGAGCTCCAGTACTGAGCAAGTACATAGAAAAATATTTTATCTTTCTTTTTCTTCTACATGAATTCCATCCTATTTTTTTTTCTCAATATGATCAAATAATAACCTCCTCTCTCCAACTAATGCCAATATTAATAACTTTTGAAGGTCATTCCATTCCTACAGGAACCTGGAATGTCCCCACCCTTTCCTACTTTCCAACTCTCCACCCTTAAAGCAGACATTCTTGCTTCTGCTGGCCCAGCTAACAATGAGTAAATGAGGCCCTGTTTCTCTCTCAGTCATGGAAATGGAGTGAGGGTGCAAAATGCAAGGCCAAAGATGGGGGCTAGGAGCACCATGTCATAAACTAACATCTGTTTTCTTGTTTTTGTTCTTAAAAACATAAATAAATTTAAAAATCCAAGTGGGTAAAAATAAATAAAGTTGGAGTAGAAAAGACTGTATGAGAGAATGCCACCTGGAGTAAGAGTAACTTGTTCACTGTGCAAGTGCAGTTCAGGGAGTTCTAAATTCACTGCCTGCTGCTTTCTGTTGTAGGAAATAGGTGCTCACAAGGAAGAGCTTACTTTTGAACAATTTCATTTGTTCTACAAGAAAATCATGTTTGAACAACAGAAATCGGTAAGCTTTGCATAAATACTCTTCCTACTGTTCAGCTGCTGCATCAGAGTAGTGAGAGCTGGTTATCTTTTTGTTACTGATTTTCTTTTTTTCCTCATTCTTGTACCAGAAGAAGGGTGCAGTGCTGTACTCGATGTGTAGATAACAGTAACTATCAGCAATTGGCCTAAGGAAATGAACAAGTCATTCATGCTGTTTCTTGCGTGTTGGTAGTAGAGATAGGCACAGATATTAGTGGGTTTTTAGGAGGAATTCTTTTTGTGAGTTTGTTCAGGATGCTGAATGTCTTTTCATTAGGTTTGGCTGGTATATTTTACTGGTAGAAGCAATTCCATATTCCAGATTACTAGCAGCCAGTCCATTACAGGACATGCATCAGACAGTCCTTGGAAGGCATAAATGCAGTGGAATTACATTTTAGCTAATTTAAGTGAGCAACAGCTTGACTACTGTTTCCTTGTCTTTGCTGTACAGATTCATGAAGCTGGTGGAAACTGCACACTTTTAGTGACTCTGAAAGTTAGGAACCCTTTAAAACTGTGTGAAAACACATAATTTAAAATTGCTTGAATGAATGTCTTTGTTGATTATGTGCTTATTGTGGATTCAACTTTAATTTTGCAGATGGTAAACTAGAAGCTTTGATAGTCAAAGTCAGTGCTGATTTTCTGGCAATAGAGCTTGTGCTGTTTAAGAGTGATGCTGAAATCATGGTGAAGTGATAAAAAAACCTAGATTAACTGACAGAGTTTTAGTTTTGGCCATGAAAGTCCTGTTAATTAGCTTGAGCAGGGGGCTGAAGAGTAAAACACACAGTAAGGAGCCTCTCTGACTTCCTTAAGCTCCTGTTATTGCCCTGTGTGAATCATTGCAAAGAAACTTCTCAATTTGCTTACAAGTGCTTTGGGTCACTTGATAAGTTTCTTGCAATCTCTAACGATGCTGTACCAAGCCAGAAACAACTTAAGTTTTATATTCACTTGAATAAATGTGGTGGATGATACTTAATTCCATTTTTTCTGGGATATCAAACAGTAAAAGCTCCCCAGAAATTTGACTGTTTGTATAAGGTGCTTTATCAAAGCAAGTATTTTATCTGAGAATTGTGTTCACAAGGAAAGGCCTGAAGTGCAGTTGCCAGCCTTGGTAGTATGTTTTTTCTTATGCATTTAATTAAAAATGTGTCTTGCCAACTTGTATGCAACTTCTCTAGAGCAGACAGGCATTTATTTCCCCTTTCCAAACCAATGGACATTATTAGATGGACTTAGGTTGAAAATTGGATATTCTTTTATTATTTATCTTTTTTCCCCCTTTTTTTATGTTTGTTCTTTTTTGTTTGTTTTTTGTTTGTTTTAAGATTCTTGATGAATTCAAAAAGGATTCCTCTGTTTTCATTCTTGGGTGAGACTTTTCATTTGTATTATTTTTTTGCATTTTCATATGGTTGTAGTGTTGCAGGATTGTTTTTTAATTACCTCACTTTTTTGTTGTAATTTTTTTTATTCTGACATTTTAGTAAGTGAAAAGAAATCATGAATATTTTTGCATTCAGAAAGATGAACTTACATTGGAAGTAAGTCCTGGTGATTGTTTTTTACTTTCTGACTACAAAAATGCTATGGGCTGAAGTTGCCTGTCCTCTGATTTTATAAAGAGCTGAACAGACCTATAGGAGGACAATTTGATGCAGAAATTGTTGCTTCAGTCTGGAGAGTGGTGTGCTGCACAGGCTTTGGCTAGGCCTGAGCTGAACGCTGATAGTAATGGTTTCTGCATCTTCCACTTGATGGACTTGAAAGTTTAAATAAGATGTGTACAGCATGAAGAAAGTCCCAGGCATTGCTAACCCATTGCTGGTAGATTAAACTGGTTTATCTTAGTTTTGAATATGACACTAATAGATCAAGGAAGTAACTTTAAAGTTTACTCTGAATGTACCGAGTATTTCCTTAGCTGTGGGTCATGAAATGAATTAAACTGTGAGGCTGCACAGATTTATAAGCACCTTCCTGGTACCAGATGCTGATGTGTTTGTGACTTACAGAAGGCAAATCAGTGATATCGTTTTTCCTTGGTGCAGCTGCACCTTGCTCCCTTTTTCAGAAGATTTTGGTCTATCACAGTAATTCATCTAAATATTAAATTACCTGGGAAGTGTGGCTCTGTGATAATTTAAAAGAAGCTCTTCCATGTGACCTCAACTAAACTTGCCAACACCCTGGTCAAGTTAGTGCACCTCATTTGCTACAAAGCAATGACTACACATTTGGTGCTTTTCCCAATGAATCCCTCTCAAAAGTACATCAGGAATCCAGGAGGCTCAAAATACAGTAATTGGATAATACAGTATTACAAGCCTACTCTAAATCCCATTAGAATTATAAAGTCTCTTGCTGGTGGCAGCACCTTTATACTGTAAATCCAAGATACAAACTCGAGTCATCTTCTGCTGTAACATCTGATTAACCTCTCTTATTTCTTTAGCTTCACTTTCCCTTTCTTTTTTTAAAGAAATACTGACCGTCCAGATGCTTCAGCAGTTCACCTCCATGACTTCCAGAGATTCCTGCTACATGAGCAGCAGGTGGGAAGGTTACAGAAATACTGACCTGTTTTTCTTGGAGTGGTATCACAGAATTCCATGCTCATTAAAAAGAATTGGGAAGACTCATAGAATATGATTGATGCCACTGTAATACTGGGCCTTGGAAAGATTTCTGCTTTGTTGCCATTGAAGTCCACAAGAACTATTATTTTTCATCTATATAAAGCCTCTGAAGGTGCACCAGAGGACAAAGTAAATAAGGTTTTAACAAGCCTCCACTTAGTCATGTAGATAAACAGACAATGTTAGAGGTAAATGCTGTGTGCAGTCAGAGATGAATGTCTGGCCTGGTCGCTGCTGTCACCAGAGCAGCATTGGGGTAATGCCTTGGCCATGGCCCCAGTTTTTGCAGCTTTCACATTGCTGCCTCCCTGCATTCCAGTCAAAGGTAATTTCCTATTGAATGGAGCCACTTAGATGTCCTGTGCCAGCAGGCAGATAAGGATGAAGGCAGGGATTGGAACTGTGTCTCCATGGATTTCTATAATGTTATTTAGCACAGACTCCATGCGAAGAAATGGTGCAATATTTACTCGGCACCACTGAGCTCCAGGTTTGCAAATGTGACTGAAAAGTGAGACCTACATTTCCTGTGTAAGCTTGCTACTTTCTTTTTCTCCCAATTCCGCTGTTTTCAAAGGATGTTCAGATTGCACTGAACATTTCTCTTAGAATGAGAGAGATTATAGTTAAGGCATGTCCAAGGAGGCCAGCTTTTTTCTCCCTGTCAGTACATGTATATACTTACGTAGTGTATATCTTTCTGTAGATCTCTCTGTTCCTTGTTTGGTTTTTGTGAATAACACCACTTCTAAAGTTGTTTTTTGTTTTTTTTACTGTATTGCAATTATCTGAAGGAATCTTGGGCACAGGATCTCAGTAAAGTCCGAGAACGAATGACAAAGTTTGTTGACGACACTATGAGAGAAACTGCTGAACCTTTCCTCTTTGTTGATGAGGTGAGATAATGCTACTTTGTAGTAGTTCCCATAGACTTCTTTCACAGCATTTTCACTGAGTGGCAGGACCTCTAGGCCCCTCTTGCTGCATTGCTGGGTTTCTTTTATTCTCATAGAGTAAAAATGTTTAAATTCAGTCTCTCTCTTTGTATTGTAGTCCAAGCCTTACCTATTTGCAAAAGAAAACAGTATTTGGGATGAGAAATATGATTCAATAGATGTGCAGGACATGAATAATCCTTTGTCCCACTACTGGATTTCTTCCTCTCATAACACGTAAGTTACCAAAAGTCCCGTTGTCTATCCCAGTTCAAACAAATGTAACAATGTGAGAGAGACAGTAAATTATGCCAGAAATGTGCTGTGTGGATTTGTGAAACCTTCCTACAGTGTGGTATAAATGTGGCAAATAGAGTTTCTGGGACTCTTTTTTTCCCTTTCTCATAAAGATCTTACAAGTTTTGAGATATAACTCAGCTCAGCTGCCAGAAAACCCAAGTCCTGTTAAAAAATAAAAAGTATTGAGTTGAAACTATTCTGAAAGCCTCTCTCCTTTCAAAAATTTAAGTTACTGAAGTGGCTTTTTTTTTTTTTTCCAAGCGCCAATAGCCTCATTAAGCTCATGTCAGAATTCATTAGTTGTACAAAGTATGTGATGATGAGTTTGAACTGTCTTCAAATGAAGGGGATTTGCCCATCTGGTGTTGCAGTGGAAAAAAAGATGTCAAGAGAGGGAGGAGAGATGAGCAAATAAAATAATGCAGGGAATGCAATAACGTGCATATGGATATAGCAGGTGTATTTTGAAGTGTAAGGTGTGATATTACTCTAAATACCTTCCACATCCCTCCCACATCCTCATGCATGAGCATGATGAGGTTTAGGTGGGTTTCAAAGCTCATGATTTGCTCTCTAGAAGGATGTCAAAGTTGGTTGCTATTTATATTGGGCCTTTAACCTCCTATTATTTGGTCCATTCCAAAACCTGAGAGCATCAGGTTCAGCAAAGTCTGGTTCTTCCATCAGAATTAAAAAACCAAAACAAACCAACAACAAAACGACAAAAAAAATCAGCATACATTGTCCATGACAGGAGACAAAATGTCACCCAGTGAGTGTATGGGAAGTGGTTGAAATTGACTGCCTGTCTTTTTTAACATTTCCTTTCACTCCTTAGATACCTGACAGGAGACCAGCTTCGCAGTGAATCCTCCACAGAAGCTTACATCAGGTGCCTCAGGATGGGATGTCGGTGTATTGAGTGTGAGTAAAGAGCTTGTGGAGTGGTTTGTAACATGTTGTCTGTACAAGTAGTTTCCCTTGTTTACCAAGAAAGAAAAAAGAACTGAAATCAAGAACTGTTTGTTTTCTGAATTTGAAGTTAGTCATATAAAAATCACTGATTCCTTAAATTGTTTTTCTTATGTCTCACCAATGCCTTATTCACTTCCTCTGATTCTTGTTCCCAGGCAGTTTTAAGAGTCTTCCTAAATCTCCTCTCACTTTACACTAAAAATCCAATCCTGAATGAAAGCTTAGGATTGAAGCTGGAGTACTTGTGTAGCAGAGATAGTTTATTCACCTTCATTGTACTACAGACAAACCAAGGCACAGAGATTTTTGTGATGTGGTGCCTTTTGTCATCCTGTTTAACTTGCTTGTAAATCAGTTAATGTCTTTGTTCTCCAGCAATTGTGTATGTGTCTTCAGCTCTGTGCTTGTGTTCCTTATTGAGAATTTTCCCTTTAATTTCGTGTTGTTTATTTGACTCATGCAAAATGGATCTCAAATTAGTTTCAGGGTTGAAATCAACAAAAGACAGAAGCTTTCAGCTTGTCACTTGTTGGAGTGTATTTATCCCCAGAAAATTACTGGAAACTAGTAGATTGACACTATAGTTGTCTGAACCTCTTGTTTCCAGATTCCCACATGATAATGCTTTGGGAACATTTTGTACTGTACTGTATTTTATTTGTCTTGCTCTTACTTAAGTAAACTCAGTTTCATTTGTGAGAGATACAAATTCATCTGATAGAACATTTTATTAGAACATTAAGGTCTATGAATCAGTGTATAGAACACTGAAGTTTTGGATGTATTTTTCTTACCAGAGTCCTTTAAGGAGCTACCTGATCTCTTACTTTTTCCACTGCTTGTGTTTCCTAGTGGATTGCTGGGATGGTCCTGATGGGAAACCCATCATTTACCATGGATGGACACGGACAACAAAGATCAAATTCGATGATGTTGTGCAGGCAATCAAAGAGCATGCCTTTGTTACATCTGAGTAAGCTTTATTTCCCTTCAGCCTGTTTTCATATGCTTAGACCCTTCTGAACTTAATTTCTCTGTAATCTAGAGCAAAAAATAATCAGGGAATAATGGATTCCAGTAGCCTTCATTATTGCCATATGTGAGTCTTTAATAGATGCTGTTTTGAGGAAGAGTCCCAGTGCATAACCATTTGTTGCTAAGGAAGATAGTGAGTACCCTAAAATGGTTTCTAGCTCCTTTTTTGGGTCTTCTTTTATTAAGTTGAAAGTGGGACGTCAAATGCTTAATGGTATGTCTTAAATCTTTAAAAAAATTAACCAGATAGTACAATTGGCAGATAATACATCTGTCAGGTGGTGCTTCTGTTGTAGGGAAGGTCTTAGCTGAGAGATACAGAACTCATAGCATGTCTCCTGAACTGGTAACATTGGTTTAGATCTGCATCTCTGCCCTTCTTTAACTTGTGCTGAGATGTCCTTAACATGAAAAATATTACCCAGTAATTGGGCAAGAAATCAAGCTGTCAGTGTCCTGTTTTCCCATGTTACCATTTGGACAGAGAGAGGAAATATTTTCCCGTGTGGATCAGTGTCTACACAGGAACTTTTTGTTAGTGACAACCATAACATGGGATGCATTGTGGTTTCAGACTCTTAGAGTATGTGTGAAGGAAAACAGACATGATTTTGAGGAGTGGAGAAACAATTTTCACATAATGGTGCTTTAGCAGTGAAACTCTGCCGCAAGAGCTTGGAGGGAATCTTTGTCCTTGCAGATATTCAAATCTTTTCTGGATAGAGTTCTGAACAACCTCTAACCTAGGAATTGGGCCTTCCCAAAGAAGGGGCTTGGATTAGATGGGCCTTCACAGGTCCCTTTTGACCTTGGCAACTGTGTGATTACACATCTGTTATTGTTGTGTCTATATCTTCCTTTTGTCTTCTTGTTTCCTTTAAATATTTTCTCTCATCTGGGGCCTGAGGGAGGGTGTTGTCTTGCTTGCCTTGCCAGCTGTAGCAAAAGGAAATTGCCTTCATTCACCTTGGTTTTGTCCACCAAAGATACCCAGTGATTCTGTCAATTGAAGAGCACTGCAGTGTGGAGCAGCAGCGACACATGGCCAAAGTGTTCAAGGAGGTGTTTGGGGATCAGCTTTTGATGAAGCCTGTTGAAGCCAGTGCAGATCAGCTCCCATCACCAACCCAGCTGAAAGAAAAAATCATCATCAAGGTAGGCTTGCTTTGTGTGCTGGGAGATAAAATAGGAGAACAAGAGCAGGAGCCTGAAATACTGATCCAGACTTCACTGATTAGTTTCAAGAAACCTCTTGCTTGAAGTGTTTACTGGTTACATTTGGCAGTGATGTACAGTGTTCTGTAAAACTCTGTATTGAAGTGCTCTTGGTTTCCTTTGCAGTAAGTGTTGGCAGTTCAAGTGCCAGATCAAACGTCAGCTCTTTTCTAAAGGTCTTTCAGCTCCTGAAATGTCACTACTAAATTTCAACAAGGATTCACTGCTGCAGATGTTCATCACAGACATTTTACACCATGTGGCCTGCTTAAAAATGATAGAAGTATGTTCTTGAACAGGATGATAGATCAGTATTAGTATTTTTTTTCAGACTGCCTTTCATTGGAGTGAAACCCAAAGCTTGTGCGGCTGCACACTGAAGTTGTGAGGATTTCACAAATTGATGAGTCTTTGCTAACTCAGTGTGATCTAAATATGCAGTTTAGTGAGTCACTTGTGAAACACAGAGGCACTGCTCTGAGAAGGCAGTCCCTGTTAGTGTCAGACCTTGTGGCAAGTGCAGGTGTTTTATGAGTTCTGTTGTGCAACAACAGCACAACCAAAAGAAGATTTCTCAGATTGAAACTGTGGTAGAACTTTTCAAATGGCAAAATTTGGTAAAGAATCTCAAGGCTGCTCATGATCTCTGTAGTAGAATAATAATTACTTTTGTCCATCCTTCTGTTTTCTTGCTCTTGTAACAGTGTTGCATCCCATGTATTAGACATCTGAATGGAGGAAATAAGGGTAGATAGGTATAAGAATATGCTCTTGAATGAAAGATTGGAAATAAGAGAACCACACTATAAGGTGGAAAAGTTCTGTGCTTAAGTTTTTGGGGATTTTTTTTTTTGTTCTCTTCACACTGTCTGTTATTTCCATGCAGAGCAGAGAGGGGATTGCATGGCCACATGATAAATAACATGACAGATATGATTTAAAAGGAATTACAAACTATTATGAGTGTGCACAAGAGAATATCCATATCACTCTGTGCTGTCTAAAAGAGCATTGATGAGTCTTTAAATAGATCAGCACCTGCCTGTGAGCTCGTTGTGTTGTTTGGTTTTTGTTTGGAAAATGTTGTCAGTAAACAGTCAGAGGCAACACCTACTTCACTGACCTGTGAGATTTTTTCAGATAGGTCTCTCAAACTGAAATCAGCCAAGAGTAGGCTGTGCATAACAGGCCTCTCAAACTGAAATCACCCAAGAGTAGGCTGTGCATAACTGAATGTGGTTGAGGTCTGATATGAGATGATTAATTCCATTATTAACTGCAGTTAAGTAATTAATATTGCCTGTGGCCCCTTGAGACACTGCTGTGAGCACTCGAAAGAAAGTAGAACTTGATCGCTTTTTTCATGAAGGCTTTCCCTTATACTCATTTTTCTCGTAAAAGGGTGAATTCCTCATTCATTTTAATTCCTTATCTTTCCCTTTGGTTTTGATTTTTGTTCCTTATGTGCTACTTCCTGCAGAAGGATTCCTGTTTATCCTGATTTCTTTGTATGTGTCACTTCATGTTTTCTGTTCTTCAAAGAATGGTGAGATCTTATCAAACTACTTGTTTCTTCACTGTTTCAATGATACCTCTACTAGGTTTTTTTTTAACCTTTATTATGGGATCTAAATTTTAAAGAAAGGAGTTCCAATACTGTTGTTCCTTGTGGAACAGCTGCTGTTATGATAATGACAGAAGGTGGCTGTGCAAGGCAGGGAGACACTTCAAGTAACACTGAGTGTGCTGAAACATTGTCACCAATTTTTTGTGTGATTCTCTCTGAGTGTATGAATGATAATCTTTTTTTCTGTTTTTTAAGCACAAAAAACTGGGGCCAAAGGGAGACATTGATGTGAACTTGGAAGAAAAGAAAGAAGAAAAGAAGCAACAAGGAGAACTTTACATGTGGGACACAATAGAACAGGTATTATTTCTATGATATCTGCCACAGGTTGTTAATCCTGTTAAATTTACACGAATTTTCTTAATATTTCTGCAAATAATGTTTTCTGTTGAACTGGTGGGAATGAGGGGAGAAAGTATTTTTTTTGAGATTGTGAATGAGAGTGGTTAGTGAGTTTCCCTCTGTTAATGGTTTCAATATTTCCCAACTTTCAGAAATGGACTCGGCACTACTGCGCTATTGCTGATGAAAAGCTTTCATTCAGTGATGATATAGAACAGAGTGCTGATGAAGATTCATCAAAGGTGAAGACTCTGTTTTATTGTTTAAACATGTTCTTTTTATTATTTCAGATTATTTTAATATCTACAGATGTGTATTTTTTGTGCTGATGAAATTGTAAACCTTCTGTATCAGATAAGTGTGGGGATAAAAAAGCTATAAAAGGGTCTTTGCCAAGGTCAGCTCTAGCTAACCTTATTTTTAATAAAATAACTTTTTCACTTGGCTAGTGGAGGCCTTGCAAGGAGGAGTACAAGGACAATGAAATACAAGTTCAGTACATCTGTGCTAATGCTGATGTGTGCACTGTCTTTTAAGTATTACTGCAATTCTCAAACTAAGCAAAATGAACTAACATGTATTGTGTTAGTAACGTGTTACTTGGCTATTATGGATGGTAAACCATGGTAATTATAAAGATGATTGGCTGGAGAGCTCAAGCCTAGGAAGAGCTGAAATCCTGAAATAGTAGATTGTTAGATATCACCAATAACAAGTACTTAGTTTCAAAGTCATAAAATTAGAAATGTGCTATATAAAGTTCTTATTTTCTGGTCTAGGAGGTGAAACGAACTGAACTGCACTTAAAAGAGAAATGGTTCCATGGGAAAATGAAAGGGGGGAGAACAACTGCTGAGAAACTGCTCCAGGAATATTGTGCTGAAATGGGTGGCAAGGATGGGACATTCCTGGTGAGGGAAAGTGAAGCTTTCCCTGATGATTACACCTTGTCATTCTGGTATGGTCATTGTCATAAAAATGTAATGGGAGATTTGTTTGTCTGGGTTTGGTGTTTTCTTTTTTCTTCTGGTTGGAATGTTACGAGGAATAGTGTCAGATGGATTTCTGCCCAGAGAGCTGTCGGAGGAAATTTTGCAGAATATGCCAGATTTTAAACTACCATCAGTTGAAAATTACTGATTTTGGTCCTATAACCTCTCTTTTCAGACTGTTTGTTGCTTGTTACTTTGGCTGTTTTATGAGATAACACAGATTTCTTGCCTCTTCACAAGCTCTCCAAGTAGTTGACCAGGAATGGGTGGGGAAATGCTTCAAAAGAAGAAAATCTGTTACAAACCCTGTATTTCCCTTATGTCTCCTCTACTCCCTCAGGAGGTCAGGCAGAGTCCAGCACTGCCGGATCCGTTCCACCAGCGATGGGGACACTGTGAAATATTACCTGACAGACAACCTCACCTTTGACAGCATCTATGACCTCATCCAACACTACAAGGAGGCCCACCTGCGATGTGCTGAGTTTGAGCTGCGCCTCACCGACGCTGTGCCCAACCCCAGCCCTCATGAGACCAAAGAGTACGTACAGAGGCCAAGCACTGCCCTCATGTCAGTGTCCTTGCCTTGCTTTAGGTGGGATTTTTGCACAGAAGATTCCCTGGATTCAGGAGCACGCTTCAGTGTTGCTTGTCCATGGAAGTTTGAGGAATAGGCTTCCTGAAAGATGCTGAGGGAGAACACTGACTTTGTGAGAACCTGGTACAACAAAGAGTGGTTACTGGGAAAGCAATTTCCTAGCAGCAACTAGTGAGAACTGTAATGTTGTGGAAATGTGCCAGTTCTTCCTTTGTCTGTGCAGTGTTTACAACACCCAGCGGGTCGGGTTGAATGTTTGGTAGTTGGCTGTGGTTTGGCAAATAAGTGGTCATGGTCTGTGCCGTCTGGAAGCTCTGTCACTGGGGCAGTGAGCCCAAAGAGCCACATTTGCCTAACCCTGCCCTCCACCTCACCCTGTCAGAGCTGGTTAGGCTGACATCACCCCGTGTGACAGGAACTAAGCACGGTGTTGATTTCCAGCTGGTATTTGTCTGCCATAGATCCTGGGCAGAGCTTGCTCTTGTTTTTGGCAGAACACTGTCATCGCTGCCCTTTGTTCTGTTTTCTTTGCAGTGGGCAAAAGTAAATCTTTGCATGTAAAATACTAATCTGTGACTTTTAATTTTTTTTTGCCCCCCTGGGATCTGGGAGTCACTGATCACCCACGGATAACTTTGGAAGCCAGTGAGAGGGGAAGGAGAATTTAAGGGTTAGACTTTCCTGCCTTTCTGCATAAGCTGGAGACACACTGCCAATATAAGTGGCCATAGCTTCACTGAAGGCACATTGGATCCAAGACAGGCCCATCCCTATAGTGAAAGATAAAATCAAGTTCTGAATAAAAATTAAAATCCCTGGTGTCTTTCTTTTGTCTGTGTGTATGCTTTATCTTAAATCTACTGTGTCAAAATGGAATGAATACTGAAAACCGAATGGCAGACTAAAAGCAGGATGTAGTGCCTTTGTTTCAGGAACAAATGCAGATTTATGTTTTATGATTTCAGACAGACAAGATGTTCTGATATATTCTTGATGCTTTCATCCAAAATAAACTGCTGTCTTACAATGTTTTGTAATAAACTGCTGTCATAAGTGCCAAGGTGGGGAAAATCTAATGCATAATTTTTCTTAGAATGTTTGAAACTCTATTGTTAATAACGCTGTCTGTTACTCTCCATAAATGACATTTGACAAGCCTTGTAATGCTTTGTCCATTCTGCTTTTTCACTGTTGCAGTTGGTACTATAACAACTTGAGTCGGGGTGAGGCAGAAGACATGCTCATGAGAATCCCTCGGGATGGAGCCTTTCTCATTAGAAAGAGAGATGAGCCTGATTCTTTTGCCATGACTTTCAGGTAAGAAAAGACAGGACTATTTACCTCACAGCCCAACAATATTCTGGTTTTTCTTTTTTTTAAAAAAATGGTCTTTTTAGAGTCATGCTATTCTTGCTTTCAGACTTGGAATAATTAACGTGATTGATTTGTGCAGCAGGTCCATGTATGAGAGTGTGCAAAAGTTAATTTGTGACTGGCCTGAACCTTTATGCTTTTATTTGAGCACCAGTTGTCCTGTTCTTCCCATACAGAACTATGGGTGGCCCCTTTCATTCCCTGACACTCCTTGCTAAAAAGTGTTGTTTTGAAGTTTCCTTCAAAACTGCAGTGCAGGTGCAGGTTCAGGAATGGTTCTATCTCCTTATCCCCTAGAAATCCTGACCTGTCATAAAACTGAAATGTCAAGAGTGAAATTGTTGGCTCCTCTCGCCAGGGGAAATAGTTTCAAACAGCTTTGTGATTTTTGTAAAAACATAAATGAAATATATAGAATTGTGGTGTTCTGCATCATGTCTTCAGATCAAATTGTGTTTCTCTGAAAATGTATACTTTAGCAACATATAAAGTTGCTTATTTACATGCCTTATTGTGTATTGAAGATGGCCAAAATCTCCCAGTCTCCTGTGTACTTTGGGGTGAGGTTTTCTGCTGTTGCCAGGGTGGACATTGAAGTAACTGGAGCTGCAGCATCTCAACAAAACCATTTCACATCTGGGAAAACAAGAAGTACCAAAACATCAGCAGCTTGAAAAGGGTGTAGGGGTCTTTTTAGATGAGATGGTTGTCAATGGATGGTTTTACTACATTTATCCATGCAAACACAAACCTTGCGTTCAAGCACAGAAGTTTTTTATTTCTTTAAAAACTGATTTCCATAGCTATCAAAATGATTACAATAATCATAATAATTGAATAAAAGAGGCTTTGTTAGAGAAGTCAAGGTGCACAGAGCAGCTGTGGTGCAGTTCAGAGCCCTGCTGCTCTCCCTGTGAGCACTGAGACCTTTCCCAGCTGTGCCCTTGTTCCGCAGAGCGGAGGGGAAGGTGAAGCACTTCCGAATCCAGCAGGAGGGGCGGCACTTTGTGCTGGGAACCTCGGCCTACTTTGAGAGCTTGGTGGAGCTGGTGACCTACTACGAGAAGCACCCGCTGTACAGGAAGATGAAGCTGCGCTACCCCGTGACAGAGGAGCTGCTGGAGCGCTACAGCACGGTACTGGGATGGGCTGGGATGGGCTGGGATGGGCTGGACTGGGCTGGACTGGCCTCTGGCTCCTGTATGGGATCTCTGGGGGAGGTTAAGCAGGTCACTTTCTATGAAATTGAGATGGCTATAGTGACCTCTCTCACAAAGGTGTGAGGAACAGCTTCATCTTTGAGTAAAAGCCAACTCTTGCCTTCCCCATGATTTGGTTAGAGAAGCCCTGCTGTGTCCTGGGGATCATTGCCCTGCTAAAATGAGATTTTGACCATAGCCTTGCCTGAAGTTGGCCCTGTCTTCTATTGCTGAAGTGTGCAGTGGTCTTAAAATGATTGTGCAGATGGCAATTGCTACAAGCTTCAGAAAAAAATGAAATATTCTGCTCTGCCTCTCACTCTGGACATTTCAGGGATGGTATCACACTACCTTCTGTGGTAAAAGGCTCACTCTGAGATAAGCATGAGGAAATCTCCCCAGGAGACTTGTCTCTAGCCATTGACTAAACTAGGAGCCTGGATAATTAGCTGAGGATAAAGGGCTACTTTCTGGATGGATGTGTTTAATTTTGAAGGAGCTTTGCTCTGGAAAGCCTGAGGTGCTGTCTTCACTTTTCAATATATGTCTTTTAGAAGCTGCAGGAAACTACATCTGGCATGTCTGAGGAAATCAAAACCTGGGGACTTTGATTTTTCTGGGGAAAGTAAAAGGGACTAAAAAGATTTTAGACCAGGGTTTTTTATAATGTTGCCTAGAGCAAAGGTTCTGTATTCTAGGACTGGGTTCAAATGGAATCGCAAGGAGATGATAAAATGAAAAATATGACTCTATGTAGTGTTCTAGTGTTATCTAACAGTGAAACCAACTGGTACTAAAGTACTGTAACACAAATCATAAGTGCAGGTATAGATGAGGTATTGCCTTCTCTTCTACTGGCCTGTGTGCTGTCAAAAATGTGGTTTCAGAAATAAATGTTCTATAAAAATGAAGTATTTTTATAATTTTTTAATTCCTGCAACTTGATTATTTTTTCTTTCTTGTTTTTAGGAAAAAGACATTAATTCTCTCTATGATGTCAAGATGTATGTGGAGCCCAGTGAAATCACCCCCACAGTGGTAAGCTTAAAGAAAGATAGTCACACTTACCGTAGACTTCTGAAAATTAGACTTGTTGGTTTCCTGTTGGGGGTAATAAAAAGAATTGAAAGCATCAGGCTGCTTAGTCTAGGGTGGGCTGGACAACAGAAATTGAAAGGGTGTGACTTTTTCTAGCCTCTCTTTAAAATTTGTACCCACACATTTTCTTGTGTACAGATCCTGTAGTGATTTATTCAGACTGGGAATTTGGGCACTTTCTGCTCTTGGGTCTGTGGAGGTGAATTTGGTTTGGTGGGCCCCCAAATTAAGTACCTGTGAGAGGGTTCAATTTCAGAAGGCCACATCTTCATGGAAAGAAAGTACAACACGAAAATTTCTGTGTCTGTGGGTGTCTGTGCACTCTTGTTCCATTAGCAAACGTGTTCTGCATGCACAAGTAAGTGCAGAGTTTATTCATGTGCTTTCTATAAAAATATGGTGCCTTTGGTCTATTAATGAGTTATTAGAGGTTTTATCCTTTATATACTGTTTTAAAAACAAGTGTCCCAGCAAACATTACTTATCTGCAATTCTTGCTAGTGCCTGCCTACTTGTAAATTCTCATGAAAATCACCTGCTTGTAAATTTTGTGACTGTAATTCTTTTTAAGTCTTTTGGTCAGTATTGCTGCTGAAGCATTTGGGTAGTAGTAAATTCAAGATAAACGTTTAGCTCATCCTGCTAAAACTGCACATCTTCCTAAGGGAAATGTGTCCAGCAGGATGGCTGATGTGGTTTTGTAGGCACCTAAGCCTGAAAACTCCAAATACCTATGAATATGTGTTATAAAAATGGAGGATTTATATGTCACTTTAGGTTTTTTAAAATTTTTTTGTTTTATGTGTTCTACCTTAATTATGTTGCAGCACCCCAAAAAGATTTTCTGTTTTCTTTTTCTTTTTTTTCCCGAGCTGATACTTGAAGAATACCAAAGTAGTATCACTTACTTCCACCAATAGATGTCACTCTGGAACTTCAGTATTTTGTTTGCTAAGCTTCATAACAACAACAAAAAAAATCCAATCCTCCCTATATTTTTTTGTTTTAAGATTTCATTATTGATTATTTTATGACCTGTCCCCCCAGATGACCCCTTTGCTCTGTTTCTCTTAAAGCCTCAGAGAACAGTGAAAGCCTTGTATGACTACAGAGCCAAAAGGAGTGATGAACTGAGCTTCTCTCGAGGAGCTTTAATTCATAATGTCACAAAGGAAACTGGAGGCTGGTAAGGACAAAGATTCCTCCTGGGAGAACTTCTGGTGACTTTCTAGATGGAGGAAGAAATGAGCTTTGAGTAGTAGTTTTTAAGAACTGTCTGTTGTCTGATTGTTGCTTATTAACTGTGCCCTTATAAATCTTTATGCCAGTGTGTTAAAAAAAACCCTCACAAACACAAAATCCCCTAATCTTCAATTCTCCTTTCATGTCTTTTTCATTTTTCTATCCCACAGCAATAACCTCAGCCTGCAGAACCTCCATAGCCTGGTATATCCCATATATTTTTCATGTGCTACATCCATCCTTCCTGAACATTTGTGTGTTCTGGGAAGTCTTTGCAATCACTGCTCTACTTCTGTCCTTGCTCTGCTCAGCATTTCTCACGAATCAAACCCACCTTTTTTAGTGCTCTGCACAGTCTCCTTTCATAACAGGTTTTCTTTTTTAGCTGGCTTGTAAATTGCTTGGAAAGCTTGGGAATCTAATGTTTCCCTGTAGTTTCTACTGGGTAATCAACCACGTAATAGTATTTTTAGTACTGGAGGGGGAAAAAGCCTCTTAAGTCATTAATTGCAGTTTACAGTAACTGTAATCCCTCTGAAATCATCTGTTACTACAGTTAATGATCACTTTGTTAGAGCTATTAGCTACTTCATCATTTATATTTTTGGTGATAGCCAGCTAGACAGTCTAGTATGAGGTATTAATGAACAATTTCATGGGGATTATTGCTTCATTAATGGCCTTTTGAAGCTCTTTAACTTTTTTTTTCATTCCCTCTACTTTCCTGTTTAAATTCAGGTGGAAGGGGGATTATGGAGAAAAAGTCCAACATTATTTTCCATCTAATTATGTTGAAGATCTGTCATCTGATAATTCTGCTGAGCTTGAAAATCAGGTGAGGGTTATGGTTTGTCCACTACATTTCCTTGGCAACCTACTGGCAGTAGAAGTCTGGTTTATACACTCACAATTCCATGTGCTGTGTTTGAGGGAGCAGAATAGAGGGATGAATGTTCTTCATTCTTCTCTGCTGCTGAATATTTTTGTCAGGACATCCCTTGCTGAAAGCTGTTTAAGGAGATACAATACCTTGTGTTGGAAGGGACCTCCACGTATATATGATTTTATGATAGCTGAATTGGTGAGGTTTTAGGAAATTCTGGTGGTTTCCTGCTAATAAAAATCATAAACAGATTAGATTTTTCATAGTTTCGCTAAACAATAACGTGCCTGAAACTTAACTAGTTTTCCTGTATAATCACTGTCTTAATATTTGCAAATAAAAAAATGATATGTCCAAATACACCTTACTAGTAATTTTACTCTCCATTATCAAGTTTTTCTGCATAAACAAATCCTGTTTGTCAAAAGAATCTAAAGGATCTGGTCCCGTGTCTTGGACAAAGGGCTCTTGAACAAAAGAAAACAGAACTGGACCAGTAATAAGTTTTGACATTTTTGAATTTCAAAAATAAAACATTGAATTCTTTTGTTCTTCTGAAGCACTTCCAATGATTTTCCAGAAGTCTTTGGAGAAAACCACAAGTATTACATTTCCTCCCCCCTGGTTATTGTAACCTTATGCAGACTTGAAAAATGAACAGTTGTGTCAGGACAGAAGCTACTACAAAGTAGTCTTGTTTTGACTGCTCTCACTGGAGAGATTCTTGTGAGCATGCTTTCA
This sequence comes from Illadopsis cleaveri, assembly GCA_013399915.1. Taxonomy (NCBI): domain Eukaryota; kingdom Metazoa; phylum Chordata; class Aves; order Passeriformes; family Timaliidae; genus Illadopsis; species Illadopsis cleaveri. The sequence continues at coordinate 37,598 of VXBB01023390.1, forward strand.
GTAAAGCTGAGATTCGATTTAATGGTGCATTAAAAATTTTATTATTTGTTCATGTCCTGTGCATGTTTTCTCCAGAGATTTAGGGTCAGATTTAACTCATGTTTTTCAGATCATCGAGGACAACCCACTGGGCTCTCTGTGTCGTGGCATCCTGGTGCTCAATACGTACAACGTTGGTGTGTATTTTCTGATGCTTATATATGGACTCCTGACCTTTCTCTGTTGAGTAGACTCTTTTATGTTTAGCAGGAGAGATTTAAAAAAAAACTAAATCAAACCTTTCAAACACTTACTTGTAATAACATAGCCAGCAGAATTAATATGTTGAAACTTCATAATACTAAATGCTGCAATAAATCAACACCTTAGAAAGAGAGCTGTTGGATTTCAGTATAAATTTCTTGCTGTGGTATTACCAAACAGTGAAAACGCCACAAGGAAAACACAAAAAGCCTTTTGTCTTCATTCTGGAACCTAAGAATCCGGATGATCCAAGTGTTGAGTTTGCAACTGATAAAGTAGAAGAACTCTTTGAATGGTACCAAAGTATCCGTGAGATCACCTGGAAAACAGCTGAAGAGGTATTGCTGCAAATTTATCTGTTGTTGTTCTAATAAAAAAATTTAAAATTAATTTACAATAAATTTACAATAGCTTTTGTCTTTAGCTGCCCTATACTGCTAAATGTTGCTCTTACATGGTCCTTCACCTCTTGCATATTGCTGTTTGTTCATTTTATTTATGCTGTGCATCTTGTTCCATAACATCTCTGGGGAATAGTACATGAATGAGCATTTTATGCAAATTGATGTTAACAGGAGTTTTCCAGCAGAGTACTGTCTGTGTTGCACCCTGTCCCTCAGTGAAGTGTGCTTGGTAGGCCAGAGTGGATACCACTACAATTTTTCCATCTGGTCACACTGGTTCATCCCAGTGTTAAGCAGCAGAAGCTTGGATATCAGACTGTTCTTTTCAGAGCTGTGAATCCACCAGTGAGGATGTGTGAAATCTGAGCTGCCATTCCCTTGACTCTTATCCTCTTTGCTAACTCTCTTTTCCAGTGAATGCAGTGGCACTGACAGAGGATTTTTTGGCTACTACTTTATTTGTAACTATGTAAGCACATTCTGGATTTCCCAGTTCTTCAATAGTGGTATTTCCAAATACTTGCCTAAAGATTCAGAGATTCTGCCTAAATGTAGCTTCTGTGTCCCTCTACTCCCACTTAAAGACATTCTTCAGGACTTGCTTTTCCTGTTCTGATGTACTAATTTACCTCTCTGTAATCTTTTCTAGTATTTAAGAAGTCTCTTGACTTGACCAAAAAGTCCTTACTTTGGCTGTGCTTAAGGATACTTTTTTGTTGTTGTTGTTGCTTTTATTTACCTTTTATTGTTAAGTGAGTGATATGGTTGATGGAAAATGTGTTTCAGTATCATGTTGTCTCATGCTGATTATCTGTCATATGGAATGGAAGTGCTCTGAGGGTCGTTCTGATCCTATTTATAGCAGACAAGTTGATGTCTCAAGCAGAGGACTGTAAATACAGCAAAGGGAGAAGCAACAGGAGCTGTTGACCTATTGTTGGGGGAGGAGAGAGACAGTTCTTGTGCCAGGCTTTCATTTAGAAGTTAAAATGAGAAAAAGAGAAACATGACCTAAAAGAAGTGTCTCCAAATTGAATGTTTTTATGCTACAACAATGGCGCTTCAGGAGCCTGGCAGCTTTTTCTCTCTCTGTACAGTTGGAGAAGTATTAAACAGTCTGTGTTCAAAGATGCTTTAAAACTCATTTCTGTCAGTTGGGAGGCTTTTCTCACAGCGTGGCCTCTGCAAAGTTCACATGATAGACTGACTGCTGCATGGGGAGGGGATGAAGAGGAGGAAAGGCCCTTGTTGCCAGTACAGTTAACAGGCTGAATTTTGGGGAAGGAAAAAGCACAGTGAGTTAAGACTGTGCTGCAATGTGATACAGGGGGATTTTTAAAGCAGCTGGGTTTTGGGCAATGTCTGTTATGCACAAACAATAAAACCAAGCTTCATGTCTCTTGGAATCTCTGCTCAGTACTGACACTTGCCATGCTCCCTGGGGTGGCTGTTCCTTGCTCTCCTGCTTGGTTATCTCTAGAGGGCTCTGGGTTGAAATGAGCCCATGCCACCAAAAAGTGATCCTTTGCTGCTCAGAGCTCTGGTTACTGTTGAGTGATGTCTGGGAACTGTGGTGGATCACTAAGTACAATGAGGTTTGTACAGCTTTTTCCCAAGGTTATTTCCAAGTCCACTGTCTTCCTCTTTGTTTTTCTTAGACTTATAATCTCTGGTTCAGTGAGATATTGTGGAAACCCGTGGCTCCCCAGTTCTGATTTTCATTCCTTTTATGTTTGTCTGGTTGAGGGAATTCTTTTGGAAGGCTTCCTGATTGCTGCTGCTTCATGATCTTTTGTGCCAAAGCTAATCACTGTTCAGTATGGGCTCTTCTAACATGTTTTATCCTGTAGCTGCTTCTTATGCCTGAAAAGCCTCCAGCCCAAATGTCTCCACTCAGGACACATCTTGCTGCTTTTAGCAGTTCCCAGTCTCTGCTGGCAGGGAATACTGCTCAGCTTCCTCAGAGCAGATGCTTGCAAACGTGGAAGTTGAGAGAGTGGGTTTGGTACTGGGGGGTTTCAATGAGATTGCACATGATTTTCCATACAGAACAGGATGGGTTTGGTGCACAAATAGAAAACGACAGAGGAATGATGCTCAGAGGGTTTGAATTTCACTGTTTTGGGAGCTGCTAACAAGACTTAAGTTCTGCCAAGGATTATAAATAGATACAGAAACACTTTACTACCCTTTGCATTTTTTCTGCATACATTTGCATTTATATGAGGTATAGGGTTAAAAATGTAACTAAAAATGAGTTGAGTAGAGCCACATTAAAAGGAAAAAAAAAATGTTGCCAGGATTTCAAGCATGACTGGTCAGGGAAGAACTGAAACGCTTGCTTATAAAACACCTTTCTCACCATCAAAAAACCCCTAAATGTACATCCCCAACCAAACCTCACCATTTGGTTATTACCTGTTCTCTGAGTTGGGTCTGAAAGGGCTTTACATCTGTGCAAGTGTATAAGGTATCAGATAGGAATCTGGGCACCAAAGAAGGCAGTCATTAGAGTGCACCCTGGAGCTACTGTGCCATAATACTCAGTGTTCCTATAATCTAAAACTTTGTTATGTTTTTCAGGAGACCAGGAGGAAATACTGGGAAAAGAATCAGTTAATTGCCATTGAATTATCTGATCTAGTAATCTACTGCAAGCCAACAAGCAAAACCAAGGACAATTTAGGTATTGCCTTTAATATTACATCTGATTTTTACCCTTTCTACTGTCATTACAGATGTTAGTTGGGATTTTAGGACTGAGGATAAAATCTGTCCTATTGGAAAACAAAGTTCTGCTTCACCCAGGCAGTTTTCAAAAGCACTTTGAAATTGTACACCAGGGAACTTGGTGCTGTTCATCTATCACAAAAGAACTGTCATAAATTTTAATTAGTTAACTAGAGACACCCTCTCAGATAAATACTCCATGGGGAAGCTCACTAGTTATGTGTCAATTGACTTTTTTGAGATTAAAAACTCTGGCTGAACACTTGTGATTTGTTTGTAAAAAACCTTCATAAATAGGTTTACTGTGCATTTTTTAATTTTACTGTAAGAACATGTTTGCCAGGATTAAGCTGTTGGAATGATGTATGGCTTCATAATATAACTAGGCCTGTGTAAGTGCAGCTGTGCATTCTGACACTGAAATATGTACTTTTTATTTCAGTTTTTTGTCATTGCTGCTGGAGAAGCCAGCAAATGTGCCCTTTTTCTTTAAGTTTCTTTGCAAATGTTTTTAATAAGCCGTCACTGCGTTTAAGACATTATAATTATAGTCATTTTTTGAGACATTGGCTAACCCTGGCTCACCCTTTCTTCTTCCCATTTAGACCCAGGAAAAGATGTCTCATTTAAATATGTGTTATAGTGATCAGAAGTACATTATTAGCAATGATGAGATGAGAACATGACTGCAGGCTCTTATCTGCCCTCCTGTAAAGTGTGTGGCAGGAAGGCAATTTTAACTTCCAGGCTTGATTTTCAACCACTTTGCTGTGTCTGCCTGAAAACAGTGCCAATTACTGTATTAAAGGAGAAGGCAAAACAAAGCAAAACAAAGTGTTGGTGAAAATAGAATATAAATGTCTATTTCTTTCTTCCTTTAGTAACCACTCTTCTTCCTCCTACCTCTGTGTAGACAATCCTGATTTCAGAGAAATCCGTTCTTTCGTGGAAACCAAGGCAGAGAGCATAGTTAAGCAAAAGCCACTGGAGTTGTTGAAGTACAACCTGAAGGGCCTGACCCGTGTCTACCCCAAAGGGCAGAGGGTTGACTCATCCAACTATGACCCATTTCGCCTCTGGCTTTGTGGTTCCCAGATGGTGGCTCTGAACTTCCAAACTCCAGGTAATTTTCCCTTTGAAAAAGAATCTAATCCACCTTCTGTTTCACTGTAAATGAGCCCCTTTATGGCTCTTCTGCCCTTCTAATCGCCATCCTAATTATCTGAACTTCTCTGCAAGAAGCAGTGTTTGCTTTGTAATGTGTGGGTTGCCATCTAGAGCTGGGCTCCAAAAACAGGTCCCTAAAAGCCCTGTCTCTGAGCCTAACTGCCCCCAAGCCCTAAAAAATTTATTTCACCTTGATCTCTTTGTGGTAAGCAAACGGAGATATTTACGGTGAGTTTCAGATGGATGAATGGTTGTGCAGCCACAGGGAAGGCTGTATCCCACTTCCTGGTGAGGCCAGCTAGTTTGTGATACACTTCTAGGAAGCTAGATGGGGATGGAGATGGGTTTTTTGGGATTAGAATTGGTAAAAAATGGCCTGTCAGATTCAGTTACTGAAGGAACCGAGTCTCCCACCTTTGCAGCTCTTTCTGATGAAGTGCTGACCAGAAAGAATGGCAGAGAGGAGCCATTAATGTGGTATTTCCTTAGCTTTATTCCAGGGGATCTTGTGTTGTGACTGTTTAACTCTCTCCCCAGATAAATACATGCAGCTGAACCATGCCTTGTTTTCCCTGAATGGACGCACTGGCTACGTGCTGCAGCCAGAGAGCATGAGGAATGAGGAGTATGACCCAATGCCAAATGACTCCAAGAGGAAATTGCAGATGGTTATGACAGTGAGGGTAAATCTCCTTTATGAATTGTTTTTTTACAAGTCATAAATATCTATAAAAACTAAAAATAAAGCTATTATGTTTCAGAGCAAGATCTGACAGATTGTCAAAATAGTGTTTTTAAATGTCAGTGTGTGTGAGAAGAAAACTTCACTGGTTCCTGAAAAGAAATGCATGTCTTTATCATGCTAATGAAGAACGTGCTATAGGACTGAAAACACAATCCTGGGATGATTTTGTGTAATTGCTAAGAAATACATCAAATGAACTAACTTGAATTTCCAATCAAATGAGTTCTTAGTAGAAGGGTCCTGTTGGAGATTGATTAGCAGCAGACTAACTAGTTCAGGGATTTTGAGTGTGAAAGAAAGATATTTATAAGGAAATACAGAAACTAAACAGAAAACCTAATAAGCTGATCCCCCCCTTCATATTTAATACACTGTGACTTAATCTGAATGCCATTCTCATTTTTCTTCAAGAGATGAGTTTATCATTGGAAAATGTTGCCATCTTGACTGGGTGCCAAACAGGGTTGAACTTGTTTCTGTTCTCAGTTGCTATGCAGCAAGATAAGTTCTTTAAAAGTATGTTTTCTGAGAAAGAAGAAACACATTAATTACTCTTCACTACAGTTTAAAGGTGAGGTAAACAGGGCCTGTGAAAGCAGAAATGTCTTGAAATGGGTATGTAATAAACACAGAAGAAAGATAATAAAACTTGTGCTGCAGGCCTGACCTGGAGCTGCACACTGTGTGTAATAAATGTCAGCTACAGTGTCTTTTTTTTTCCTTACAATGAAAATCATTGAGTTACCCAGACTATGGGAGGTATTGTTATCGGTGGCACAGCTAATACATGCAAACATATTCAAGAGAGAGAATGTGTGCTTTTCCATGTTCTGGATTTTTCCCCCTCTAGTTCTGTGGGCTGCCTTCTGTTCAGCAACAATGATGCCAAGTTTTCTTTGGAGATGGTTATAATTCCCAGTTGCTTTTGCAGGTTTTAGGTGCTCGTCATCTCCCTAAACTTGGCAGAAGCATCGCCTGTCCCTTTGTAGAGGTTGAAATTTGTGGGGCTGAATATGATAACAACAAATTCAAGACAACAGTTGTGAGTGAGTATCTGTGGGTTTCTGTGTTGCAGGGATATGACTCTGCTTCCAGGGTACTTAAATAAAGTGAGCAGAAGATGAACATTATAGAGGGAGTAAGTTATTATAGCTCTGGATTGATGAGTCACAAAGGCTTGTTCCCTTACTTATCTTGAGGCCTGTTAATTTGAGAAACTTCAATGTATATTAAATTTAGGAAAAACAGTACTGTTGTGGTTTGGGTAAAACCAAGTCCCATTCTGTTATGTTGTTGCCCATGCATAAGTTTGTGTATTTGCATATTTTAAAAAATTACTGTCTTGAGGGTGCCTCCAACAGTGCTAGTCACTTCCCAAAAGTCTGGCCCAAATGGGTAGTTACTACTGTGAGCTCCAGACTGTGTTTATTTAAACTGAGGTTCTAAGACTGGCATCCCCTTGGAGACAGCCTGGGTGTATAGGGCTGTAAAATAATTTAACTTGAAATGCATCAGAAGTTTGATCAAAACTTAGTCCTGAGGAGTTCTGGGTAAGGAACATGTTGGGTGTACATGAACTTAAGTGTGCTGAAATGGGGTAATATTTCAGCCATTTCACATTTCACCATGTAGTGTTTCTGGATGCAACAGTGTTCCTCTGGTGAAAAACAGGCTTTGGTTCTGATTATCCAAACCAGTGGTACCAGTGGAAAATAAACACAGCATCAGAAGCAGAACATGCATTGTGGCTCCTCAGTACTTCAGAGAAGATGATTATGATTTAAACTTTCTGTGGGAAGTGACCAAGTCTTTAGAGAGCAAACCTCCTGGCTGTGTCACATATACAAAATCTTGGTGTTCTGTACCTAACTACAAAAATTGGGCCAAGGCACATGAGTTTTCCTAGTGCTTTTCCTGCTTTCTCTTGGATATGGAGCATGAGGCTTATGAATATGAGAAATTAATTAGCTTTTTCTTTCCTTTATAAATACATGTCCAAGGAGTTTGATATGTTTGAGTACAAATAACAGCCTTTCTTCATGGATTTTCATCCCTGCCAAGTTACCTCCCACCCCCACCACCAAGTAAACAAATGCAAACTTTCTGAAGCAAGGTTACAACATGAGACAGATGGATAATAGGATTTTTGGGCTTCTGTATCCCTAGAAAATGTCCTGAGATACATACTCATATGTGAATGAAGTGAAATTATTGCTTCATACTGCAAATGTTTCCTTTTCATTACAGATGACAATGGCCTTAATCCAATTTGGGCACCTTATGCAGAGCAAGTGAAATTTGAAATTTATGACCCAAATCTGGCGTTCCTGCGCTTTGTTGTTTATGAGGAGGATATGTTCAGTGATCCCAATTTCTTAGCACATGCCACTTTTCCCATCAAAGGAATCAAATCAGGTGAGATTGGTGATTATAATGAAGTACTCTTGAGCATTATTGTATTGTGCCTTTCACTCTGATGCCAGACTCCCTCCTGCCTCGATGAAGCTCCTTCCTCTGGCTTTAGTTTTCAAGTTTTCCTCTGGCTTTAATTTTTTTTAGTTTTAGTTTTTCATTTCACCTGATGTGAAATCAGGTGTTTCTCAATTTTGCCAGTCTTGCTTTTTGCTTTTCTGCAATTGCCATAGTAGAGCCTGTTCTCAGCAGAGGAGCACTCGAGCACTGAATACTGTTCAAAGTATGCACCATTTCTGTGACTGCAAATTCCCCCTTGATGGACTCTATAATTGCCTTTTGTTTTCCTTCCCCTGCCCCAGGTTTTAGGTCAGTTCCTCTCAAGAATGGCTACAGTGAAGATATAGAGCTGGCCTCACTTCTGGTGCACTGTGAGATGCAACAAGTTCTGGTAAGAAGCACTGGGGTTTGTTGCGTGCACTTGGTGTGTCTGTTACCAGTTCTCTGTGGAAACCAGGAACTGAGGATTGTTTTCTGTTCTGTGTCTGATGTGGTGTTGTCAGGCATTTCTTCTGCAGGTACTGGGGAAGACAAACAGAACAAATTGAGTTACTCTCCCTCTGGGTGGACAGATTACACGGTTGTTAAAAGAAATAATGCACAAACAAAGCCTCATTACCTCCAATAGTTTTTGCTGTAACAGCATGGTCGTTGTCTTTCCTTGTTAACTGACTGATGCCATGCAAAGTTAGCTAAAATCAGCTTTGGCTTCATAGATTAATCTTTTTTTTAAAGGTCCTACATAAAAAGAAATCACTTCAGCAATAGAAGATAGTAATTTCTCCCAGTATTTCATTAAAATAAACAGCCCATCAAACAGAAGACATATCTGGTTCTTAAAGAACTGCTAATCTGTTCTTTTTAAGCCCCTCTAAACACCTACTTGAAATAGTAGTATTTTAAAACACATGGGGGAAAAATAATGATGCTCATGAATCCAGGCATTAAAGCAGCTGATCTGTGAACAGTGTTTGTTGGTGTTCCAAGGGTGCTGCTGTATATGTTGATTTGTAGGATATTTCTTAGACTCTTTCTCTCTAATATATTATGTAATTTAAATACACTTGTGATATGATGAAAGTTTAAAGATGCTTCTGGGAAGTGGCTGTTTCAGGGTGCTTTCCAGCACTCTTCTGATTCAGAGAAAAAAAAAAAAAGTTCAACTTCTTATTTGTAGTCTGTCAACCCTTTCAGGCCCACACTGCACTTCACACCAGTTACATTATTTTTCTGATTGAAACATCAACTTCTGTGAACTCTAAGTCGTTATGTCTCTGGAGGGATTTGTGCCTGCAGTTGCATACACTGAACTGGAAATTTCTGAATTCAGTCACATTGTTCTTCCCAAAGGAGTGGAAGCTTTTTTCAGACATCCTTTGTGGAGGTTTTTATGAAGTCACCTTATAACACCTGATGTAAAATGACAGTGTGTGCAAAGAGTGTTTGAAAGCTGTGGTAGGTTCCTATAAGTTCTTTCTGTGGGCCAGCCAAGGGTTCTGAGAGCAGGAGAGGATTAGAAGCTGAGACCAGCGATGTGTGTGTGAAGAGGAGACTTGTATCCTTTCTAGATAATATTTAAATTGTTCATATTTCGTGGTCTCAAGTCTCATAGTGGAGGCCTGGCTTACTGCTGGTTTTGGGCTTGCTGCCTTTGAGAAAACTGAGAAGTCACCATTGCCTAGTGCTGAGCATGGACATCACTTTTGGATACATTGCAAATCCCTCCTGCTGTGGTTTCTCTTCAGGAATCCAGATCATTGTTTGCCTGGGGCAGGAGCAGCTCTCAGAGTGTTGTTCATAGCAGCAGTGTGTCCCCCAATGTCAGCACTGACTCCTTTGACAGTAGCACATTCCACACTCTAGAATCTCCTTCTGTTGTTAAACCAAATGAAGATGCAGCTCAGCTCCGTGTTTTTACAATGCCTGGTGGTAATGCAGTGGCAGGACAACTTCCAAAAACTTCCTTTTGTTTGGCAGCCTGTAACAAACCCAGACTCACCACAGTTGTGAACTCTAGAACTTGTGCCAGATCATTCAAGAAGCACCAGAAAAGATCAAGGCTGCCTCTGTTCCTCTGCTCTGCTTCTTTTTAAAAAGTGATGACCTTCCATAAAATAGTACCATTTAATAACAGGCCTGTTTATATACAGAGCCCATCTGCATGTGCTTGGAGATGACATACAAAATTATAATGAGGAATTACAGATGGCTGTGGAGTTTATCAGGAATAGTAAAGCAAAAATATTGTAGACATAAGCATGCACATTTGTGAATTACTATGTGAAGCCTTATGTAGTTCCTGTAGAACTTAAACAGGTTTTTTGATATTGTAGGAATTGTACTATACTGAGGTGGTTGTTGCACTTAAAAGCATGTCTTATTTGCTTGAAAATTGATTACTTACTTCAGAAAATGCATTTATTTCTTCAGCTTTTTCTGACTACTGTCAGCCTCAATGGTGTATATGTTCTTGACTTAAAGATTGAAGTGGACATCTTAAAATGCAGTTTCAGCTGTACCTTTGTGGATACATTCATTTACAAGAACTAACAGTGGTACATATCCATCTTGATGATTACACCTGCAAATTGATAATTAGCAATCTGCATTTCCTTTGTGATTTGGAAATCCAAAGTTTCCTACCCCTTTACAAACAAAAATTAAATAAATCACTCTTAAAATCGTAATCAGCAGCAAAGCACTGAGGCTGTTTCAGTTTCTCCAACCCATGCCTGCACAGGAATGTGTTTCAGGAGGAAAAAAGGTTTAGGAAAGGATCTTGCTTCTATAACTGAAACCCCTTGGGTATGTTGCTAAGCTATCAATTTTCCTAGATCTGAACTGAATGCAGAAAGAGGCATTCTTATTAGTATGCTGCCTCTGAAAATGTTTGGATTTATTACATTTATTGATTGCATGTCATTTCTTGTAGAAGGAGTATCTTGTTTTGCTGCTGATGTGAAAATTAAGACTTCAGTCCTGCCAGTTCTATTCTCCACTAGTAACTCTATAAAGAGGCAGCTTTGGCATCCAAAGTTTTGAAGTATTAAAATAATTTGAAGCCCTAAAGGGAATCATGATGATTGTTTATGTTTGTGGAATATTTTGAGACCTTCTACTGTGGGCCACAATAGAAACTCAGACCTGCTCAGTTCGTTTGCAAGCACTGAATTGCCATAGTTACATAGAAATACAGGATCTGTCCTTCTTTCTTGACCACCTGAGTACTTGCTGCTGTACAGGGGCCAATTTACCAGTCAGTATTTTGACCTTTAGTCTACATTTCAATAGAAAATCCCCAGGATTGTCACTTTGTCACATGATACACAAATACGATGGAAGAGCCAAAACCTAAACTTTTAAAAATGTATTTTTAATATTATTATAATCTGATAAGCCATCGTGGTACACTATTTTCTGTTCTTTCCTCAACAGACTAGCATGCTCTATTAGGGAAAAATATTCCACTTCCAAGAGGAAGTGTTTAGATACACAGATTTTGTGACCTGTGCTAGAATGTCCCTGATGCCCCTGTCAGAGGGTATGGCTGGTCATACTGTGGGGCTGAGGGGGTTTTTATTTAGTGCTTTCTAAGTTAGTTTGTTTCCAGAAACATTCCAGAAACATCCTATCAAACTAACTTTATAAAACATTCTATGCAGTTATTAAAACATGGTTAGGAAAACAAAAACTCATCCCCCAAACTGTTGATTCTGTGCCATTTTGGGAACGTGTTTTACAAAATGACCTTGATTTCCAATCTTCCTTTGAAGGAAAGTGAAGAAGAGCTTTATTCCTCGTGTCGGCAGCTCCGGAAGCGCCAGGAGGAGCTGAACACCCAGCTGTTCCTCTATGACACCCACATGAACCTGAGGAACCCCAGCAGGGATGCCATTCTGAAAGAATTCAGCGTCAATGAGCACAAACTACAGATTTATCAAGAGACTTGCAACCGCAGGTGGGTTGATGATCGTCCTCCCTCCCAAGGCAGCTCTGTCTAGAGGGGATTTATGGTAAGGAAACCTCAGACATATCAAAGGGAGCATCTAAAGAGTGGTGAGGGTAGAATGAGCTCATCTGTAATGAGGAAGGGCTGTAGAGAAGCCAGGCTGGGTCTCAAGCCACTAGAGGCCAGCAGAAGCTGAGGAATGTGTGCTCAGTGAAACTCAGTTGCAGTGATCACAGTGACACTTGTAATCCTGTCAGGTTTTATATTGCTCTCTGCTGCTTTCCTGGAGGAAAGCCTGGAAGTATATATAGACAAATAAATAAACCTCTTCACTCTTGCTACACTATCAGAGTTAGGTCGCTGGAAATGTCATGCACATATGAGATATGTGGAAAGAGATACACAGACCACAAAAGATAAAAGCAGTATTGAGTTGTAACAGCACAGTATTGTCAGTTCAGTGTCAGTGCATTCTCCAGAGCTCAGGGGAAGGTTCCTTCTCCTTTGCTGCCACCTTTGGGCTGGGTGTGAGGGAGATAGAGGGAGGCTTCATGTACCAAGAGGAAGGTTTGAGTAGATCTCCAGACTTTAAATATTCTTGCCCTTTTTTGTGTGTGCTGAACAGCTGCATGAATCACTTGTTTACTCACATTTATTGAGGGAAAGAAATTGCAGAGCTCATTGCTGATACATTACTTGCCATTGGTATCCAAGTACATTGAATTTGATAGACTGTTTTCCTGTGACAAATTCCTATTAGGCGTGACTTTTTCCTTTTCTTTTCCCTTAAGATTAAAGGAGAAGAAAGTCAGTAACAGCAAATTCTACTCTTAGAGCCCATCATTCTTTGATGTGTGCTTTGTGGTGCAGTTCAGGAAGAGATGAATTCATCCTGGTCATCCTACCCAGTGACGGACTCATCAGACGGAATGACTGGAAGAAGAGCAGGAAGAGGAAATACGGATTTCCCTTATAATTTCTTCTTCTAAGAAAAACTGTTTTAATACCTAATAATTTATATTCTGTACAAAGCATACCCTCTGTGCAGGCCAGAACTTCTGTGCATTCAAGATTTTTAAAACTTGAGGATGTGTAGTGGGATGGACCTCACTTCTCATTATCAATACCTGAAGTACAAATCATCTCCTGTATGTGGTTACACAGGCTGTAGATAAGACAGTCACAACAATTTGCATGCATGGAATCACACCACTTTTAACAACCTGGCTCCTCAAGATCAACTAGTAGTGAGCTTTTAATTTATTAAATGCTGTAAAAGCACTTCTACACCAGCTTTGTCACGTTATGTATGTTGCAGTTCTCTAGACAGCAGATTGTGCTGCTGATACTGTATAAAATATTTTGGGCAGCTATTGTCTCTTATTAAAAGTTTTCTGTTACATTTTCAAGAACAAGATATGTTAATTTTGTTGAAAGCAAATACCCTCTGGGACTGCAGTTGTGTTTTTCCTGTTGAACTCTCTTTAAAGGTTTAAGAAAGGAGCATTGTGTGAACCTCTATTCATAGCCCCTGTGAACTTCTGTTCACAGCCTCGAGGCACTGGAAGGAAAAGATATGCAGTAGGAGATATCTGTTTATTTGCAGAAAGGGAAGGTATTTAAAATTCTGAGAAGCACTTACTTTTGTACAGTATCATTTCTGCAAATCCTTTCAGCTGCTAATGTGCTTAGAAATGAATTTTTAAATGAACTGTCAATTTTTAATCTTGCAATCCTATGTAGACAATAGTCAAATGATAGTGTGCTGTAAATGTAGATCGTTTTCCCAAAATGTAACTAATCCAAGAATTACAGTGTGCACAAATATAGAGGTGCATCCTTCTGGTGCCTTTAATCAAATCAAGAACATGAGGCTGCAGATGAGAATACTTGTTAGATTAGCAAGTATATTTTCCTGCCAGAACAGAACTAAAGGCCTTCGATGGAATATTTAACAGCAGTTGTCATAATTTGTGTTTGTGTTGGTCCTTTGTGCTAGTGCTGTATTGCCACCATCAAGTTCCTGGTTGTCTTACCTCTGCATGGGATGAGTTTTGCTGTCTATATTCCCAACTTTAACGTTCAAATGTGTGCAGAGGAGTTTATTTTTCGGAGTGACTGCCTGAGGCACGAAATGCTGCTTCCACAGAGTTGTACTTCTGATCACAGAGGACTTGCACAGAGATTTGGGATTCATGGCCTGTTGCAGCTGCCTCAGCAATTTTCAATTTCTCTTGCTCCCCACGCTGCGACTTCTGTTGTTTCAAGAGGCGCTTAATTGATGCCATTGTGCATTCACAGATGATGGTTTGAGGAACCCCCTTGAGGTTTTAGCTATTCTGTAAAGACAGTCTTGTCTCAGAGATGAAAGTGTTATAATACTGTATCCCACAATGGGGTGGCATTTGTAAATTTTTTGTTATAAAGAAATTAATTACTAATCACCCAACTGAAAACCAGAGAAAAGTCAAAGGCAATTCTCTGCTTTTCATCCTCCTGCCTGAAATCTCTTCAGTACCTAGCTGTGATTGACCTGTTCAAGGATTAGATGGATGTAAACCCTGCTCAAACAAAGAAAAAAAAATCATTTCAACTGTGGATTTGAGAGGTGGAGCTGTAACCTAGACTGCTGTAAAGAGTTGGCTTTATCTTCATTATCCATGTCTGGATTGTTCTGCCTGTCAGAATTCTTTTGAACCTCAGTTCCAGAGCAGACCCAACCAAACTGTCCATTTGTCCTGGCTTCCTCCAGTGGTGTGTGTATTCCTGACACAGCACAGCCACTGTGTGATGGACACAGGTGTGAGTCCCTCATGCTGCTCTTGTGCAAATATTTAAGAATTAGCTCAATTTGTACTCCTTTGAAGAGTCCTGTGCACATTCTCCACCCACACATAATTTCAGGAGTTATGAGAGGCACTCCATCAGTATTTATGCAAATGCATTTTGTTTTACAGTAAGTGTTTTCCCCAGACTAGAATGTTACACTGTGCAGAATGAAAATACTGCAGTGACTGTTCTGCCGACTTGCAAGTGGTGGGCAAGGCTGTGTTCTAACTCTTCTGTTGGTTCTTGCATTTTGTGTTTTATCTCCAAGTTCTCACCTCTCAGTTCTTCCTTGGGGCAGACTCTGTAACTTTTTTGTCACAGTTGCAACTGTTTGAGTATGAAAGTAGGTTTGAATGTGTGTGCTAATTTTTTTAATCCAGGAGGGAAAACATTTATAAATTTTTAAAGTTAACAATTGTTAAATTGTTATATTGTTATAGCAAGTGTTTTAAATCATTGAAATAACTTATTTTAATAAATAATTTTTGATATCTCACATTGATGTGGATGATGCCAGGTGCTTCTTTGTTTAAGCATTGCTTAAACATGTTGAATTTTATGACTTTTGCCAGTCATTTTTCGCAGTGAGTTCTTATTGAAAAGTGATCTGCTGGTGTGGTATGGTGTGCTCTGCTAAAGGTTGGAAGAAGGGCATTTCTGTGTTTTTAAGATGAACTGACTTAATGATTGTTTCAGTAGACATGGTTATGATTGCACTTTCTCTGGCTCCACACACACGAGGCAGAAGGAAAAGGTCAAAGATCGAGTTTAACTTGTGACTCCAAACCAACCTTTTTCAGTGAGAGGCAGATACAAACTCCAGCTCTAGTGAGAATCAGATTTGTATGAGCTTGAACAATAAAATCTGAGGAAGGCAAAGATTAAATTTGTGGTAATTTGGAAGAACAGTAATATTGATGTTTATAAAAAAAATTTATCAGAACACTTTCTGCCTGTGAGGTTGCATGGAGAGAACTGCTACTGGGTGAATACACTCTGTCTTTATGTGGTGGTTTTTTAATTGTTGGGAGTCTTGGGAACAAGTTTTTTCTCATCTTTTGATCAAAATTACATGCTTATTGAACATGAATCTGTATGAAGTGTCTGCAGCCTAATTCTAGAAGGTCATTAAATCAGCCAAATCACCTTAGTGAGTATTGGTATGCATGAGTTCTGGAGTCCAAAAAATTACTACATTTAGGTGTTTTATTGCCTGTATTGTCACTTTTTTTCCACCCCAACATATCTATGTATTTCTCTGTTGAAAGCATTTTGTTAGTTTTGCAGTTCTTTAACCTCAGAGATGGTGAGTTGGTGTAACCTGTGTACCTGACACTAGCTTTGAGTTCTCCAAACCAGTTGGAAAAATCTGAATGTGGTGTGGAAGCTGAAGTGCATTGGCTGAGTTCTGCTACAGTCATATGTCAGCATTATTACTGCAGTCCAGCTAGTTGGCTTTGTGCCAGACTGAAATTCCCTTTATATCATGAGAAATAGAACTTAAATATAATGAAAATTAACCTTCAGAATCAGTTTAGAGATGAATTTATCTTCTGATCCATAACAGTATTTATAAACATGCTCAGCTATTAGTTTTAAAAGAATTTAAATTAAATTAAAAGCAATTAATTCATTGCTAGTCTACATTTTTAGCTGTTACTCCAGCAAAACAGGGAATTGTGAGCATCACTAAGGTAAAGCAGTAGCTCCCCCAACACTTGCTCCTGAATTGCAGTTTAATCCCCAGATTCTTTACAATATGTGTAAATTATCAGCATTCTGGACCCTTTTCTCTGAAGATCACATAGTAAATTATTAAATTTGCCACTATACTTTGAAAAGTATGTGGGAATCAGTAATAAATAGAAACAAAGGGACATTTTGGTTGGGTCCCTTAGGAGAAGGGCTTATAAAAATCTGGTTTGATTAAGCATCTAAAAGAAATATATTTAAATACACATAAGAAGTATAAGTTTTCATGTATATCTGGCAAACTTGTACCTTGAGATGCTGTGTCTGACCGAGTAAACTTACTATTCACTTTAAACATCAGCATCAGTCTTTGTAGTGAGGCACCTATCAATTGTTCAGTGATTTTGAGGACTAGGAAAATTTGAATTGGAGCTGTATGTTCATTTTGTTCTTTAAATTTTTAGGTGCATTTCTAGTAAATCATTTTCAGGAATTCAGGAAAATGGGTAAAAAATAAAATTTGAAAAGAGACACAACACTTGAATTAATTACCCTAATTTACCCACCTATTCATACACGAGGAGTAATGACAAAAAACAGGAAAATGAGAGAGAATTCTCATTGTAAAATACTTCAAATAGAGCAGCTGTGACTGTTTTTACGGGGATGGAATTTTCAAGCAATTTTAGAGCATCTCCTTAAGCCACAGACTGCCTGTGTTCATTTTGGAAAAAGTAAGTGTATCCTTCACCTCTGCTGTGGTCAGGACTTGGGTTTTTTAATAGCTGGAGCTAATTGACATGGAATGAATGAACCCCCAGTGCACTGATGATGGCTCTGGGGTGTGTCCCCACATTAATCCCGTGTGCTGGAGCACACTCTTGGGCCATGAGGACAAAATGCCTCCTGCTCTGTTATCTGAGAGTTCTGTCCTTGACTCCAGGCAGATGAAAAGCTTCACGTGTTGAGCTCAGTTTTTTCTGGAGGATTTCTGGTATTTGGGGTTTCGTTGGGCTGTTTTTGTCTTGTCAGGAGCTGCTGCTGCTGCTGTACCTCAAAAGCTGTCCAGGGCCTGAAGCTCAGCTGGTACTGACAGTGTGGATTTAGGATTCATGGCTTAAGGACCCTTCCATAAATGTTTGTCACTAGCCCCACCGTTGAGATAATTACAAATAGCAGTAGCTGAGTTTTGCTAAAAGATTACAAACAGCAGAGGAAATTCCTCTGGGGCACAGAAGTTCAGTTCCCCATATTAAAACCAATTTTTTTTTACAAGACTTGGCATGAAATACCAATGCTGTTTCTGTGCAACAGGCTTGTGCAATTTCTTCTACATTTTGGTTTTGTCTTCTGCTGGCATTTGAATTTTTTAATCTATTTCTGATAACATTGTGTCAAAGCCAGAGAACTTAAAGGGGAAAAGAACAAAGTGGTTTCCACTTGAAAAAACAGAGCTGTTGGAAAGAGAGCATCGGCCCAGCGCTTTCATGAGGTCATGAATGTCTTTTTTCTGTTTTATTAAAAAGAAGATTTCTTCTTTCTGCAGATGATGTTGTATATTAATGACTCCTGGGGAGTGGCCCCTGTGCCATCAGCACTCAGTTGGAGGCACATAAGCTCTTTATAAGAACCTGCAACACTCCTGCCACACAAACAGCTTATTTGCTATTAGAGTGAGGGAAAAAAAAAGTGACTTCTCTCTTGAGCTGCCCCTCAAGCTAAGTATTAAATTTAGTTTCTTTCATGGTATACTTACTGGTAGGGGAATGAGGGGGAAAAGTCAGATTTCAAGCATAAAAATACAAAAATTTACCAATAGTGTGGGCTGGGTTCTTCTAAGGCGAATTTATCAGGAAGAGAACTCAACAGTCAAAAAATAATGCTGTTTTCAATCACCATGAGCTACAAAAATCTGCATCTTTTAAGCAGGGGTGGCTGTGGATTTCTAGCTTGGTTCCTCTATTTAGGCCCTCTTGTTTTCTGAGAATCCTTTAACAGTGCAATGGAACTGCTCTGCTTCTTATTCATTACTTCCCCATTTCAGTTGCAGCAGAGTTCAACAGAAATATCTGGAAGTTACTAATAATTTAAGATCTGTGTAGCTTCAGCCATTAAAGTGGAAACACTAAAGTTTAAAGAGAAGTTTTAAATTCTTGAAGGATTCTGCTTTTATCAAGGGGTACTGAAGCTGCAATGCTGATGAGTTAAGGGAAAACAACTTTGTGTTTAACATTTGAGGTGAAGTTTCTCAGTTTCTGTATTAAATTGACAGAGGGAAGTGCATGGGACAGCAGTGACCTGTACTTATAGTCTGATCTTCTAATCTTAAAATTCCACAAAATTCTAAGTTTCCTTGTAGCAAGTGTTTATCTTCGTATCACAAAGCTGAAATTCTATTTGGATGGTGTCAGGTGTTAAAGAAATATTATTAAAGGCTAAAAGTGTTTTATAAATAGTGGAATGTGAATACAATCATTCACCAAATGTCTTTGATGAATAATTTGTTTAACCATTCGATAATGCTGGGAAAAACCATAGGCTTTATTTATGAATGCACTTCAGCTGGCTCATTCCTTTTAAACAGGCATATTTTAGTGTCAGAAAAATCTACAAATCTGTGGTGCTTCAAGCACTTTGCCGTAATTTAGATTAAGCACGGTGCATTTTCCAGAAATGTCATTAGATACCAGAGTTAACTGAGGAAAGCACCCAGAATATACTCATGTAAAAACCCCATCTGTTTATTGTCTAGCAGTTTATCAGTTAATCTTGGTTAGGCATATATACATCCAAGCTGGGAAGCAGAACTGAAATTTGGAATGTGATCAAAGAATAAGTTCATTCTCCTCTGGATCATGTAACACAAACTCTTTAGGAATAAAGGGCAGGGATCAGGAGTATAATCCCATCAGGGAGGAAGAGTCAGCCTAAGGACATTTGTTCCATTCTCTGCATTGTGCTGTTGCACCTGAGAATAAAATGCTGTTTGCAGTAATACTGAGCTTCATCTTGTTAGTGATCTGATCAGTTTTACCTTGAAGAGAAAGTATATATAAAAAAATACACCTTTTTATTTAGCAGTTGTGTTCCTTGGGGATAAAGCTGTTATTTACCTAAATCCCACAAGTATGTATTTTTTTTTTAATCTTTTATTACCTGTCTGTCAAAACCAAGAGTAAGCAGAGAACATAACTAAATTCTATCCTCAGCATGTCATCTTTCAGAGTGAAAATGTCACTGCAGATGGAAACCAGGAGACCAGCACAGCAATCAGCACCACAAGCAGTCCTCCATCCCTAACCAGGTGCCTCATGGTGTAATTTCTTGGCTTTGCTCCACATCCCTGGGATCTAAACCACTCCACCACTTCATCCAGGCTGTACTGCTGGGGCTCATAGCCCAGCTCCTTCCTGGCCTTCTCCATGCTGAAATAATGTGTGACACCAGTTTTGTAAACCTCCGTGCGAGTGAGGAGGGGCTGGAAGTTATAAACGCGCCCTACGAGGAAATGAACTATTTCGGTAAGGAATGCAAAAAAATAGACAAGGGAGAGGGGAAGGCGCAGGGTTGGGAACTTGTAACCCAAACCTTCCACGAGAGGTCGGAAAAATTCAAAGTTATTTACAGGCCTGCCATCGGAAATAAAATAGGCCTGCCCTGCAGCAATGTGCTGCTTGCTGGCTCTGAGGGCCGCGGAGGCAAGGACGTGAGCCTGGACCAGGTTGTCCACGTGTACAAACTCTACCAGGCTCAGAGGGTCTCCATACACGAATTTAAACAGTCCCCTTTCAATGTAGCTGACTATTCTTGGGAGGTGTCTCTGCTCCCCAGGCCCATAGATCCCTGCTGGGCGGAGAGCACACGTCCTTAGCACACCTCTCCCATTTCCCAGCTCAGCACTGTTTGCCTCCAGCACCTTCATTTCAGCCAAAGACTTCGTTCGGGAGTAGTGATCAGGGTGCAGGTGCAGAGGGAGATAAGGCAGAGACTCGTCCCCATTTTCTATAATCTGGCCTCCAAATACCACGTTGTAGGTACTTGTATAAACCAGGCTCGACACTCCCCTGCTCTTGCAGGCCTGGATGACATTTTCTGTTCCTTTCACGTTAACATCTTCTATAAGTTTTCGGTTCAGCTGCTCCCTGCCAGACATTCCATAGGACGCGATATGGAATACGCAGATCACATCTCTGAGAGCTTCTTCCACTTCAGACAGGCAGCAGATATCTCCCTGCACAAACTTTATTCCCTCTGGCAGGGTTTGAAGTGGCTTCACGACATCAAAGAGGATCACATCGACTCCCTTTTGATATATGGCACAACCTAAACTGAAACATGACAGAAACCGTATGTTAGGATACAGCACCACGGTGCATGAAACATCTCACCTGGAAGGGAGAGAAGGCTATTAACTGTCTGTGTACTGGTTATTTTTCTGATGGGAGTCTTTTAAATATTCAGCCCCCTACTACAGGGAAGATTCAACTGAACTGATTTCTCACACTCCATCAATACTTGGAGAAAAAAAAAAAGAAAAAAGAGGCAGAACTGCTGTAAATGAAAATTCTGAAGACAAACAACTAAAGTTCTGTTCAGATCAGCAACAGCAACTTTCAAATGTGCAACTATTGCCAAAATATATATTAAAAA
>VXBB01023390.1:61423-282362 GCA_013399915.1 Illadopsis cleaveri
AGAGGAAGGATGGGACAAGACTATTTGCAATATATGCAGTGACAGGACAAGGGGGAATTGCTTCAGACTGAAAGAGTAGGGTTAGATCAGATATTGGGAAGAAATTTTTCCCGCTGAGGATGGTGAGGCCCTAGCAGAGGTTGCCCAGAAAAGCTGTGGCTGCCCCATCCCTGGCTTTGGAGCAACCTGGGATAGTGGAAGGCGTCCCTGCCCTTGGCAAGGGGGGGGAACTACATGATCCTCAAGGACCCTTCCAACCCAAGCCATCCTGTGATTCCCTCAGGGGGTGCCTGCAAGTGTCATCCCAGGGTGTGAGACTCTGCAGAGGTCTGGGACACTTAAGGGGGCCTGAGGAGCCCTTGACTCTGGGTGATTTGGGTGGACAGGGGAGTTTCTGGACTTGCTGCTGAACATTTCTTCTCGGGAGGGGTTGTCAAGCATTGGAATGGGCTGCCCAGGGGAGTGCTGGAGTCACCAACCCTGGAGGTGTTCTGGAAATCACTGGACGTGGCACTTCTCCGTTTAGTTGACGAGGTGGTGTTGGGTCAAAGGTTGGACTTGATGATCCTGGAGCCTTAATGAGTCTGGGATTCCAGCCTTAATGAGTCTGTGATTCCCTGNCCCGGGGCGGTGCCGATCCCGGGAAATGGAGCCGGGCGGGGCCAGGGAAGCCTGAGATGGCGGCGGGGACAGTCGGGCTGTGCTGCCCCTGCCAGCCGGCCTGTGTGGGTTGATGTGTCGGGAGGGTGATGCCGGTGCCCTCCCCTCGCAGCCTGAGGTGCTCTGAAATGGGGGCTCGGCGGTGAAATCGGAGCCTTTCCCAATGTTTGTACCGCAGCCCTTTTTTTTTTTCCNGTGCTGTGAAGGTACCACAGCTGCCTTCCAGTGTCCCACCATGTCTGAGAGAGCCGTGCCCTCACAGCATCTCCCTGGATGAAAGAGGCTGTCCCACATCCTGCTGTGTTTGTCATGAGCCTGAACCATGGCACACACTCACAGGAGTCTGCTGTGCCCCTGCAGAGGCTGAGATGTTTTTGGCAGTGGGAGGACACTGCACAGAACTGCCTGGCTGCAGCAGAACTGCTCCTGAGTTCAGCGTCAGCAGTCCCAGCTGTCTGCGAGAGAGAGCCGTAATAGGAAAACAGTGAGGAATTACACCATCAAAGTCTGGCTCGTGGTGTATTCCATTTTTCATTTGCAGAACTGAGCCACTTGGGGAATGCCAGAGAGTGGATTCAGTGTCAAAACTACTTGAAACCCTGCAAGTTTCTGTTTTGCAAAACCTTGACAGAAGTAGACGCAGTAGACTCTGTTGTATTTTTGATGGATGACTGGCAAGACTGAGAACTAAACAGATTCTAAGAATTCTGCAAGTACTGAAGATTTTTTTTTTTTTAAGTGATTTCTTGCTGGTGAACCTCTGGGACTCTTAAATAGAAATTTCAAGATGGAGCTGGTGCTGTACCTGATTCTAAAGAGCTGCTGCACCTGTGGAGATGTACAGAGTGTCTGGTGTGGAGGGTGTCCCTCAGTCATAGCTGATTTCCCTGTCTCCTGTCTGTATTGGAGAGTGGGTTTGAAACAGCCTTGAGGCATTCCCTGAGATACCATCCAGACATATAATCAATGGAGTGTTCACAGAGGTATAAGAATTCTAGCTCTCAAGCAGAAAAATCTCTTACATATTCCTAAATACTAAATATAAGGATTCTATATGGCTGCATGTGCCTTCAGGATTTATGCATAATCTTGATGAAGGTTTTGAGAATATTTTCCCAAGTGCTTAATTACCTGCCAAGTCCAAAAGAGTCCTAAACTTTCCCTGAGATCTCTGGACACAAAGTTTTTTTATCTTTGAGGAGTCTTACTGAGATTAGGGCACTTGGTGGCTCTCTTTTGATCAAAGAAATTGTGTTTGAATGGAATATTGAAGGATCACAGAATATCTGAGGCTGGAAGGATATTGCCCTGTTGAACCCCTGCACAAAGCAGGTTCAGCCAGAGGGGTTCCATGGGTTTGTGTTGGCATTGCATATCTCCAGGGATGGAAACCCCATGTTCAGCCACTTTCTCCTCATAACTCTCAGAGCTTTGTGCTCTCTGAACAGTGACCTCATGCTCTGTGTTGTGTGAGTAAATCCTCTGTTTGAATAGGCAGCTGTTAACCTCAGGATGACGTTTGTCCCCTGGACTTTGCGATGTGTCTGTGCAGGACAATTTGCAGGGCTGAAACCCCTCTCTGTACTTTCTGTTTTATCTTGCTCTCTGCCTGGTATGTCACCTACCGAGAGTGAATTGTGTCAGGTTATCTCATAATTATGGATATTGTGACTATAATAAGGCTGTGGTTTAGATACTGTAAAGATGTTGCTCTTAAGCCACTATCAGTTTTATTTTTCATTATAGTGAGCTGTCCTTTTTGGATTCAGAGAATAGTGATGAACATTCATTCCTTCAAAATGGTGACATCTGTGAAAGCTGTGGGTAAATATCGTCCTCATTTTACATTGATAGATCAGTGTTGAGACTTGACACTCTCAGATCTCAGTTTTGCACAGCCCATTTATTACTGTTTTTTAATTTCCTATGAGACTCTGCTTTTCCTGAGGTTTTATGGACTTTCTGATTGTATCATAAGTTCTGTTTTGCCATCATATGTATGGACCTGCAGTTTTATTTTATACATAATAGAATGTTAGGCCTGAGACTGTGTCTTTCTTTAAAAAAAACCACGTAAACCCTACTTTTCCCTTTAAAGATCCAGGCTTTTTGGAGCATGCCTTGCATGCATCTCAGCATGCAGGGAATAAGACTATGCTACAGCAACTTGAAGAGATTGCATTGATACCTTGAATTGCACATTAGGGCATGATGTGTCAGGATAGAAGGATTTGCAGTGAAACTGGGAGTTATCTGCAATGAACCTGAAATGGGCTGCAAAGGAATCCTTAAATCAGCTAAATAAGCAGCTGCTGTAAACAGTGCAAGTTAGAAAGAATAAGCAGTGAAATAATTAATTATTCTTTCATAGTGTGTTAGTTCATCTGGTTCCCTTTGCAATTGAAAATACTAAGCTAGTAAAATTACTTTTGTCATCAAAATACAAAGCATGCCAGCAGTACTATTTCAGGAAGCAGGGAAATATTTCATCAGGGCAAATAAACCTTAGCTTACTGTTTTCTTACTATTTGATTGATTTCTTTTAGGTATTACTTAATTGTGGGTTTGTTTTTTTTCATTGAGCAATGCAATGAGACAAGAGAACAAGATTTAAAACTATCTACTATAGGTAGAACCAACCATGTTTATGGCCTTATTAAATCATATACAACCAATTGGTTAAAACAGTACTAAAGAGGTGAAAACAGAACATATGTTGTGAGAGAAATTAGAATTGTAATGTTCAAGATTAGAATCAAACATTCAGTCTAGATGAGACTGGAATATATTCGAAGGAGGAAAGAGTTATGGGTAAAAATGCTACTCTGAGTTTTTGCCTTAGCTCTGGCAGAGGTTTCCTTAGTGGCCTTCAGAACATTGATTTGTGTTCTGTGACAAAGGTGTCATTGAACTTTCTCCCTGCCTGAGGTTATGGCTGTGCTGGTTTCATTCATGTTTCTGATGCTGAGATGGGAGCTGCTCTAAATATGTTAATAAACCAGGAAATCAAATCTATGGAGCTTAGAGAGCTCAGAGAAAAGTTACACCCTTTGAAAATGTTGGCACTGACTTCTTAGGGCAGCTGTTGACTGTTAGGTGTTGTTTGTGGAAGTGTCAAACATCTGGTGATGTGGAGATAACCATCCAAAGTGCTTCTAGTTGCTTTTTCCTGTGAGTTCTAGTAATGGAACTTAGCCTATTTTTTTCACTTCGCCTATTTTTTCCACACTGAGAAAGGAAAAGGATTTCAGTATTAATTGTATTTCCTGCTTAGTGAACACCATTCACCGAATTGTTCATCTGAGCTCTTGCTTTATATAATTTCCCTAATCTAATTCTCCTGTGCTCTCTCACTTTAGGAGATATGACTTTATAAACATTTTAGTCCTGACTAGAAGGAGTAGTATGGATTCCTTATCAAAGTAGGAATTCACAAAATGGAAAGTAGCCTCTACTCAACTGTCTTGGAAAGGGTCAGACAGTTTGCAGAGTATTTTGAGATCCTCGGATGAAGGAAGATTTTTATGTTGCACTGAAGGGCTTTGTTATGTAATTCCTTCTATACTGTCAAAAAAGAAAGCTCCATTTTATTATAGTTTTGGGATCATCTTGAGTGTGGATGTGGACTTTGGGGTGAATATTAACCTGTAGCTAACAAGTTCCTTTTCATACATGTCCAGAAGCAAGGCCCAGTGAAGAACCCGTGGAGGGAGGGGGATGTGGTGCTGTCCCTGCTCACAGGGTTCTGTCCCCCCTCATTTGCTCAAGGCAGCTCTGCTCAAGGCTGTGCAGGAGGGAACCTTCCATCCCTTCCCCAGGAGCAGCTCAGGCTGGGAGTGTGGGTGTAGGAGGGTGCAGAGCTTTCAGAATGTACAAACTGCTCAAACTTCGGCTGTTTCACCCCAAAAGAACAGGTTGGGCGGAAATACCAAGCAGTTGCTGGTCAAACCAAATATTTTAAGTGTTTGGATGGTTCCTTCTGCGGTTACAAACCCAGATAATGCCCTAAGAGAAGGTGCTGTTGTAGCACTGCTGTAGCACTGACATCATTAATGTCACCGTTGTATTTATGTCAGGGCTTAGTTACCAGTGAGGTATTTCACACATCACACCATGTGTGGTGCAAACAACAGGCTGGCACAGGGCAGCCTTCCTTCCCAGAGCACAATTTAGGCTCAGCAGTCATGCCTTGGCTAACTTGGTGGGTTGCACTGTGGTCATCCTCAGTGCATTAGTTATGAAAAAATCATTACTGTAAAAGACACTGAAAATGCTTTGAATTCTCTTGGCGAAGATTCTTAAGGAACAAGCTTGATTCTGAGGTGTCCATTCAGCAGTAGGAAGTAATGGATACATTCTGTGGAGCCACCAGAAATTAACTTCTTTTCCATCGTGTAATGCTTCAAAAAATGTAGGTTATTCCATTTCTGAAAGCAGCAGCTATTTATCCTAAAGGGAAGGGATGAAAGTTTGCATATTTTGGGATAAGTGAACGGTTGAGCATAGGACTGACAGTTACCTGTGTTCTCCCTTTTTACTTTGATGACAAGTTGCTGTTTGTGGTCTCTGTGTCTCTTTGTGTACCCTGCAGGGCACATCAATA
This sequence comes from Illadopsis cleaveri, assembly GCA_013399915.1. NCBI lineage: Eukaryota > Metazoa > Chordata > Aves > Passeriformes > Timaliidae > Illadopsis > Illadopsis cleaveri. The sequence goes on from VXBB01023390.1 coordinate 66,687, forward strand.
ACCCAGTTTTCAGAATGAGTATATATTAATCTTCATAACCTCCGTGGTGCTGAACAGAGTCTGCAGGGACACACCCACTCTTGAGCGTTTCAGTCCAGGTGCCTGAAGTCAGTGTTTGCTCCTTGATACTGATCTTAAGCTCCCTTAAGCCTCATGTGTTTTTTTAAGTGGTAATTTGACCTGATGTGTTACCTGATGTTCCAAGGTGTTGATATCTGTTTGCATAACATGTTGCACTGATATTAGTCCTCAGCAGTACAAGGTGATGCTATCCAATATAATTGCAGCACCATGGAAGTAAAAGCCAAGTTTTAGCTCATCCTGGAACCTCATTAATAATTTCAATATTGCACACAGGACTGCAAGGGCTCAAGGGTTGAACCTCTTTGTACCTGAAAGGATTATATACTTTAAAATTTATATGTTAAGAAATGTCTTATGGGGGGACTACTAAAACATTGCAAATATTCTCACAGATGTTTTTGCTCTCAGAGTAGGGGAGGACAGGTTTTGGAATACAGTGCTGAATGTCTTTGATTTTGTTACTGAAAGCAAGTCTTCTCAATTCTCAATAGGAAGCTATTTCAGAAGGTAATTATACACTTATATTTCAGTAATTGTCTTACTCAGTTTCAAGTGTGATGGATGTGCATCCAGATGCCCTTATTTACCACACTAATAACAAGGAAATTCTTCCTGTTGAAGCAATTTGTAATTTAATTCAGCTGTCCATGGGTTTACAGAAATCTTACTCTGAAGCAAAAACAAGAGGAGGTTGGTCTGTTATGAATTGTTCACACTAATAATTGCACTCCCAGTTGATGGTAGTACTTTGATCTTTTGGAAGGATCTAAGGGATCTTTCAGCTTCACAGGCAGCTAATCATGTGCTGTAGATACCACATGTAGAACAAACTCAAGCCAAAAAGTGTTCATTAGTCCATATCTTGTACTGTGCTCATTTCCTCTGTGTGTGTGAGAAGTCTGCAGACATTGGTGGTGAGGATGAGATGTGTCAGCAAGAACACCAGGGCCTGAATTTGTTGTAGCATTTCTGTGGGTTTCTCAGTGGAACATGTACTTGATGAGGGGGAAAGGATGTGTATTTGCTGAGGAAATGTTTTCTGTCTTCACACCTCTGGTGCTTTCATGTTCCTGGTTCTGTGTTCAAGGTCTAGGCTGTGGCCTCCCATTTTCAGGCACTTAGAACTGCAAGAAAACAGGACATTGGCTTAAAAAATGTTACTACCATTTAGTTCTGTACTGACCTTGAAAACATTCCAAAAATTACATAATTTTGCAGAGGAAAGATTAGGTAAGAGTTTGAAGTAGGGGAAAACAAACTCAAAAAAAGACAAAATCTCTTGCTTCAGCTGTGCTTGAGCGAGGTAACCTCCACAAGGCTTCCTTAATGGCATCTTGGTGTTTACAAGAGCATCACACTCTTGTGTGTGTTTGATACTGATTTATTCTGTTCCACGAAACTAATGACTGCAGAATTCAGAATTCATAAGCATTTTATCATGGCCTGATGTGTGACTCTATTCTGAGCTATTTCAAAGTAAGAGATTCTGACACAAGCCTGAGTTTTTCTTTAAAAGGGATTTGTTCAGAACCAAAAATTTTGAAGGTTCAAAGCACTTAGTCAAAACAAAATAAATCCATTAACTCTAAAATGGGGCAAAATGACTGATGTTACAAAGATGAGATAGTTATAACATACATCCTTCTTCTGTTCAGAAGCCTTATTTGGACATGTTTTATCCTGGAATGGTAACACGAAGAAGGTGTTCAAAGTGGGATCTATTCAACTGGAGGTGTGCTATAACTTACAGTAATTTCCTGCAAGTTATTCTTGCTCCTGATTTTCACTCCTTGGGGCAGAAGTTGTGGGTGCAGCCTCTGGTTATAACTGATTTTGATTTTTCGCATCTTTTGAAGGAGAAGCAAGATCTGAATGACGAGGGAATTGAGATATCTGATTTTTTTTCTTTGATTCTTATGGTGAAACAGTTCTGAAGGAGCTTTGCATTTGAAGTGCTGCTTCAATGTCTTTCAGAGAGTATCCAGCTCATAGAAACAGAATTTGTGCCAGTGGAAAACACTGGATTAATTCCAGTCATGCATCAGCTTAATTCTCCATTCATCATAAGAACATGGAAGAATCAAACATCAAACACATTATGGACAAACTGCATAAGCTGAAATGTTCCTCTAGATGACTGAGAGGAACAACATGTTCTAGTAATTGGCTTTCTTGTATAATGAAGGTTTCTCAAGTCGAATACGTAATCTTCAAGTTAAAAAAAAAATTGTACCAAAGAAGGCCTCATTTAGCAGTTGTCATTTTACCACTTTCCAAAAGAGAAAACATTATCTGGTGCAGTTCTTTCCCCAAGTCTTTGACTTTACATTGCCTGAGCTCCTTTGCCCTTTTAAAAATTGCTCTGGGAAGGGCTGTGAAAGCAGTTTGAGTGGCCAGTGAGAATCCCTTCAGTGCCATAGTGTTAATGGCAAAGCCAGCAGATTTCACCATTTGGGTTTCTAATGAAGTTTTGGTCCTGGCTCCTTTCCCTTCTGCCATAAATAAAGGTAATCTGTGCTAGGAACAAGCAGGCAGTTAATCACACTTCAACAGCACGCACATCATTAGCTTATCAGAAAGAACCATCCCACCTCCCATCATGTTTTATCTGTTTATGAAGAAAATGCCCTTCATAATTGTAATTGAGAAACCAAAATGATTCAGAGTTTGGAGGTGTCAATAAGAATATATTATGCAGCCAAACTCCCTGTGTCTTGTGTGCAAATGGGTCACTCTGCTTTTGCCTTGTCAGGAAGGGTTTTTTTCATGATGGGCTTCCCCTGGTGTCCTGAAGTTTATTAACTTGAAGAGAATTTCAAATTTGGGATGTCCCTTGTGAGAACAGGTTACAGTCATTCCTCCCATTTTGTTTGGAAACTCGCTCATTATCTCTGGTATAAAAAGAAGCAGTCCAAGCAGGGCTGAACAAGGAGGCTCCATCTCCTGCAGATTACACTTTAAAAAGGGGTCTCAGTTAACATCTACTGCCACCAAATTCAGTTCTCCTGGGTAGTCTTGGTGCAATATTACATCATTAATAAGTTCTGTAATTCAGACTTCTTCAAATCAGAATTATTAGATCATTTGGGTTACTGAATTTCTTGAACAAGTTGTCTGCTTGGTGCTTCTGGCCATAATAGCTGAAGTGTTTATCATCACTGATATCTTGGGGTGAAGGTGCTGCATGTTACAAACTTTTAATTTACTTTCTTCCTTTATGGAATAAATAGAGAAATATTTAGTGTCTAAATTAAGGCTGAATTAAACATATGTATGTGAATACTACAGAGTATTATTCACATGGAGGAGCTGGAGCTTGTTTTGTGCCTCATGCTGAAGGTTTCACAGCACTCTAAGAAAGGTTGTCAGAGTAATTTTTTCCCCTCTGATGCCTGTATTCTGTGGCTGCATCTGCAGCCTGTGAGTTGATGACTGTTGTATTTCAGCTGCACTCTCTGAAGTCTCTGGGTGATGCAGCTGTCCAATTTTGACTCTTTTAGTAGTTGAACTGTTCTCTTGCAGGTGAGGTACCAAATGTAAACCTTTAACACCATTCATCTAAATCTTCAAGATCCTTTACTGTAAATACTGATTTTATAAAACCTTTCTGTGTTCTCTGGCATTGTAGAGATTTTAGAGGTTACAAAAGGACATATTTATAGCAGCACAAACCCAAGTATGTGATGGCATTCAGAAGAATGGATGAAAATAATCGCTGCCACTTCTCCCCTTTTCATTAGAAGTCTTTGTATTTCCCTCTTTATTTTTTGCCTTGCATTACTGTAAACTAGAACTTTTGCACTCATGGATAATTTGTTGAATGCATTCCTGTTTGTGCAGGTGTGTACAAGGCTGGATTGTGCTTTAGCCTCATGAGGTTGCAGCAGCTGTTCAACATGCTCACAAAATTTCACAGAGTGTAAAGTTCCCATTTTAAAGATTCCAGTGTTACCAATTCCTGTCATGATCCAATGATCCTAGGGGGTCTTTTCCAACCTAAATGGTTCTGTGATTCCCAGCCCTTAAAAATACTCACCTGAGACTCGGGTTTGTACTTTTCCCATCTGTGAGGTATCTCCTCTCTGACCTCTGTTGGTTAAATCCAGAGTTTTGCATGGAACTTCTGTTCTCAGAGGGAACACAGTGGGTGGCAGCTCCTCAGCTCCTTCCAGCTGGACTTGGAGTCAAGGAAGATGTGTGAAAACTAAGAGTGGGGTGCAAAGAATCCTCCCAGAGTTGTGAAACTGAGGCACTGTTCAGGACTGAACCTGTTGCAATTCTGCAGAACAGCACTCTGTAGGAACCTTGCCTGGATCAGCATTTCACTGCTGCTTTCTCCATAAATTCCAGCTCAATGTGCCTCTGTTGCAATGGAGGTACAGCTTGTGCCTCACTGAAGATCTTGGATTTGAGACTTGTTCTGATGGCAAGTTGGTTCAAGTTTGAAAAATCTGTGCCTTCAACAAAAGAGTAGGAGGAGCCTCACCTTCAGAATTTTAAAACTCTTATAATTTTTAAAATTTTATATATTTATCTTCAGTAATTGTGCTTGTGTTGCAGTGCATGAACGGCCACGATCCAGGAGTTCTCAGCTGGTTTATTTTGTTTCTGATAACAGCCATGAACCAAGTGAGGTTGATAACATCAGATGAAGTAGATAGAAGAGGATTATCTTGTGTGTAGGAAACAGTTTGTGAATCACAACACTGAGGCCAAGTGTATCATAGTTACAATTGGCCACGGGCAAAATTTTCAGACAATAACACTTTTATTCTTGCTTTTGGCATGATTGCCATGGATTAGTAGTATCTTCTCTCCCTGTCTTTCTGTGTAAAAGAATTTTTTCTCCACATGTATCTGCCCATTTACATATGTAAAAATTTCTTACACTTCTCTCTGATTCATGCTGACACCTTTCTGATGAGCCCTTCCACTGCCCACTTTGGATTTTCTCAGCGGGGCATCTTCCTGCTTTTTCTCATTATCCAGAGAAATTCTGTATCAGCACCTACAACACAATTGTCACTGCCCTTTGTTCATGTCTGTAAAGTGTTATTTGATGGGGTGTAGCCTCTGTGTGCTCCAAGAGCACTTCTCAGGATGATCCCCGTGTATTTGAGCACAGGACTGAGAGCCACGATCCAGGAGTTCTCAGCTGGTTTTTTTCACTAAATAGAAGATGATCTCTCTGCTTCAGTTCATTGATGTGTTCTATTTACATCTTGGAGCATTTATGATATCTAAGTGCTTAAATATTCTGGTGGAAAGAAGTGCCATTGATAGAGAGATTGTGTCAGCAGAGTTTTTCTTTGAAATACCTCTTTTTTCTTTATTTTCTGCTGTAGAGTCTGGTATTTAATTTAGAGGTACTTGATTCTTTCCCACTTCCCCAAATGTAGTTGGGTGCCTTATTTCCATTTTCAGTGTAACTGTGGGGACAGAAGACTGGGGATGGATCAGTTATCAGCAGTTAAACACATGAAGGGAAAATGATACTCCTAAGGATACAAACACATTCCATACAAATGTTTTGATTTAGTTTGAATTTTACTAGCTAAGTTTGATCAATATCTACTGATTGCCTCAGGACTTCTGTTTTCATGGCTGCTTGGAAAACCCCCCTACCTGTGTCTCTGCCACAGTAATTGAGTGGCTTTCTCTGAGACCATCTCTCATTATTTGGCCCATCTCATTTTCAAGCTGCATTATTTTATCAAATTTAATGGTAACCAACTCTTCTTTGTAGCCAGTTATAATGGTAAGAACTTTTAAACTTTGAAGTTTTAAATGACATTGAAATTCTTATTTTATCAGCACGAAGATGTGTTTGATGTGATCTTTTACTTTCTTTAAAAATAAAAACCCAGTTCAAAGGAAGAGAAAATTACTCCTAGGGTCTTTCAAATCCTAGCTTCAGTCCATAAATTTGACTGTAGGCTTAAATTGAAAAAACATAATATTTAACAGGTAACATAAAATCCTTAAGAATTGGATGTGCTCTCTGCTTTAAAATGTTAGAACTCAGAAAAAGGGAATCAAACCCACATATGAGCTCATTTTTAAAAGTAATTGAGAACTAAAAGCCTCCTTGGATACTTGTGTGTATTCTTTTAAAGCTGATAGAAACAGTCTGAGAACTTTCCTGAAAGCACGTGCTTGGAATAGCTCTTGGGCATGAATTGTTTAATGATATTCCAGCCTGTTAGAATAAAACTCCTGTAAGCTGGAACACCTTTATGTTGTTTCAGAACACTGTCAATGTGTTTACAGGATTTTTTTCCCCCTCAGTTAAAAGTGTGGTTCAGTGGTGAGCAAAAGTAGCTCCCTTCTGGTGCCCATTTGCATCCCATATTTCAGCTCAGTTCCTGGAGACATTTGTTCACTGGTGAGGTCCTATCCTGACTTGCATCCCTAACAGAGAGAGAAAAACTCTACCACATTATAGAGAAGAATTATAAAGGGTTATTAATTTTAATAAGTGTGTTCCGAACCTGCCCCTATATATAGATATAAATATAAAAATCCCAGAAATCCCAGGGACAAGACACAGAGCTTGTCTGCCATCTGACATTTTTTGACAAGTTCTTTAGAATTAATCTGTCTAGGAGCTACAGTGCTCAGCTTAATTATGGGAAGGCTGCATCTGTGTTCAAAGCTGTTGAGAGAGAAAGAAGAAAGTAAAAATGTCCACTAGGTTTGATTAACTGCTTTCAGCCTGATGAATAAAGACAGATGGTTACTAGTTATTTTTCCTTAATGGATTTTGGAGCTCCATTTGGTGGATGAATTAATGTTATAGGTCCCAAATCTGCCTTTGAAGCTACGCCTGCCTAACCCTTAGTGATTCCAGCAAAGTTTGCTTGCCTCCAAGAGAGACATTTGCCCTGAGGCTGTCGTATATATTGTTAAAAACAGTTTTGAAATTAAAAAATAAAAGTGAGGCGATAATTTACGGTATTAATAAAACAACTTACGAGCTCTGCAGAGCTCAGGAAGGAATCCCTTTCAAGGGATGATTATTTTGAAGTCCCTGTGCAGACTTATCCCCATAGAATGTGTGCCTGTTTGGGAATGACCTCCACCTGGAGCCTGACAATAATTTTAATACCGACTTTAAAACTTGGAGAAGTTCATCTTAAAGTTGCCCTTGCTAGTTGTGTCACCTGGAATGTAGAAATAAATAGTTTTATGATATAGGTTCATTTGCATGAATCTATTATCGTATTTCAGATCCAGGTGGGGAAGGTCTTTAAGGCAGGCTCTAATTCTGCAGGTGTGCATGTTTAAAAACGTGGTTGTGAATATTTCTTTCTTTACTTGCATGTGAATATCTGTGTTTATTTTTAAAAATGTGCATAAGTGTCTGGAGTTTAGGCTCTTGGGGAGCATTTAGGCCTAATGGGTCTCAGGACTGTCATTCAGCAACCTATTAAATCATCTGTATAGTTTTATGAGTGGATAGTCATGGTGATTTTAATGGGATTAAATTTGCTTACATCCAAACAGTTTTTGAGTCAGGGTAAAGGTTACTGCATGATAAAAAAATGTTTAAGATGGACAATATAATAAAGGGAAGCAAACCAACACAAAATTACATTGAAAACACAGATCTTCCATAGTCAGTGGATTGCCCAGAGAAAAAGCACCATTTAACTAAAATGCTGCCTGCCACAGAACCATCAACCCCCCCGCCTCAGATCCTGAAAGGGACCTTGAGGGGTTGTTTGTCCCCTGTTGGAACCCTGAAAGCTGGGAATTTCAGGCTTTCTGTGCTGACAGGCACTGACCCTCAAGCAAGCACTGCATTTGACCTGAGGCTGTGGAACAGACTTCCAAAATTGAGTGACAGCACTGGGATTATGGGTGTGGAGTTTGAATAGAAATCTGTGATATCACAGGGTGCAAAACTTAGGATTTAAGGTTTTAGTATATAGTAATGTATACAGAGCAAGATGGAGGTTTTGGGGTGTTGGCTAAGTTCTTCTTCTTTCACCTTCTTCTTCATGGGTTTGGGTGGTGTTTTCTAATTGGGTAGAAAAGTCCACATTGCAGACCATGGGTGGTTGGTTATTGGGTTAAAAGTAAAAATAACCTAGGTGTCATCTCATTATTGGACAAATTATGCTTAAAAGACCTTGGAAAGAGTTAGAGGCACAGGCATTTTCTACCTTGTTAGCTAGAACTCACAACTAGTGAGACCGTACTTTAGATAAGAATTAATAAACACTGAGTCTGAACACGAAAAACTGTATCTCCCATGCATTAATCCCGGCTCTAACAGGAAGAAAAAAGATAAAAACCTCACATTTTAATGGTGCTCTGTGTGAGGACTGAACTCACAACCTTCAGAGTCCCCCTGCTCCATGGCAGGATCCTCTGTCACCAAGTCATTCCTGACAATGTCTGGATGCAATTGCAGCTGAAAAACGCCAGGAATGAGAACGTCCTTCAGAGCCCAGCACTGAAGGGGAAATCAGGGACATCCAGTACGTGGCATTCAGTCACAACAGTAATGAAAGTCATTGATTACACACAGAGTGAGGTCACAATTCCTCACCAGGAAAAATACATGGCTTCAGCCTTTGGAAGCGAGGGGCTTGTCCTTCAAGTGACAGCAAACAGAGTGTGCTGAGGGCAGGTGACACTTTGTCATGGCTGATTGCTTAGTGCTTTTTGAATCATGGCTCCTTTTTCATCTCATTTTGCTTTGGCTTTCATTTCAAAGGCTGGCTGATGTAACTCCGAGGAAAACCTAAAAATAAGCAAATTCCACCGATGAGAGGCGGGGATGTTTTTAAGGGTTTGCAGGTGGAGGGAAGGCACGTGGCAGATGTGTGTATTTAATAACCCAAATGACAACGGGGAGATGCTGCCATCCTTTTTCCTTCATCCCCTTTGCAGAGTCCATGCTCCAAGCTCAGACATGTTCTGGGGTTCTAAGTTGTGTGTGGTTCATTTTTTATGTTGTCACTATCTGCAGTGAATGACAAGTTATGTTGGTGGTGTTGTAAATCCCCCACTTCAAAGAGACTCTTTGAGACAGTTTCACTGTTTGTCCACACGTGCTTTAATCAGACTTTTGCTTACCATGCTTGCCTAATTTTCTGGGTTTAGCTCTATATTTACATTGCTATTTATGAATTTAACTGCACCAAAATTATGTGGCTTTTGCATACGTAACACCTAAATGTTTGAAAACATTTTGTGGTCTAATATTAAGATGTAATGGGAAAGGCTGGATGTAAACCAGATACGTCTCCAACCTGCCAGTGTTTGAAGACATGCAGGAGGAACAGTTACAGAAAGATGATGCAAAGTGTGGTTTTTATCTGATGTAGATATAGTTGGTATGACTTGTGGTTAGGGCAGAGCCTCAGAAGTAAGGCAGGCAAAGTTGCACTTGCTTTTCAGGAAGCACCTGCAAAGAAACGATCGGGCTGTGGGCTGTGAAAATGTGGAAATCCTTTGTGTTCTAAGCACAGAGATGCTGAGATGCTGCCATTAACTTCAGAGAGGCAAAACTGCAGAGAAGGGGAGGGAATAGGGAGATATAATAAAAATCTAGTTGGAAAAACAAACTAAACTTCCTGTTGAGAGTACAGCTTATGTCTTTATTTCTCATTTATTGAGGCAGCACTATGCTGTGCTCTGTCCTAGGCAGGGTTGGGATGTTACTCTGACTATACCAGAGGAAATTTTAGGGAACAGTCTGTGCTGTCAGAGAAGTGCACTAGGATAAAGTGGTACCTTTTCTTCTCTCACACTGATGGTTCTCTGAAAACCGTTTCATGTTACTGGATGGCAGAAAAAAGGCAAGCAAGTGTAATTTCTCGAGGATAAACTGGAGATGATTCTTGGCTAACTTCCTAAAGAGTGCCTAATTGCCTTTAGGTTTTCTGATTCTATCCTCTTCTTGGAAAATAAGCTCAATTGGGTTGATAAAAATTACTTATTTTGGAAGGAGTTCAATCCCCTTTGAGCTCTTTCTGAAAGCCCAGATATACATGGATGTCTGGAGAGTTTGGGGAGAAAACCTCCCTTGCAAATACAAAGGAGTCCTCATAATTTTAATGATTTCTCTGATGTTTTGTCTATTGCAGAAAATTTACAAAGGGCGATTAGAGTTCTTGTAAATGCTGAGGCAGAACTTACAGCCCTTGGCTTCATTTACAGGTCCAAATTTGCCATCAGTACAGACATTCTTCACTCTGAGGTTCTTTCTTACGTTTGAGAAAATAACAGGAGATTTAGCTGGGGAATTTGTTGTTGTTGTTGCTGTTGTTATTATTATTGTCTTTTGTTAGTAATGAATATTGAGGAATGATGGCTACAGTTTTTTGTTCACTGCCAAGGGAAGATCTTCAGGATCTATTTCCAATTGAATTTACAATATTTACCATTATTATATTTCTAAAAACAAAATCTCCCGCAGCTTAGAGGTAAAAGATATATCTTACTTTTCTTTAATGGGCATACACTTTATTTGACAGGAATTATTTTCCCTAAGGGTCTATTAAATAAACCGTTTGAAGACAAAGGAGAGGTTGCACAGCTTTATTTTCACTTGTACATAATCCTTTTTTGCTTTAATTCAGTTCATGCCTGTGAGTTCAGAGGTCTTAATTCACAAAGGCTGCATTTCTAGCTTTAGGCAGAGTAATGGTTTTGTTCTCTTTACTGGGACAATTCACATGCTTCAAGTTGAGCATGAAGAGAGAACAGGCTGAGAGAAGAGGATTATCTCAACCTTTGTACAGGAGCTCTACAGAATTTATAAGAGGAAAATCTGTTTGCCCAAATGAATTTGGTTTATGGAAGTTAAACAGTTTCTGCATCCAGGACGGACAGCCTGACAAGTGTTCATGCAGCCATTAAGTCCACCAGAATCCAAATGTATGAAGGTGTTTATGTTCTCTCAGAAACTGCAGCAATAAAAGTAAGTAATTTCTTTTTTTTTCTTTTTTTCCTGCTCCTATATGTACTTACCCACTAGAATATTGTTTCTGTCTTGCTTAATGACTCATTTGTTGAAACAGATTCCAACTTGTGTTATAGTGAAATTATTTTCCAGGCAAAGTAAGAGAATGTCTGTATTCAGACATTATGTATGTCAGAACCTCCCTACAGAACCTGAAAGACAGAGCCCTGACCCAAGCCACAAAAGGACAAGAAGTACAGGGAGCAGGAGCTCTCAGGAACCACAGCTGAAAAGGCCTGAATCAGCAGGCAAAACAAAATAGTAAATTGAAGAGTTCTGTGGGAAATTATAACCTGAAATGAGAATAAATCTGTGACTAGCAGAGAAAGCTGAAACAGAGATTGGATGTGTAAGAAAAAGTGCTTCATGCTTCTAGACAGTGTAATTGATGTTCCACTTGGGACAGAAGAATATCAGTTCTGTCCAGCTGGGACAGCAGCTATTGGATATGACACGTGGTACTTCTGGCTGGAGGGAAGATGCTGAAAGGAAAAAATACTGACTAGTAAATTACTGGAAAGTGCAAAGAAAGCCCATGGCTTCTTTGTGGCCAAAGGATTGAAAAACAATGCAGGATGAGGTGACAGAGGCATGCCTGAAAACCTCGTGGTTGAGCTGGAAGCTTCTACTATGATGGAAAGTCACAGAGGCTTAAAAGAATTACTGACATCAGAAAAATCACTGAACTCAACAGGGAGCCAAGAAAAGCAAAGACAGAGGAGAGCTCATTGCCAAGGCAGGGCCAAGGAGGAGCTTGGTGGTGTATTTCAAAGGAGTTGTGACCAGGCTCAGCTTCACCACATTTCAAAGGAACTGGGGAACCTAAACCTGTCTTCTGCCCTTTTTCTGGTGTTAAGAACAGCAATCAAAGGCACAGGCTGCATCCATCATGCTGAAAAACATAGAGCCAGCACAGTATGACAGGACAAAAGCTTCAAGAAATGGGGAGGAAGTAAGTGAATAGTGAATAATTTTTGATTTAGCCTCCAGAATGGGAGTGTGGAGTCAACAATTTGATGTCTGTGATAAAGGTCCCACACACTGGAGGGGTGTCCTTGCTTTGTCCTGGGGACAGTGTTCTGTAGGGTTACTGCAGCAGGTGAAAGGTGCTGTGACTGTAGGATTTGAAGGAAGACAAGCTGAATTTTTAGAGACTGGCTGTTCATGTTGCTGATTACCATGGAGTGATTGTTCTCCAGGAAAGCCATCTTCCTTTGCTATTGAATAATTGATTTTCCAGAGTCGCCATGTATCCTGGAGAGATTTAGATGGTGGGGCACACGTGAGATCTGCAAAGTCCCCTGGAGAAACATCAGGAGCAGGCACAGAGATCCAAGTGCTCAGTGAGGGCCAGCGGTGGCACAGCTGCCAGGAGGATGCTCAGGATCATTTCTCTGCTGCTGTTTGCCACTGGCATGGACTGACTCTGCAATCAGGGTCCAGACTTGAGTACAGGCTCTAGAGCTTGCCATGGTATAAAGGGACAGGGCACTGAGTTATTGTGAGGTGCCTCTGAAAAGCCATCCCACTTCTCTTGGAAAAAGGAACTGTCTTGTCAAGGGTAGGGTGAGCTTAGCCCCAAATCAATTAATTTAAATCCATTCTTGTAACACAGATGTCATGGTGATGCAAAATCCTGACAGTTTGGAAGAGCCTTCCTTTCTCCAGGAAACTATAAGAAGGTGAGATAAGGGTGTATATTCATAGCATGAGTAAGCATGGCATAGAGAAATAGAAAATAATGCAAACTCAATTGCAGTCCTGTGTTACTGTACAGCTTTTAGAGCTGGAAACATCTCAAAGGGGTAAAGAGAAAAGTAGGTGTTTTTCAAGATGAATAGTTGGCACAGGATGATAAAACTTACCTTGTGGCAAAATTGTGCTGAAAAATCCTCAAGCAGCAATCTGTCCTTGCTGGTGTCAGAGAAAGTGCAGAGAAGTGGGTGCTCCATGCTAGCATTTTCCAGCCAGTTTTAGATCACAACCTTTCTGGTGTGTATGATCTACGCATTTACATGGAATTTTTTTCACCCACCAGGGTGAATACATGGTCAACTTCTCATTTAAAGAAACCCTCAGTGACTGTATTTTATATTAAAATGATAAACTGAGCATTGATTCGGACAGAGCCAGTCCCCTCAGCTGTCCTGCAAGGGTGTGGGTGCAGACAGGTGTTGTGCCCGTGTACCACAGTGGGTGGGTGTACAAGGAATGCATGTGGCACCCCCAGCTTTCCAAATATCCCCCACCCTGCCAGCTGTGTCTGAGGGAAGGGCTGTGCACAAGCACAACTCACATTCCACTGAGGGATGGGGTAGGGGAGACTGGAGCAGAGGGGGAATCTCATGGAGCCTGAGACCAGGCACGGTGTTCACCCCAGTGTGACCCCTTGCCCACCTCTGCCTCATCCCTGCTGAGGGGAGCCAAGGCAAACATCAGGCTGGGGGTGATCCCTTCTGCCCCTCATCCCACTGTGGGAAAGTTTCATCTCACTGTGCCCTCAGGTGTGAGAGCTCATGCCCTAAATGCCAGCACATTTGTCATCATCCAAATAGCGTGACGAAGTGATGGGGAGAGCAAAATTCCCCAGGAAAATATTTAAGAAGATGCCTTAATGGACAGCAATGTATAGCTGACCTCAGGAGCAGCATGCTAATTAAGACAGAAGCAGCAAATGGCAAAGAGAAATGAAAATATTTTTCCTTTTGTGCACTGGGTGGATGTGTGTTCACAAGAGTCATGAATGATGAGCAGACCTTGAGGGTGATGTTCCTTTAAGAAAGTGACTTCATCTCTGCTGTAAACTACCTGCAGAGGTATGTAAACATTTTCACTGGCTGGAAAAGTGTACATTCAACAGATTTGTAATACCTTAAAACCCCAAAGGCATAATGGAATGGGAATGTGCTCTGTTTCATGTCAGGTTTCCACCATGTGCTTCAATTTTGTGTGTCTGAAATCAGATCAGCTGGTTGGAAAACCAGCTACATCCTGTTAGCCTGGGTCTGTGGTAATGTAGGCTTGTCTCTCAAATCAGTCATCAGGGATTTTTAAACAGGGTTAAATATGCATGGCTAATTTCTATCTCAATCCCTTTAGCTGGCTGGCTTTTAATTATTTTTTTTAATTGGTTAAATAACTTTCAGAACACAGCACAGTAGGTATTAAATCTCTTTAATACATTCAATTATTTTTCCCCCTCCCACACAACTTGCTGTGCCTATCAAGTCAGTGATTCCTGTCAAAACCAAGGTGAATGTCATCACTGGAGGTTAGCTGAAGACTGGATTTTAGGTGTGCTACCTGTGTTCATCTGACAAAGTGCCCCTCATGGCAAACCAGCAATGACCTGTTCCCAGCACCCCCTGAATGTCAATTTACTCTAGGTGTTTGCTGAATGTGGAGTAGGTAAATAGGCAAAGGTGGGCACTAAAGCAGAGAAGGCAATTTGGGGGCTTTTTGTTGAAAGAGGAGGGTTATACATATGTGATAAAGCCCAAGACAGTTTGTGTTCCAGAGATTAAACAACCCTGGCCTGACTCATTTTTGTCACTGCCCATCAAAAACCACTTCCACTGAAACTACACCCTAAGTTTTTTAAGCAGGAAAACCCATCTATTTCTCATAAAGGAAACCCTTTTCTCGCTGTCTAGGAAAGTGTACTTTAAAGATTAAAAAAGAATACAGCAGTTAATCTTTTCCTGGAGCCAGTGCTTGCTGCATCATGTCCATTCCCAGGGCTGTCAATCATTATCCAGCCAGCACTCTGTTCAGAAGGTGGAGCTGTCAGGCAGAAGGAATGAAAGGTAAAGGGAAGAAAGACTCCTGCTCCTTGCTGGTGCCAAGGGTGAGTGAGATTATGTCAAACCCTTCAAAACAGAGTCCCCTCTCTCTGCCCCACCCCCTGCTCCTATATAACACACTCTGCCTTTAGCAATACCTGCCTGCACCCGGCCGGCGCTGGGGTGTGAGCTCCGGCTGCTTCTCCCCGCTGCCGATGGATGCTGCGGCCGGCGGCTCCCTTGGGTGGCTCTGCGCGGGTGTCACCACCCTTTTTGGGGTCACCGTGCTCTGCACGGCCCAGAGGAGCCCGCTGGGCAGAGCAAAGGTGCTGCTCTGGAGCCTCCCGGCCGCCTGGCTGTGTGTGGGCACGCTGGGGGCTGGCGGGGGGCTGGGGGTCTTTGTGGCCGTGTGCCTTTTCTGCTCCCTGTGCCTGGGGGACAGGGACCTGCTGCCCGTGGGGGACAGAGCTGTGCTCATCACAGGTAAGGGGCTGCCAGAAACGAACAAAACCTGCCTTTGCTCACAAGTGGGCTGGAAAACTTCTTGTCGTGCTTGTGAGAGTTCCTTTTATCCTCTCTTTTTTTTTTTCCTGCTGGTTTTATTTGCTTCAACCGAGATTTTTTTTTTCTTTTTTTTTTTTTTTTCCAGGTAAATAAGTGCTCTGAAATTAAGTAGAAAAGCATCTTAATAGGTGCTATTATTTTTTAGTGTCTCATTTAATCTTTACAAGGTAGCTTTTTAGATGTACTTGTGAAATTAACTGGTGCAAGAAGCAGAAGAATACTTACGATGGTCTAATTTTTTTCGGAGAGACAGTAATTCCCGGGAGCCCTCAGAACACTACATTCATACATTAATTTTGTTTATTTGAATTAATTGTGCTGGTTGTGGGTGTACAGTTGTCTTTCGGGGGTGTGTGTGTGTACACAGTGCACGCTGTGTCTATCCTGCACATATTTCACAACACTGGTTTGGTGCCATCTCTCTGAAATCATTTAGGAGGGAGTAATTCCCTTCACTAGCAGGGGAAGTTCAGAGCTAATTAATTCAGTCTCTGTTACCACTATGACCTACTCAAAACCCACTTTTGTTTTGCAGGGATGGCGTTTTTGTAGTTTTATGGCTTTTCTCCTGTTTCCTGTAAAACTTCAGGTGTTGTTTATTTAGATGTTGCTTATTTGTGTTAAATCTTTAAACTGGAGTGCCTGCCTACTGCTTCTTGCACTCCTAATTTGCTGGGTTTTATTTTATTTTCTATGGTTTTTTTTCCCCCCTCTGGAATGCTGAATTAAGTTGCTTTGGTTTATATAGCAATTTCTAGCATAATTTCATTTTGTTTTATAGGGACACCTGGAAATAATTTAGATTTGCCTGGCAAGCTTTAATACAGGGATTAAGTATAAGAAGTTGAGAGAGGACAAGAACAGCAGCAAGTTTTCCCCTTGTAGTTTATCTGCCAGCTGGGTTTCTCCCTGCAGGTGTGTCAGATGAGGATGGATATTGGTGTGGGGAATAGGGAGCAGTCCTTTCCCACCCCTGCAGACTCAGGGGATGTGCTTACACTTAGACATCTCCTTGCTCTTTGTAAGACTGCAAATCTTCAGGAAAAAGCACTCTGTGGGAGTTTATCTGCTTTGGGGTCTGAATTAGAACAATATAAGGGAGTTAGGAACATTTGGGTATAGTCCAGTAAGGAAATGTGCTTTCCTTGTACCTGGGCTGCAACTGTCCTGAAGAAGTGCAAGTTTGGACATCTCTGACAGCTGATTAATATGAGGAGGCTCTTCTTTGTCTTTATTGGAATCCTGTGCAATCCATCAAACCCTCCATCAACTGAAACAGAAGTTTTACTCAGCATGTATTTTGGTTAAATTGCTCTGACTGTGGTGTTCATCCCCATACCAACTGCAGGATGTGTGTCCCTGTGCATTTGCAGGTGCAAGGTGCCTTTAAGTAGATTTTCGTGTCATTTTCTCCAGTTTAGACAAGACCTCAGGCAGGCACTTCATGGAAAGTGCTGCTTTTAATTATTTTTTCTGTTTCCCTCTGCCTTTCAGCCCTGCAGGGCTGAGGAAATGTGGCTGTGTCCTGAGCCTTTGGCCAGAGGCTGCAGTGAGCTCAGTTGCTGTCCCTGGGTTCTGTCACATGTTGTTCTGGTCCTCTTTGGCTGTTCCTTGTACCAGAGCTGCTCTGCATTATTTGCTTAAGCCAGCAGTTCACTGGAGTACCAGGATAAGGGAAAAGCTGTGCCCAGTGGTCAAAATGCTCTTTCACGTGGATAACTGTGGGCATGTGAGCAGGCTCAAAGGCATTGCTGAAACTCTGCTGTGGATCCTCCTGCTGGGAGCAAGAGCTCCAATATCCTTAAACAGAAGCTCCTGGCATGCTGACACTTCAGTGGTAAATGCAATAGCCACCTTCCCTGAAAATTAAATTCCTACCAAAGTCACAGGAGTTGTAAAATTCTGTCCCTGGTTATTCTGTGTGCAGTGGGATGAATTTCTCCAGTTCATTTGGTCTTTCCATTCTTGGGGGAGTGATTTGGTGCATGTCCAGCTTGAGTTAGTTGTAAATTCTTAGTAATGGGTCACTCACAGTCAGTAGTGACTGCTTTCCTTAAAATAAGTCTTCTCATAACCCATAAATTATTTTTGGCATAGAAGCAAGTGTGTGATTGGGAGGGAATTATCTTTTTTTTTTTTTTTCCCCTATGGAGACTCTTTGAATTCTAGGAATTGGAACAGTAAAGCTTCTCTGAACTTCAATAACAGGTCTGAAACTCAAATCATATTTGTTTTGCAATAAAAAAGCCAGGGACAGGACACACCCAGCATCAGGCAACGATAAAAACAACTTTCATTGCTTTCTTGGAATTGCTGTGCCCATCCCAAGCTCAAGGTGCATTGCATTCTGCCCATTTTCAAGTTAAAGCTGCACTGTAAAACTTACAGGTAATATATAGCTGTGGCTGTGTACTTGTTGGAAATGATGAAAAAAGAAAGATTTGATCTAAAAGTAGGGTTTTCACTGAAAGAAAAAGAAGGAAAAGTGAGCCCACCCCCAAACTTGGAAATCTCTTGTGTCTGGGATATTTGCAGGCTTCTTCATGTCTCTTTAGGGAATTCAAAGAATGCAGGTTTGTTCTGTCAGGTCAGGACTGGAGAAGCTTAATGTGATATTTGTAGTGCTCTGGTGCATCTTCAGCAAATTGCAGACCTCAAAAATGCCAAAAAGCTGATTTTTTTTTCTTCCTAGGAATTAAATAGAGCATGAGTAATTCTTTTCTACTTTTCCAAGATGCACTGATTGATGCAGACATTTAGTACGTGTTTTCTTCAAGCCACTTGGAATTAATATTTTTCACCTTTCAGGACTAAAGACCCAGTTAAAAGACAAAATCCAGAAAAAGGATCTAACATGATTATGATGAGTCTCTTTGGCAGTCAAATTCTATTGACTCCATATTTTAAATGTAGGAGCAGGCCAGGGAATAACTCTGATATCTTTCTTGGTGTGCCAAAGTCACAGACTAAGCCTCAGAAGTTTATAGCAGGGTTAAGCAGAAAGTGTTGCAGCTCTTTCACAAACAAGAAAATAATAAAATATCTGGCAGGAGCTCCAGTCCTTTGTCTCACATTCACATTTCCAGCGTTTGGAAACTGAACGTTGATGTAGTGAATTGTCATTGCAGGAGATCCTGGATCCCAATGCACAGCAGCATCCAGGAGCTTTCTCTGCTGTAGTTACAGGGGAAGATCTGGTGCAGTATTGTGGAACAGGCTGATTACAATGTAAAAACTTTATTAATTTATTAAACTCCTAATTTTCCTCCTAATCTAGTCCTCTGCAAAGCTCCTGAAGCACAGCCCCTATAAACTCCTTCCCTGTGTCACTTCACTGGCTTGGTGGGACATGGGTGAGGTGTTTCTTTCCTTATGGAGCAAGTTTCACTGTAGGTGGGAAGAATGGAAACCAGAATTCAGAAAATGGAGAGAAAACACTTAAAATTAACTTGTAGTGCTTGGGGGATGTTGGTTGATGAGAAGCTGGATGTGACCAGACATCCAGCTGTGTCCTGGTCTCCTTCCAAAACTTTGTAGGCAGCAGGGGAGGGGGCAGATTCTGACATGGACCTGCTGAAGTGAGCCCAGAGAAGGCTACAAAAATGATCAGAGGACTTGGAACACCTCTCCTCTGAGTACAGGTGTAGAGAGCTGGGATAGCCCCAGGGAGGGACCTTAGAGCCCCTTCAGTGCATAAAGGGGCTCCAGGAGAGCTGGAGAAGGACTTTTGACAAGAAGGACCGGCTTCAAACTAAAAGGTATCAGGTTTGGATCAGATATTCGGAAGGAATTCTATCCTGTGAGGATGGAGAGACCCTGGCACAGGGTGCCCAGAGCACCTGTGGCTGCCCCTGGCAGTGTCCAAGGCCAGGCTGGACAGGGCTTGGAGCAGGCTGGGATATGGAATGGCAGGGGATTGGAATGGGATGATCTTCCAGGTCCTTTCCAACCCAAACCATTCTTTTATTCTGTAGCAGCAGTAAAATACTCTGGCACAGGAAGAGACTTGTGAATCAAATTATTTGTTAAATATCCTGCATTGGTACCTGATGGGAAGGGCTACACAATTGTGATCCCAAAGACCATTGTTTGCTCTAACAGTGCTTCCTGCAGCTGCTAGGTCATTGCTTTATATAGATGAAGTGTGAGAATAAGTTTGGAAGAGGATAGAGAGGATAAAATAAATTCTGATGCAAATTTCCATGAATTCAATAACTGACTTAGAACAAAAATGTCATTTGGAAGCATCCTTAGGTTCTGAAAGCATTGCACTGCTTTGCAGGTAAAACAACAGTTGCTTAGTTTTGGCTTGGTTACAGTCTGTAATAAAAAGTGCTTATCTGAGGGATCTGTGTGGTGGATGTGTGAATCAAATAATGTGACTTCTTGGAATGAAGAAATAGAATCCAAGAATTTGAATGCCCTATAATTGCTTTGCCCTTTGGAGATTTCAAATTAAAACAGTAGTGTGTGGGGTTTTTTTGCTGTTTGTTTTTTTTCTCTTAGATAGTTTTGTTACCAGGTTCCAGTCTGAATATTTGTATAAAACCAAAGTAGGGCTTTATTTCTTCTCTATGTATAAAGTCGGAGCATCTGTTGATGGCAGAGGGTGAGCTGATTCCACCAGCTCTGGGTCAGGAGAACATGGCCTGTCAATCTTTGAGGAACATTTAAAGGTCCAGCTTCTCAAACTTCAGATCTGAACCTTTCTTTCTATTGACATATATATTGGAGGGACTTTGTCACCGTATTTTTGTTTTTATTTGCATGGCTTTCCAATGTGTGAATTTATTTTATTTATTTTTTTTAATTATGGTGTAGGACAGGTGTACTTTCCATGTTTTTTTGATGCTCTCAGGAAGTGACACTGGGATTGGACATGCACTGGCTAAATACCTGGACAGCCTGGGTTTTGTTGTGTTTGCTGGGGTTTTGAACAAGGATGGCCCTGGAGCTGAGGAGCTGCGGCGTTCCTGTTCCCAGAGACTCTCTGTCCTGCAGCTGGATATCACCAGTACCACTCAGGTCCAGGAGGCCTATTTGACAGTCTCAGAGAAGGTGCAAAATGCAGGTACAGCCTTTTTCTCCCCCCTTTACCATGGAAGTCCTGATGTAGCAGCTTAGCAGGTGCATCTCCTCACTGTTGGCTGCACCATGGCTTAGGTATGTAGGACATTTCCAGGGTAAAGTCTTGGGCAGTGAGGGCATTTCCATTCATGTCCTGTTTTTGGGGATATGGGAAGATGGTAGGACTGGTCAAGGAGTGGGGAATGTGCATCTGCAGCTCATCTCTGTTTTGATCTGCAGTCACCATCCAGCTCGTGGGTATAATCCTTATGGAGTTGTTTTACTGGTGAGTTCCAGCCTTGTGCTTTCTCCTCTTCCCAGGGCTCTGGGGTGTCGTGAACAACGCAGGAATCCTGGGCTTCCCTGCTGATGGGGAGCTGCTCCCCATGAGCACCTACAGGCACTGCATGGAGGTGAATTTCTTTGGAGCTGTGGAGGTGTCCAAGACCTTCTTGCCGTTGCTGCGGAAATCTCAGGGGAGGCTGGTGAACATGTCCAGCATGGCAGGTGAGCTGAGCCAAAGCACCAAATGAAGTCCTGGAGCAAAGGCCAGGGAAGGTGTCAGTTAGGCTGGGTTGTCAATACACCCAGGGAATAAATGTTAAGGTAATAAATCCAGGTTTTTCTTTAGTTTGGGACACTGTTCCCAGAAAACAGCCTTTAAAGGAGAGTTTGATGTGGCTAAAATATGCTGTAAGAAAAAACCCAGTAAAATTCAGATCTTGTATTCTAGATGCCATGAGCGATAACCTTCCATAAAGGTGGGTGGTACATCACAGGTATTTCTATAACATGTTGAGGCAGAAGTCTGTTACCACCTCAGTCTGTGAGATCTGCTGATAACTTGGGAGCTATGTGTCTATATTTATTTAAAAATATTTTGGATGTCTTAGAAATACTTAGGCCTAACTTTTTAGTGAAGTGGTATTTTTCCATGAAAAATGATCCAGAACCTTTATGAAAATTAACATATAGTTTCCATTTCTTTCCCCCATAAATTTTGCTTAATATACATATATATGCATGTGTTTATAACATGACCTTCTATTCTAGGAGGACAGCTGAGGTGCTAAGATGTAGGAACTAATGTAATACAGTAATGCAGTATCTGGTAGCCAACAGCTGAGGCACAAGAATGCTCCTTTGAAAATGAGACCTGCTAGAAGCAGGAGGTCATGGTGCTGGAAAGTATTTTGGAGTAAGATCTCTTAGGGATTTGCTGGGTCATGTGCTCCCCACATTTTTCTTTGCCCTTCTGCATAGCTGGAGTCCCTCTGAATCCTGCTGCATTGCTGGGGTGACCTGTGAAGGTGTTACCCAGTGTTCCCCTTTTGCTGAGGATGTGGCTGCAGCCTGGCTCTGGCATTGTTTTCTCTTTATAATCCCAGATATGCTCTGTATTTGCATGTCTGTGTTCATGCTTTATTGCTGACCCCCTGAGAAATCAGGGCTGAATTATCAGAACCTTTCTGCTGCTGCTCTGAGGCCAGACCCCCTGTTTCCTCTGTGCACCCAAGCTCTCACTGTGGGTGTTTTGGGGCAGATGTCTTAATTCCTGGTGAGAATCCCTGAACTGCCTTGAAGGGATAAATGCATTTATCCCTGTGCTGAGTAGTTTGCCCTTACAGGAGCTGATAATGACCCTGCTTAAACTCTAGCTGTCTGCAGAGATGTTGTTGCACACAGACTGGTTTGGGGAAGAGTTTCCTAACACAGCGTCTGGGGGTCCTTTGGTAAAACATTAGTGGAGAGGTTCGTGAGGTCTCATTGTGTTGAATCTATTCCTGTCTGTGTAGGGCTCATTTAACTGGGCTCAGGTTAGCCTGACCTCAGAGGGAAAAGTATATGATTCAATTGGCTCAAACCAGTGCAGCTTATTCAGATGCATGCCGAAGAATAATTAACATATAATTGGCCTGACTTCTTCAAGGGAATGGCTCTATGCAAACAGCTCCTGTGATACCTTGGTCATCCCAGTACAATGCCCAATAGCACCTGAAAATTGGCTTACCTGAAAATTCCCCTGTACCTGAGGTGTTTTCCTTTAAAATACTCAAGCACATCGAGATGAATGTGTAGCGAGTGAAACAGAGGCAGGATGTGCCCAGCTGCCCATGCAGGCAGGAGAAGGAGGGATGTGCCTCAAGGAAAGGATTGTCCATTCTGTTCCCTGCTCCCAGCACAGCCTGTGGTGGCTGTGATGATCTTAAACCTGTGTGGTGATAACACCAACCTTGTGGAGGGGGTGGGAGGGCTGAAGAGGAAGATGCTCAAATCAAAGCATGTTTGTATTTTTCTAGCCCTGAAGAAGTGACAATCTGGCAGGTTTTGGGGCAGAGGAAATCTCTGCATTTGGAAGATACTGTTTTCTGGAAGCTTGTTTTTGTAAATGTGTTCTCTTAGCTTTCCCATCTGAACAAATGTTTCTGGGATTGAAAAAGATGGGGTACAACTACAGGCAGGGATCTGCTTCTATGCTGAGTCTCAGGGAGTCCAGTCACTCTTGAGGTGTGATTCCAGCTTTGGTTTGTCCCCAGAGGTTTTCCCCACTCTTGTATTATTTTCTCTGGCCTGTCTGGAAAGAACAGGAAAGAAAGTTGGCTTTATAAAGCTAGAATTGAGATTACTTACCCTGTTCTAACTGTGGTTTATTGTTGGGGCTTGAAATTTGTGTTACAGTGACAAGAACAGGAGTGTAAAACTACTGCTTCACTATTTATATGAACTAAAACATTGTGTTTCTCAAATCAACAGTCATAACTTCCAGTAGTTTTTACCCTTAAATGCAGTCCACTTTATTTTTTTCTGTCCCACAAGGTGTTTTACCAGGTGTTACTGAGCATAACTGCTGTAAGCAACTACTAATTTACAACTTTCACTCTTTTTTAACCTCTAGCAGGAAATGATTCCCTCACTGACTCATCTTTAACATCAGTGAGAGAGGCATAATTTTGGTTGTGCTATAATCTCCCTTCTAAATCATGAAAATAAAGGCTGGGACGAGCCACTGTCGAGGTTTATCAGGTTTCTATTGCTCCTGCAGGAGGCATTCCACTCCCGAGGTATGCTGCATATGGGGCATCCAAAGCAGCTCTGTCCATGTTTTCTGGAGTAATGAGGCAAGAGCTTTCCAAATGGGGCATTAAAGTCATGGCAATTCATCCATCAGGCTTCAGAACAGGTTGGTGTTTGACATTTCGGGTTGTTCGTTGTGCCTCTCCTCTTTCCCTGTAGTTCAGCAGTCTCAAACAGAGCCCTGAGTGATTCTCAGGGCTTGGACTTTTTTCCCTGTTCTTTATGTGGGTTATGGAAATGAAGTTTGGTGTCTTTTGTGAGAGATGCTCCCTCCAGCTCTGCACACTGCCTGCCTCCCCTCTCCTGGACAGAGCTGTCCTTGCTTTGAGCTTTGCTCCTTTTTTGGAGCTGACAAACAGAGCAGCACTGTGTGGCCAGTTTGAGTGTTGTGGCTCACTTGTCCTGGCTGGGAACTTCAGGTCCCCTGTCACTCCTCCCTTCCTCAATATCAGAGCTCTCTTTATTGAGCTGCTCTGTCTTGCATGGCAGTGTCTGCAGCAATACCTGTCATCCTGCTTGCTTGCTGTCAATATCCTCTGATCTTTCCACTCCTTCCCCTGTGTGCTCCTGCTGCTCTCTGTTTCAAATTCTCCTCCTCCTTCAACTGAGCACTTTTTGCAGAGCCTGTCCAGGTTCCAGACTCATCTCTCTCCTGCTGCACATGCCCTCACTGCACCCCATGCCTGCCCAGAGCATTCTTTTACGTCAATGTAAATCAAATTGGTCCTTTTCATAAAATGCTGCTTCCCTCAGTGCTTCCCTTCTTGGGAAGGGGTCCTGTGATGCTCTGGGCTCTGATAGCTTTGCATGGTCAGTGGAAACTGCCTGGGGCTTCACCTTCAGGGCTCTGCTTAGCTGTTCTCAGGTTTATGGGTAAAATTGAGTCCTGGGATTTGAGATTTAAATATTTATTTAAAGATTTTTCTTTATTTGCAATGCTTAATTTTTGGTAGTTAGGCAATAATTCGATTGGAGAAGCCCCTGCTTTCTTTCATTCCTACATTATGCAGATGAGGTGGACAAATAGATTAAATTATGGTTCTAAATCTGTCCTAATAGAAGACTAATCCTTCAGGAAACTAGTCACTGAAACACTAATGTCCCTTGTGAAAGGGTAGCTTAACACTTGGCCAACCCAAGTGAATCCTGTTCATCCTAGTTTGTCTGTCTGTCCTCACTTTATAATAAACACTGACTGGAAACATCCACAAAATGAATTGGGACAGAATGGCAAAGTGGGAACAAGGGGGAAAGAAAAAATGCTGGCTTGGCTGTGAGAGAGCATTTTTAGGTAGAGCAAGGGAGCCACATGGGGCATGAACTTTGCTTTTTGTGTAGCACAAAGTACTCGTGCTTTTCCTCCTCTTCCAGCTAAAAACACTGGCTGCTGACCAGCTGTGGTGTTTGTTCTTCACTGACCCACTTTAGATCAACTCTGACTATTAATTACAGATTTATTATTTTTAAATCCAGCCCCAAGCCCACTTGCTGTCCTGTGATGTTGCCACTGCAGGTATCGAAGGCACAGCTGAGCAGTGGGACCAACAGGAGAAGGAGCTGATGGAGAACCTCCCTGCAGACACCAGGCAGGCCTATGGGGAGGAATATCTCCTGGGGCTGAGGAATTACCTCCTCCACCTGCCCTCCCACTGTGCCCCTGACCTGTCCCCCGTGCTGGGAGCTGTCCTGCATGCTCTGCTGGCCAGGAGACCCCAGGGCCTTTACACCCCTGGCAAGGGAGCCTACGTACCCCTCTACATCTTCTGCTGCTTCCCCCTCTGGTTCTACGACTTTTTCATCCACAAGATGCTGAGGGGTGGCTCTGTGCCAAGGCAGCTGAGAACATCAGGAGATGAAGGCAAGAACCTCTGAGGTGTTCCTCTCACTGGGTGAGGTTGCTGGGAAGAACTCTGTACAGACACTGCTGCTTATTGTGCTTTGTTGAGTTGCATTGGCACTGCCTTGCAAAGAGCGAAATCTTCGTGTTAAGAGTAATGTTTGGGAAAAGCAGTGGATAAACATAAATAGAAAGCTATTCCCAGATGGGGCATTTTTTGAGGAATTTCAGTGTCTTCCTGTTGTCTTTGTATCCTGCTTTCTGTGTAAATTACCTCATGAAATTATATAGTTCCTGTCTGCTTCTAAAGGCATCACCAGCACACAGAGAGATGCAGAACATGTTTTTTTAAAGCAAAACAAAACCCCCTAGAGAGTCAGCAACCTTAAATCTTGTAAGAAGTTAAATATATTCCTATTGTTAAAGAGACTTAGAACTGTGTAATGCAAGTCTCTTTCTCTACAGCTTCAGCCTAATATGTTTGGGTATTTTCATTCTGTTGCTGTTGAACCTGAGAAATTATTGTCCTTTTCCCCCAAGTTTTGTAATGTATAGTTTTAAAGTTTGTAATGTGTTCTCTTTGCTAGAATAAGCAACATAAATTAGTTGGTGGCAGGGAATGAATGCAAACAGATCAAGATCTTTATGGAGAGATAAACAATTTCATTCCTGCAGTAATAAAAATAATCATAGTGGGTGTATCAGCTGCTAATTTCATCTGTCTGGGTCATTCTGTGCATTGCCTGTATATGCCTGTGCTTATCTAATTGTTAGTAAACTCTGATGCCACTTCAGCTTTTTGTACAATTTCTTACTCAAGTCTGGGTTTACAAAGAATTCATGTTTTTGCCCACTTCTGATAACTCCTTGTGTCTCCCTCTGCTTTGGGGGGAGTTTGTGCTCACTTGTCTGAGATCAGTCACTCTTCATGTGGCTTTGCTGGAGTCCAGTGTTCAACTCCTGACAGATTGGGGTCACTCCTCTTCCCTGATTTCATTCCAGGAGCACAAGGTGCCCTCCCTGGTGCCCCATACCATAAACCCCTCACCAATGGCAAGAGGTTGGGCAACTCACGTGTATTTTTCCTACCTAATTCCCTTTTTGCATTGTCTGTCACATCCTTGGGCCTTGAAAGGCTGTGATATTTTGAAAGGTTTCAAAATCCTCATCCCCCTGAGTCCCATGGTTTTGCCATGTGTCCTGTCTTTGACAAGACGCATTTCTTTTCCAGTGATGAAAAACTAAAAGTGATCACATTCTGAGCTTTAAATGCAGACACACTTTTTTCCTTTCCTTTCTGAACAATTTCTAACCCTTCTGTCACAATCCTACCTGTGTGATGTGCTCTTGCACCCAGCTGGACAAAATCACTATTTAATTTGCAGCTATGGTATTTATCCCATCACTGTCCTGTGTCTGTCACATCAGTGCAAGGCCACTGTAAATGCACAGAGGATGCTCAGAGGGCTCAGGCCACCTTTGGAATCTGTGCCATAGTGGGGGAACCCTCCTGTCCTTACACTTTGGCACAATAACTGCTTTTGCTACTGAGGTTTATCACCTGGTGAGTTTATATCAGCGCCCTGGTTTGCAGACTTTTACTTTCCTAGGAGGAAGTGTACTCAATGTTTTGAACTCAGGAAATCTGAGACTATTTTTCTCTCTCTTTCTTCCAGTTTCGTCCTTTATCTATTTCCCCAATTTTTTAATGTGTCAGCAAAAATGTGTAATAAAAAACTATAATATTTAGTAACCAGGATTATGACTCTGTGTTTTTTGGGGATCAGTGCTATATCCCCTCCCTTGCTCCCACAGCAGGAGAGCACTGAGGGGGAAGGGGTTGGGGAGCTTTCCCAGGGAAGAGGCAAAAGTTGCTGTTGATGTCCTGTTTTGGGCAGAATGTGACCCCAGTGGGCTCAAAGGCAACTCCTGAGCTGGGAGTGTGAGTGCTGGGTGGCAGCCTGTGAGTTCTGGGGGGAAAGGTGAGTGTGGAGCTGGGGGTGTGAGTGCTGGGTGGCAGCCTGTGAGTTCTGGCTGCCCTCAGGGTGAGGGAGCTGGCTGTCAGGGAGCCAATCTCCATCTCCATCGTGGATGGAGGTGGCTGTTTTTCCCTTCACGCCCAATTTGGGTGTAAATTCTGTGGGCTGGAATTTTGGCCTCAGGCACGCCATACGACCGAAATTTGTCTTTGTGGTCAGTCAGCTGCTTTGCCTAGCAATCTCCATAACAATCTTTAATTGTTGCTGTTATTTGGCTGTGGTTATAAAATGTAATATTTTTTTCTCCCCTTGACTTTCCTAATAGGTATATTATCTTGCACATTGCAGACATATTAAATTAGGCATTTACTTGGAAGTTTTGACTTCATTTTATTTTTTTAAACTTTTATTTCCCAGGAAATTTCTGTTCTAAATAGTCATTTTATGTTTCTTCACCTAACTACAAAGATACTTTAGCAGGCCTCTAATAATTGCGATATCAAAGATTGTTATTGTTTTGTTCCTACAGGGATCTTATTTTGTGCTTTAAAGATAATTCTGTTGTAACACATTATTGAATTATGTGTCGCTTAATGGGCTGTAGTATTAGGAGGAAATTTATTTTGCTAATGGCTTGCATTGCAAATAATCCCAACTGTGAGAGTGGCAGAACTGCAGGATAAATTGTAGGTGTTTGTGGCCAACAAGCCCACGTGGATGTTAGTGCTGACACCGGCTCATGCTCTTGAGGACAAATATCTGAGTATTGTGGTCCTTGACTTGCCATAAAGGCTGATCTGATACAAAGATATTTGGGGAGTGGAAAGAGAGGATGTTGAGTTCTAGCAGTGGAAACTCTCATATTAAAAACTCTAAACAAATTATCGTGATTTGGGCCTATTTTCAAAGGTAAGATTTTTTTAAAAAAATGCATGTGATGTGAGGAAAAGCATATGAGAAACTGAAGAAATTGGCTATGGCCCTAAAAAAGGATCATGAGTAATAGTCTAGAAGATCACTTAATGCCCCACAGTCAATCAAATGTGTATGTATGACAAACACATGCATATAGAGTAAAAAGGGCTTATAAACTGTGGAAATCATGATTAAAGAGCAGGTTTTATACACATCCCTCTGATCTAGCCTCTGGAATGAAGTTTGTGACCAAGAAGTAAGGGTGGCTGGATGCTTTTTACAAAGGAATTCCCTGGCTGGGGTCCTGGGGGTCCCACTCTCCTGCTCTGCCTGCCACACGTTCTCCCTTCATGTGAAGAACTGATTTGAAGATTTGCAGCTTTGGGGAGACAGGTGAGTTACAAAGCAATTTGTTTTTATAACTTTTTTTTTAAATTCTGGCTCCATGTCCCCTCTTTATGGGGCCTCTGATGACAATCCTGCCTGATGTAAGCTTGCATCATGGCAGGTTGGGGAAGATGGGTAAAATACTGTTATTTTTGTGGTTGTGTCACTGACTGGCTGTGGCAGGGAAGTTTTGGTGGCCACTTGCCAAAGGATCAACCCTGCATTTCATGGAGGGTTAATGTGTTAATGGGACTGCCCATGTGGCTGGAGGTAAGGAAAAGGGCTGAGAAAGTTTAAAGTGTTCTCAAATGAGAGTTCTGACAGGGGAGTTTGGGTTGGATAGAAGAGGTGGTGCAGGAGAGTGGGGAGCTCCAGGTCACTGAGTGTTATGGACTCATACAGGGACAAGGATCAATCCTAAAACTGCTTTCAAGCTCTGTAGGAGGTTGGCCAGACCCATTTTTTTCACTAGGAGGGGCTAAAAACAGCAATGGGGAGAAAGGTATGTAGTCACTTTGTCTATTTTAATGAGCATGAACAGAAATGTAATTATTTCTAAACTAAAGTATTTCAGATTTTGCCGGTTTGAGTCCCTGCTATCTTCAGAAAAGAGGGAATAATTTCCATGTTCCTCTGGCATGTTGTGAGAAGGTTTTTTTGTTTATAGTTGAATATGAAAGATTTTTAGAATTTTTGTATGTATTCTTTGTTTCAAGAGGATGCTTCCAGGGAAATTTCAGGTCTCATTGATGTCAAAACACTCTGGTTTTGCTGCAAATTTACTCACCTGGGCAAAGCATTGCGGAGGTACAACCAAAATGGGTCACATTTCATTTGCTTGAAGCCAAGAGTCCACATGAGAGTCTACATGAAGCCATCAGCACCCATCTGGGCACCAGTTATATTTGCAGCATGTTTGGGACAAATGTGTGAAATTTGACATTTTTCCTAAAGAGACTGATTCTAGGAATCTTTTCTGGGTCACAGTGTTGTCTGTTTTACTCTGTTTATGTCTGTGTTTTGAAAGTCAACTGGATTTCTAAAATGATGCAACCCCTGAGGACACTGTGCATCAGAGTCATCATATTTCCAGGAACGCTCAGAGAAATTAATTTGGAATCTAGTTCATGCAGGCTTCAAAGGAAAAGGATTCAAACAAAAAAATCTTGGCACTTGTGAGGAAATTGGGTGGGGAATTCTTTATTTTTTATTTTTTCTCCCAAAAGTCGGAGGATACATAAATGGAAAGTATTGCCACTGCAATACATGACCCTGCACAAATGTGTCCTGGGGTGCAATTGTTGCTGACAGAATCTGTCAGCTGGTGCAGGGCTCCCTGAATGCTAACACCATCGAGGCAGGATTTCTATAGCCAATGCTTTTGTCAGTCAAGCTGAACATCAGAGCTGTTGCTCTTCAATTATAGATGAATTCTGGCAACCTTGAGGCAGTGGGCTTTTACCATAGCAAGAGAGGTAATTGCTTTTTACTTTTAAAGCGTGACCAAACCATAAATCAAGAATCACTGACATCTCATGAAAGGAGGTGAGTTTTAAATCCCTTTAATAGGATAAATGGCTTTTAAGCATGTTGTATAGGTCATTGTAACCTAAGCTAATGAATCTGACTTTAACAACCTGTATGAAAAGTAATTACAGTGAAATAAACAGTCTCCACAGGTTTCATGCCTGGAATATGTAGGTTAAATGATCCAGGTTTGTATCCCTGCTCATGTTGTTGCCTGTAGCTCTGGAAAATGCACTGAACAAGCTGGAAACTAATCCTGGGAGCTAAGAATTTGGATCTCAGAATTTCCCATGCGTGAGAAAAGGGGGGACAGCTCAGGGGTCAAAGGATGGCTCTCAAATCCTGGTGGAACCAGCGTGGCCTTTGCTACCAGTCTTCTAAATCAGGTCTGGAGGTGCAGAGTATGTTGCTCTTTCCACAGAGCCCCTCAGAAATGACCTGTTATTAGACTGTTTTTCCTCTGAGTTGTACATTCTGGCCATGTTTCCCTGATTAGGGACTTTTCCCTTGTGGTATCAAAGGACAGATTTCACAATAAGAGACAGAATATGGAGCAAAGATCAAGGGGTGAGGATAAAAGATATAAAGAAAACAAAATTATAGTGACTGGTGTAAAGGGAAGGAAGGAAGCAAGGAGGATGATTCTCAGGAAATGGGTGTGGGCAGATTCTCACACACTGGGTCAAGTTGACCTACCCACTGTGTTCCACCACCTCCTCCAACACCTGACTTTTAAAAGTGTCATTTAACAGGCTGTGACCTGTGATAAATTTACTTACTTTGAAGTCTTACATTTCTTGGTCTTGTAGCATCCCATCCCAGGAAGAAAGAGGACATGGGGTGTTGTGGTGAGGACAGGAGTGGATGCTCCAAGCTCAACCTGCTTTGGGTGGTAATAGGAGACACAAGTCTTGTATTTCCACATCCCTGTGAAAGGAGAGATGTTGGTGAAGCACTGCACTCCCACACTCAGCCCACACAAGCCTGGCAATGCTGACTTCTTTGCTTTCTTTCTTCGGGATGAAGAATATCACAGTGTACTTGGTTTCATGATGGAAAAAGAGAAATGCTTGGCCTTTAGCCATAGTAATTTACATCTCAGCAATCTGTGGGAGAAGGCACTGTTGTCTGTCTGTCTAGGCTTCCTGTGGGCTTTCATTGTCAGCAGCAAGTGCTGACACCAGTCCACTCTGGTGCATGCATGACACAGCCAACAAAGCCCTCAGGATGAAGATGATGTGTCAGAGAATGGCCCAAGGGTGATTTATTCCCCTGCTGTGTGGGCAAGCCCTATCTTTTTGGATAAAGGGTTAGGAATCAGTGTTATGGCTTCTGTGTATCTCAGGAAGCATCTTTTTGCTTTTAGTTTCTCAGAAAAACTCCATTCATAGAGTCACAGAATGGTTTGGGTCAGAAATGACCTTTAAAGCTCATTCATTCCACCCCCTGCCATGAGCAGGGACAGCTTCCACTAAACCAGGTTACTCAGAGCCCCATCCAGGAACAGCCATCCACAACTTCTCTGGACAATCTGCTCCATTCAGTGCCTGAAGAGCAAAATCCTAAAGGACTAATTGAATTAAAAGGATGAATTGGGGAAAGTAGAGCAAACAGTCTTAATTAACAGTGTTCTAATGTATAGACAGCAATGCAATCACGTTTTGTGCTTGGCATAGATGAATTCAGGGAGTGACAGGCTTTAAAAACTTAGCATTTTTGAAAATGTTTTATCATGTAGAAATGTGTTAGAAGTTCATGTTGGGAGCTGGCTGTTTCAGTGTGATCTCAATTGCATGTTCATGCAATAGTATAGTGTGGTTTATATCCCTTTTTCCCAAGTGTTGCCACTATGGCTGCAAATGTGTTGCCTTAGAGCAGGAAGCACTGCTCTCAAAGGTTAAGAAACCCCAACTAACCAACCAAAAACCAAAAACATCCCCAAAATGGGATCCACTCACCAGCAGTGACCCAAACCCATGGCTTTGGGCCATGCCATTGCTCCCTCTGCATTTTGCAAGTGTCCTTAGGGGTAGGAAAAGGCTGACTGCAATATTAAAAAAGGACTGATGTTAAAGACAAGAAGATAAATGATTCTGCACCACTTCTGGGTTTAACATATGGTGTGGAGAAGCAAATGGGACGTGGTGACAGATCCACATGCAGTGTAATGGATGGTGGTGTTCAAGGGGAGCAGCACAACAGCCCAGCTCCACTGGAGTCAGCTGAATTTGGGCACCAGGGAAGAAAGGGTGTCTCAGCTGGAATGAGGGCAACGTGATGGATGTGCCAGGTACCAGTTAGAGCTTAAAGCTGAAATCTGTCAGGGTGGTTTTGTGCAAAGGAGATACAGGCACTCCTGGCCTGGGAGAGGCTGTATCCTTGCTGGTGCTGAGGGGCAGGGGCTGAGTGAAGTGGGTTTTTTGTTTTTGTTGTTGGTTGGTTTAAAGCCTCTTGAAAGCATTTTTAAGCATTACAGACTTACTCTGTGAGGAAGGAAGGAATTATGGGCTTTCACCCTAATGCTGCATGAGACTTTGAACTGTAGGATGTGATGCTTGCACCCCACTGTCTGTCTTTTATGGGATTAATGACTGAAGATGCCAATCTTTGTGGCTGTAAGGAAAAGCTTAGGGTTTCTGTGTGACCTGAGAGGCAGCTCTTGAAACCTTTTGCATGCCTTACTCCAAAAAAAAATCCAGTGCCTGCAGAAAATAGTCACTCCCAACCATTTTGAAGGAATTGGCTTAGAAGAGTCCAGTTCCTCTGAAAGGGTTAATCTTCCCCATGAAGTTTTGCACAATCTCCTGGTATCCACTGAGTGTGGGCCCTGCTTTTGGTTTTCTCCTGTTACTCCACAGTGCTTGCTCAGCCTGGAGGACACCCAGTTCTGGCAGTTGTGTGCCTGGGTGAGGAGGGGAATCAGGGCTGATGGAAAAGGGTTTGCCTGTGGTTGCCCATCTCTTAAGGTCTGATGGTCTCTTGTTACTGAGATCACTTTTGCCACCATGAAAACTGGTTCCCCAAAGCTGCTGCTTGGTCTTGATTTGGGCTGGTCTTGAGGAATCTTTGCTCCTGTGCTGTTCAGCCTGCAGCTGTACATCTTATGGAAGAAGGATTGCTGTGGAGAACATGGAGGGACAGCCACTATGAGGCTGATCCTGGCTGCATCCCAGCCTGGGGCAGCACTGAGGGGCCTGGCAGGATCCTACCTGGGTGTGTGAAACACCTTCACAGGCCTTTCTCCTTCCAGAGTGACACCAGTGCTGTTTGCACAAGCAGGACAGCATTTGCACATCAGAGCTGCCTCCATCTGAGAGTATTTATTGCTGGGAGTGGAGTCACTGGGAATGGAGACAAATGCTGGCTTTCCTTTGGGGAATGGGCAGTTATTTTACATCCATTAGTTAGTTCCTGGCACACATACAGCTTGGCAGGAATGCTGCCAGAGCACCAGTAATGCCTGCAGGATGGCCAGGGCAGCATCCCATGCATGCTGTATTGCAGGAGGCCCTGGACATAAAGCAAATGCTTCCACAGAGGACTGGAAACTCTTCAGGCTTGGTTTCCTTAACCTTTGGAAGCCCTGTTGTAGCTTGGGTTCTTAATGGATGTTTCTACATCTAACAAATTCCTGGTGCAGTAATTAGTTTTTCAATACCGAAGCATTTAAGTGTCTTAATTTTTACACTAATGAGCTGGGATTCCCCACGGGTTGTCTCACAAGCTGTTTCAGCATCACAGAATTTCCCTGTGCCAAATATCACTGGTATCTTCTGGGAAGAAGGAGTTTCTGTGACCCCTCTGTGCCATTAAGCTGGTTGTTCTCTCCCTGTGTCAAGGGTGACTTTGACGATCCAATTTCACTGATTTTTTTCTCACTGATCTTCCCCATGAGCAGCTTTCTACTCACTTCCAACCTCAACCAGCTGAAGCTCCTCCTTCCCCTTGGTCTGATTTATTCAGCAGCTTCAGTGTGACTTGGGACCAGCAATAAAAGTAGGTGTTGCTGGGGCACAACCCATCTCCTGTGTGCAATATTTGGAGGAGTGTTGTTGGCACCTCTGTGCCAGTGCTCACAGGAACCTGGGGGTGGCATTCATTGGTAATTCCCCTTTCCCTAAAATCCAGACAGCAGAACATGCTGCTGCCTGCTCAGCTGCAACACTCCAAAAACTGCTCAGACAGCAATCAGAGGCTGTGTCTCTCTGCCAGCATATTAACGAGACAATTTACTGTGCATTGCTAAACATTTACAGCATATTTACACCTGAATTTGAGCAAAAAATCCTCTCACTCACAGCTCTGGGCTGCGAGGAATGATGCAACACACTGAAAAAATAATCCTAAGATTCCCTTAAAGTCATCCAGTTTTACCCAACAAACACACCTCCTCTCCTGTTGAGCTGTGGTCTCCTTAACTCCAATAATGTAACTGCTGTAAGATTTAACAGGGAGACAAGCAGATGATTTAGCTGTTTTTCTGTGGTAGATGAAGAGGAAAATCAGGCTGGAGTGGAGTGGAGGTGCCACCTGGAGAATCTGAAGGAAAGCAGGGATTTCCATGGCTGAGCAGCATCTGCTGGGATGGGTGTTTTGAGGATGTGTCATTTGGATGTGTGCTGCCAGGAGGGGCAGGTGGAACAGCGCCCGTCTCTGAAGGGCAGAGGTGAAAGTGATAAGAAGCGAGGCAATGGTGTGTTGTGAGGTGCCATCAGGAGCAGGTAATGAGACATCCTGAGTGTCAGGCATGGGAAATTTGGAGTTGGCTGCAGGACATCTCCCATCAAAGCAAATGCTGCCTTCCCGAGCTGTCAGGTCTGCTGAGCACAGCCCATGGAGGCAGCGGGGTACCAAAGGCTTCTCTTGGCAATACTGCACTGCACCCAGCCCAGACTGCTTCTTACTGGTGCAGTTACCTTACAGCTGGAGAAAACAGAGGAAGGACTCTGGATCTGGCAGCTTTGATTTTGTATTTTGTAGAAAGTTTTTGCTGCTTTTGTAAAAGCATCGTTGCCTTCACATGCATTTTTGGACTGAGCACGTGGCCAGTTGCTGTTGTTACAGTGATGGATGTGCAGCAGGTAATTCTCAGTGTTTGCATTGAACAAGTCTGGACTGCATTTTCTTGTTAAAAAAATTTTGTTTATGCACTCCATGAATGTAAAGCTAGTGATAAAAGCAGTGGGAACCAATCTTAATGTACTAAGGAGGTGGTTTGCAATAAAGAGCACAGCACACACTGTCGCAGCCTAGAGCCTTAATTAGTTTGAACAGCAACTAACTCAAATTTTCTTCCCAGATTAAGGAAAGAGAAGTGCCAACCATTTAACCTCCTTGCAGACACACAGTGTCCCCTTCTTTAGGTAAATGCCCTGAGCTGAGGAATCTGATATTCCCATCATGAGTAAATGCTTACTGCCAGGAATATGCAGAGTGAGATTCACAGGATGTTCCCATTAAAATCTAGATCCTTGTAAACAGCAAAAGCCAAGGGGGAAAAAGGTACAGTGCTTGAATTTACAAACAAAATCATATTTCATGCATAATTAAGAAGAAATTGTGAAATCTTCCCAGGCATGGGAAGCACTGAAGTTTGATGCAGGGCTGTCCAGGGCCTCGCCAGGGCTCCCAACTTGTTTATCCTCAGCAAAAAGCATTTCAAGGGGAGGATGCCAAGCCCCAACACCAGCAGTCTTCTCTTGTGGCCATCTACGTTGAATTGGAAAGCACAAATGGTTCGAAGCCCATCAGCCCCTTACCAGGACTTCAGTCTTTTTTTGTAATGTCTGAATAAGTAACACAGGTAGGAATTAAACAAAACCTAAACAGAACATGAGGAAAGGAGAAAAACAGTCTCAGCTTATTGCACGAAAACTAAACTGGAGAGAACTCTCTCCTTCTCACCTGTCCTTTCCTAATAGTGGGCTCTATTTCTTTCTTTGTGCCCATGGTGCCCCTCAGGCTGTATCTGGGAGAGGTTCCCACCAATCAGCATTAGTTAAAGTGCACCTCTCCCTCCAGAGCCCTTACACTCCTCTCTTGGGTCCATCTAGGCAGATTCAATTTTTCACCTTGAAACTTCTTTTATTTCTTCTTAATCTATGTGATTGCCTGGCTGTGCTTCTTAATTGGATGAGTTTTTTTTCTTTTAAATCTTATCCAGAGATTCAATTTTACCAATTCTGCAGAGGCTCTGAGAAATATGAATGACAGCCTCTTACTATTTCATGCTTTCACAGCAGCTGCCACCAAGGACTTGTGCAATGATGGAGTTTATGAAGGCAGGAGGGAAAGTTGTTCTGCAGGAACAGGAGATGCTGTAGTTGTGTCACAATCTGCCATCTGTCATGAAGATGCAGCTGAAAAAGCAGAAAGGGTGGAAGCAGGAGCATGGTTGCACCCTTGCAGCACCTGGTGTCCTCTCTGTCCTGCAGAAATTCTCCTTGGCCTCAGTGAGGTCAGGCTGTGGTTGGTCAGCACTGGTGGATGTGGGTGACAATGGCCATGGGGTGCTCAGAGAGGGGTGTTGGCCATCTGTGTGCTGAGGAATCCTGTGGGCTCCTGCTGAAGTTACTGCCCATGGCAGCAGGAGAGGCTCAGCCTTCCTGTGTCCAGCTGACAATGATCTGCCGTGGAGTAGATGGGCTGGGTGTGAGGGGAAAGCTAAAGGGAGCAACTGAGACAATCCTGTCAGAGTAATTCCTGCTTAGCCACTGGTGTGAGGAAGTGTCTTGGATTTCAGAGCAAAGTCATTTTTGCTTTGTCTCATGCAGAGACTCTCAGCTGGATCAGGGGTGTAAATTTTGGGTGTCAAGAGACACTCCTGAAACATCTGCTTAGAAAAACCAGACACAGGAATGCTCCTAGAAGTGCTGGCAGGGCCAAGCTGTGTCTCCTACCCTGGATGTGTGATTCAGAAAAGTGAGTATCAGCTCCCTATTTCCCTTGCAAGGTGTCAGGTGTAGGATTTGTTTCCTTTCTGGGACCTCCCAGGAGCTGCCACAAACACTGAGGCTTTGTGACATGCCCTGTTTGCCCTGGGACACACTGGGCTCTTTGCACCTGATCTTCTGAAGTGGTTCTCTAATTAAATTTATGATCCAATTATTTAAAAGGTCTTGCATGCCAAAAGTTTGATATTGATGTGACTTGGGAGCCTGCAATTCAGCACTTCAGCACAGCAAATGCCCCAGGAGTTCCTGCCCATGAATCCTGTGGCTGCCTCTAAAAATTTGTCTGTACCTGATATCCCTGAGCTCACTCAACACACCTGTCATGGAAGATGGAAGTGAGTGTCTCTCCCCAAATCTCATGTAGTGTCCCTAGCAGCAGGCTGTTCTCACCTCCAGCACAGCAGTAATGCTGGTTTTTAGCAGTCAGATTTGCTGTTTTCAAATGTGGAGCCAGAAGGAAGCTGGATAATGCAGTTAATTTAAATGGGCCAGTTCACTTAGAAAATCCTCTGCTAATTCCTGCTGTTTTCCAAGCTGCTAAAAAATTTAAGAAGACAATGATGTATGTCACCGTAGACAAGTAAAATAGCACAATTAATTGCATTTTAATTTTTAAATCTCTTTTGTCTTGCAAACTTGCGAGGAAGTTGAAAACTAGGATGTTAAAGAAAATAATTAAGAATAATAAGAGGTAGAATTTGTGTCAGAACAAATTCTGTTTTACAGTGGGATAAATCAAATATTTCCATGTAGGAACATGCAGACCATTTACTTTTTGCTTGTCTAGGACCAGCCTGAGCCTGTGTTATCTCCCTGAGCCTTCACTTTCAGGTACAGCACTGTGGCAGTACCTGTATTTGTACAAGCCAGCTCCAGCTGGGATGTGCAGGCAAAAGGAAAATATTGTTTCACCTGGCTGCTTCATCTGTCTCCTTGATGTGACTGGAAATCTGATGATGCACTTCAATTATTCAGCAAATTGGGAAATGAGTTAATTTTTGTGTCAAGCTGTGCAAATAAGTCAATGGGTTTAAAATCCTCCCAGCCCAATACCAGTCTTTTTGACACGCCTCTGGAAGGCTTTTCCTTTTTATGCTTTCCTCTACACTAAAAGAGAGATTAATATTATTTATTCTTTCCAGAAAGAAAAAAAAAAAACCAATATCAAGTGTTTTGAAAGCTGTGACCTGGAGGCTTTCATTGTGCTGTGCAGTCAAGGGCAAGGCTCGTATTCAGAATTGCAGAGAGACAGACAACAACGTGCATCAACATAATAAAAGTTACTCAGCTGAAAGAGAAAAAGAACCCTACACCAAAACCCCAGAGATCAAATATTTACTGGTAAGTGCAGTGAAACAGACATAAAAAGGTGGTTGTGTTCAGAGTTTTAAAGACCAAATTACCTTTCCAGCAAAAGGGCTGCTGAGTGAGGTCTCCATCCCACCAGCAGCTGCTTGCTGCTGACGTCGGTGGCTTTTCTGTGAAATAATGGGACAATTATGCCTTGTTGACCTCAGGAGTGTTTGTAGGGAAAAAGAGGAGAAGCACGAGCTGGTCAGGGCACACTGGCACAGAAGGAGAGCATCACCCATCAGCAGGAGCTCCAGACTGGGATCTGGGACAGGAAAGCTGAATTGTAGTTTGTTTTCTTTATCCTTGCAAGTAATGCCCCCAGGCTGCTTTGATTCTGGCTGTTCAAACATGTTCAGCCCCACACAATGGTTTTGACTCATGCCAAGAGGGTGAGTGGGTGCTCAGGCTGAGCAGAGGAGATGGAGGCAGTGGGTGTCCCTGTGCTGAGGAGCTGGGTGCTGCCAAATCTCCCTCTCCCAGCTGCAAAGGGCAGCCTAATGTGGGAGCACTGCAGATGGGCTGAGCTGCAGAAGGTAACAGAGCACTTCCCCAAATTTTCCCTCCAGTGCCTGAGCTTCTGAGGCTAATGAAGCTTTAAGGGATAATGTGGATTGCTGCATAAATTGATATCCTTTGCTAATTGCATCAGCATTTTGCTTTGATGAAATTCGAGTATAAGGTGCCAAGAAACTAATAGCATACAACATCAATGGCTATTTTACAAAAAAACAAAAGTCGATGATTGATTGATTGATTGAACATCTGATGATTCATGGAGCTGTGAGTCAGGTCACCAGGAAAGGTTTTTAAAAGTTCAGTGGAAAAGTATTTCAACATGGTAAAGGATCATCCCTTTAAAAAAAAATCAACCCCCAAACATTGGCAGAACATGATTCAGGCTACTAAGAGGAAGGTCACCTTGTCCTGCTTGCTCAGATGAGACTTATCACCAGCCACAAGTTGCTTCAATCCTCTCTTGCTTTTCCCCCTCTTTGACTGCCAGCCAGTCATCTTGTCTCAGTTGCAGGAAATCAGGTGGCCAGAAACACTGCTGAAGGTCTTCAGAGCCAAACTGCTCTCAGGCCAGGGCTGCTGTGAATACCTCACCAGCATTTTTGTGGCCAAATTGGATAGAGGCACACTGACTCTTTTTAGCTCGGGGTCTGACAGAAGGAAAAGCCCTGGTATTCTCACTCAGAGCTGACTCTGTGTCAGATGGTTGATAGCAAACAAATTGTTATTACCTGGCAGTTGGTTGGAAAGAGAAACTCATTCACTCAAGCTTTTTAAGGACATAAAAAGCTCATTGAAGTGGTGCCATTCCCAGAGAGCCAGGGGCTGCATCCTGCATGACTGTGACCTCCTTTGCCAGCTTGTTTATCCTTATTTTGGACACTTCTCTCTTGACCTTGTGGCAACCTGCTCTTACTGCTGTGGTGTTGACAAATGCATTTCATAGCCCCAAATTCTGTACTGCAGTGAGGCCCCTCCCCACCTCCACTGTGTGTGCCAGAGGTGTTTGCAGGGCCAGCAGGGTCACACAGGGTACAACAGTGACACCAAAGCCAAGAGCTGAGTCTGCTGTCCTGCTGAAGGCAAGGATTCAATGTCCTCATTTTCTTGGGTGTAATTTGTGATGGAAACTGTGATGGCTGTGAGGAAGTGGCTGGCTGTCCACTGGTGTGGGAGGTGGGTGCTCAGCCAGCAGTGCAGGACAAACCCAAACACCCTGACAGATCCTGGAACAAGTAACTCCTGTAAACCATGGACAAAAGCACTGCTGCCTCCTGAAAATAGATAAAGTTTGAACGAGAAGAGAGTAGAGATGAGCCCAAAGGTGCAGGGCCATGGGATGGTGTTTTGGGGATGTGCACACGCCCACCTCCTTGTGAGGGGTTAAAACACGTCTCAGTGGTTGACAAAAAATCATCCAAGTTGCATAAAAGAATTGCTAATTTCCAAATGAAGGAAGAACTGGAGAATTCCATTGAAACCACCTGGGTTATCCACCAGGATTTCCTCACCCTTCAGCCCCTGGCCCCTCTGCTTCACCTGCACGACTTTTATTCCCATGTATTCCTTTTCTCATTGGCACCAAGCATGTTGCAGGAAAGTCTTATTGAATAATATATAATGTCTACAGGAAAATACACTGCTAAAGAGATTTCTGCGAGCAAATCATTTCAAGCCAATCTAATTTATTTCTGAGATGGAGCTACAGAATGCATTGATCTGTCTTTATCCTCACAGGACTTTAGACGTTGTGCCTGTGATATTCCTTTAAACCAGTGGAGGAAATATAGACTAAAAAAAAATGTACCAGAAAGTGGATGAATTAAAACAGGGAGGATGAGAAGAACCCTCATGATCTCAGCTCTGCATCCCCACAAACTATCCAGGGAAAACTTATGGATGTTTTGTCCAGGTACTCAGGCTGATTGTACTGGAAGAAGTCACTTGCATAAAGGATAAGATGATTAAACTAAGGATAAAATGATTAAGTGTATTTGAAGTTTCTGTGGTCATGGGCAGCAGCGTCTAAATCACACCAACTATTGCTATTAAGTCCTGCCAACATGAAGAATTTGCTCTTGTTTAATCTGATTCCACTTTTCACATTAATTTAGCTAAATGAATGCAAGTCACAGTGTATTGAGAGAGTGGCTTATTTTAATTAATCTTAAAGCAGTTCCAGGTCAAATGCAATAACTAGGAAGAAGTCACTAAAACTGATGTAAGTGTGTCTGTATAGGGATTTCCCTGTTTAATTAAATGGGGTTTAAATAATGCTTTTATATAAAATGATGCAACTTTAATGTGCAAAGGTTTGGATCAGTTAAGCAACCTTAAGAATTTAACTCTAAAAAGTGACAAATTAATAAAATAATCAAAGATGCCAGCAGGAAAAACATATGAGAGACATCCAGGGCATAATTTTCATTATTCTGCTGGTTTAGTCATTAGATTTCCCTGTCCCTGTTGGCCCTGCAAGCCGTGGCACTGTGCAGCTGCACGAGGTAGGTGGGAAGCAGCTGAAACCTGGTCTTCAGCTTCTCCTTTTCTCCTCATTCCTGAAACATAATGAATTTCTCTTGCTTTTTAAACAGTGGGATGAAAGCAGTGGCACTGCAGGCACCTGGATTTGGTCCAGCTGCGGGGATGAGACTGAGGTAAGTGTGGAACACTGATGGAACATTTGCTGATTCAGGATGGGTACTCTGTGCCACAAGGGTGCAATTCCCAAATGAGTGGATCCCAGACCTCGTTCCCCCAGAGCAAATTATGCAGCTCTTATCAATTTTATGCTTTGTTGGGTTTTTTTTGAACCAGCCCAAAGGAACTGTGTACGTATGGAAGATAATTGCTAACAGCACCATTTATAACTCTTCCTCTGCTCCCAGTTTATGCCTCAGCACTTGATGTTACCCATTATGCAGAGATCAATGTGTCAAAATGAGGTAGATTTACAGTGAAGATAATTCTGCTTCTGAGTTTGAAAAAAAGAGTGTGATATTTTCACTGAGTTAATCACAGGAATTCAAAGGGGGTTTAAATCTTTCAATTTTCCATGGCTCATGGAGAAGATGAAAAGTGTTTGACCTCTAGTAAACCAGCTGAATTCATATGGTGGCTCTGTAGATAAATAAAATGTCCACCCAGACAGAATATTGATTACTTAGGTGCTATTTGCTGAATCACAAATAGGACCATCAAATGCAACAGCAAGAAAGTATCATAAAATACATCAGGGCATCCAAAGTGTTGGGCTTAATGCAAAAAGACAAGCTAAATAAGTGGTATTAAACTAAGTGGGCTGAGAAGTGGCAAGATGCATTGTTCCAGTGCCTTATTCATGTCAGTGGCAGGTCCTCTGCACCAGCCACCACTCACCCTGGCACTTGCTTTAAGGGGCAGCTTGTTAAAGGGACTGAGGTTGTCATGGAAAATTTGGCCTCCAAATGCTCTCATCATGTACCTGGCACTGAGACATGAGGCTTTGGGCTGGGTGATTTACCTGAGAAAGAACTGCCCATCTGTGCCATTTGCAGCTGTAAATTTTTTTTTTTTTAAGTGAAAGATAATTTTAAAAAATTATTTAATTTTTTGAGTCTTTGAATCAGAGCTCACAGACTGCTGAGGTGACCAACTCCTGGGGCTTCTAGTGACACTGGAAGTGCCATTGTTTGGGACAGTGGCCACTCTCACAGAATGGTGGGATCATCACCTCTTGTTAGACATTAGGAATGAAAGTTTTTTCACCTCTTTAGAGACCATAACCCTGGATGGATATACCTGCCTGGTTTAAACAAAAAAAAAAACAACAACAAAAAAGGCAGATCTGGGGAGTTTGACTAGTGTCTGATTTCTGAGCAGAGACCTTGTGGCTCTGATCCTGTGAGGGACTTTCACAGGTAGGAGCTGTGTCTCTGGTGGGCAGAGGGTACAGAATCACCTTCCCCTTCTGTCAGGGAGATCTCTTCTGTGCTGAGCAGGGTGGGGTGGGAAGCAAGAGAAGAGGATTATGGAAAATGTGGCTTGAAAGAAGGAGATACCCTTCTTTTTGGCTTCCTTATCCAAGTGAGCTCTGGTCAGTGTATCAGAAAAAACTGAACCAGCAGCAGGGTACAAAGAGACAAAGTTACAGATATTCTCACATGAAAGAAATTAAAAGAAGTAACTTTTGCCCTTTTGTATTTGTGCAAGAAGTCACCACAAAATGCATCTCCTGTTTCACCTTCTTTCCACAGGAAATACAAAACCTGCAATGAATTCCAAGTTTAGCAGCCCTGCTGGAAGACGTGATCATAAGCCAAACCTCAGACTAACGATCTGGTTAGTAATATTTCTAAGTTGAGATAATTTTGGACTTGTCATTTTTGGAGGAAGTTCCAAGCCAAGCGTATTTTCTTTTGTATTAAATATTCCATGTGTCATGAGGCAAAAATGAAGATATCCCTGGACTTATTTTATAAAGCTGTCTTCAGACAGAGCTGTAAAGACTGTTTTGTTTGACTTTTTTTGGATGACAGTGGACTTCAGATTGAAAGAACATGTGCTGTAGGAGGCCCAGAATAATCCTTTCAGCAGATGTGGGTATCTCCAGTAATTCTTGTGGTAGGGCATAAACCCCTGGATCTGAGCAGAGAAATGGCATGGATTTGGGTCTGGTGGGGGTATGGACACTGTCACCCTGCCATGGAAATCTTGAAGGCAAAGAATTCAGAAAGAGACCCCTATTTACAGCAATTTATGTCTTTCAGGGTTTATCCCAAGCCAGCCTCCCAGGGATCTGCTGAATTACTGCAGGAGCTGAGGTCAATGCCTCAGCTCCTTCTGAAGTGCTTTTATGTTGCTGGGTTTTGGTGAACATGAGGGGGAGGAACTTGCACAAACATCGTCTTGGACCCAAGGAAGCAGAAAAACAGGACAAGGATGAGCTGGACTGAGAATCCAACAGCCAAAGAGGAAGCTGCAGGCACTATGGTTTGTGCTAGAATTTGGCCATAGGGGGAGGAATATGAAAATATCTGTGTTAAAAAAACCCAAGAGTTGAAGTCCAGGGTTTTTTTAAAGAAAAAAAGCCAAAATAATTGTGTTCAATTCAGTAGCTAAATATCTTAGACTAATGGGCAGATACCTGAACTAGTACCAGCTCCTTGGTGTTAATGAGGGAGAGAATCACTAAAAGCAAGGAGGGTTTTTGTGCTTTGGCATGGGCTGTGCTGCCACTGTGGGAGACTTCAGGAGGGACCTGGCAGGATTTGGACACAGCTCTTGCTCTGTGCATCTTGTATCTGAGCACATATCTGGGGATATTTCCTGCATTTTACACGGGCACAGGTT
This sequence comes from Illadopsis cleaveri, assembly GCA_013399915.1. Taxonomy (NCBI): domain Eukaryota; kingdom Metazoa; phylum Chordata; class Aves; order Passeriformes; family Timaliidae; genus Illadopsis; species Illadopsis cleaveri. The sequence continues at coordinate 111,032 of VXBB01023390.1, forward strand.
TGGAAGTTGGGACACTGCAACAGGCTCCAGTGCTCACTGAGGTGGTGGTGGATTGCCAAAACCCCACCTCTGCCTGGGCCTGCCTTTATGTGATTTTGTGCCTGTGAGGTGAGAGATAAAGTGGATTTTCCTGGGGTGACGAGCACAATATCTAACCTTTATCCCCTGGATTATGAATGGTGTGATTGCAGGTTAATAATTAACAGGGGCAGGTTAATGCAAATAAATGTGTCAGCTGCACTGATCACTGGGGCCCTTTGTTTTCTTATGGCTTCACACATTTTGGACATGGAGGAATTCCCAGAAGTGGCTTTGCTGATTTGTTTGTACCTGGAGCCATTTGGTCCATCTCATCCCCAAATCTTCCCTTGTCCACTTTAACGCCCAGGTGGTGCTGCTCTCCTGCTTTTTCCAGGCAGGAATACCAAACAGGGGGGACATTTTTACAGATAAAAAGTTTGGATAATTAAACAGAACTTCTATAAGTGCAGTAAGGTTTAGCCTGATGCCTGGCTGGAGAAACTCAGTTTTTAAGATATCAAACTATCCTCCTGCCATAAAATGACAAAAAGTCATGTTCAGGTATACAGGTGCTCTGTCTAAATTCTCCCGGAGATGGGAGACACAAAACCAGGATTCTGGGTCACTTCCCCCTTCTCTGAGCTCGGTGTTCATTGTAACAGGTGGATAATTTTTTATTATTAATGATCACTTGTTTTCCTTCTATTTTCTTACGGTCCCGGCTGGGCACAGACTACCAAGGAAGTAAAATCCTGGTGACATCTAGTGGCTGCTGGGGCTTCTCTGAGGCATTAGAGGTGAGAGTGCCTCTGCTCTGGGCATTTTAACAGGCTGTGCACAGAACAGATATGGAAATGAACCTTTCAGACTCCCACAACCTGAATTTAGAGACCTTCCCATCTTGCTCAAGGATGATATTGCTGGAATTGCTTTGATTTGTGCAGCAATCTAAGCAGTCCTGTCCCCCATTCCTGGTCATACCCAGCACCTGTGATGCTTTAGACACCAGGAATGGATGATGTCACCAAAGTACCACAAATCCTGATTTCCTTTGGAACAGTCCCCCATATCCCACTGCCTGGCTATGTGCTCAAACATATCACACAGCAAGATTGGTTTGCAGAAGCCTGGTGAGAGAAATTTGGGCCAATTACAGAAATATTTTGAAAAGCCAATTTGCAGGGAACATAATGTGGCCCGATGTGTTAATTAGCAAATCCAAAAGGAAATACTGAGTGAAGCTGAAAGATTTTGGGTGCTAGAACACAGGCTGGTTTCATGCCAAGTAAAACTGGTGCTCAGACAAGGAACATTGATGTGATTTGAGTTTGGACACGTAGTTTGGGCAGCCTGCAAGAACAGGCTACTGCCAGTGTGCATCAGCAGTTGTGGGTAAGTGTGGCTGAGGAAAGGTTTGAAAGGAACCACTGCAGGAAGAAAGCAACACCTGTGTGCTGCAGGACTGGTGGCAGCTGTTTCCCCCTGGGCAAGCTCGGGGAAGTGTTACCCTCATTAAGACTGAGCACAGATGCCAGCTTGGTCTTTTCCCATTGCTCTGTGCTGGAATGGGGAAACAGCCTTTGATTTCGTGATGAATGACTGAAATTATATTTGGGTTCTGCTGGAACAAATCAGCAGTAATTTCAGAGTGCCTGAGCCAGGGACGAGGCTGGCAGCAGTGTGTTTCTGCTGGTGTGCTCTCCGTGCCTCAGCAGGCAGCCACAGCCTGGCACGAGCTGGGCACTGCCTCACCCAGCCAGGACTCCTGGGATTCAAACACAGAATCAGCACAAACACACACACGGACCCAGTTTCAATGAAATAAAAAACACCAGAGGTGCACACGGCCAGGCAGTTCATTCCTTCCCACGCACCATCTGCCCCTGCAGTCCCACATCTCCGCGTGGCCATCCAGCTGGCCTGGCTCTGGGTTGCTGTGGGCAGCTGGGAAGGAGCTTGCACGTGTCCTGCACTGAGACAGTTTGAAAGAGAGAAATTATGAGGGAAACTGAGGCTGGTGATGACAGGTTTCAGCATGGCCAGTCAACACAACACGTGTCCAGCCAAGGATGGGGGGTGGCCCGTCATGTATAATTCATCAGGAAATGAGAGCTGCAATTATTATGTGTTTGCACAGCAATATGCCTGTAATTATGGGATATATTTACACCCATTACAGCTCAGCACAGAGAGAAATTAATCCCTTCCCCTTTCATGCTGCAGTGCTTCCAACCATAGCACGAATCCTCAGAGGAGTCAGGGCTCCGACCACCAGCACCCTTCCAGGAGGAAAAAGCAAGCAGGAACCAGGAAACCAGGTTAAAAATGATAATTGGGCACCATTCAGGCAGCAGATAAGCTACGTGGGAAATACAAGAACCCTACAAATAAAGGAAATCTCTGAAGGCAGCAGGGTGCAGAGGGGGGAATGCAGCACATGGGAGGCTCCAGATGTGGCAGGAGGAGGCTCTTGCCTGCCTTCCCCTGGCTCTGTGCTGCAGGGCAGGAGTGGCAGCTGCCCACGGGAACCTGGCTCTGTGCTGCAGGGCCTGAGTGGCACCTTCCCACGGGACTCTGGCTCCTTGCTCTGCTGCAAACCAAGTGAGAACTGAACCCACGGCAGGGGAGCAGTACAGCGTCCTGCAGCCTGTGCCAGCCTGGGCTGCACAAAACACTTCCATCAGTCAGAGCTGTGCATGGGGACTCTGACTTCACTCAAGGCCACTTGCATAAAGTGCCAGTCAGAGTGAATTATGGAGGCGAGGTCTGACCATGAATAAATGCTTCAAGACTGGGGATTCACTTTTGTTTATAAACACTTAGTGCTATTTTTGCATTCAAGTCCAATTTTCGAAATGAAGTTGAGAGCAAGGCTTCCTGGAAGTCCTAACCTCGGGGCTTGTCTGCAGGAGGAACTCTACCTGCATTTCTCCTGTAGTCAAAATGTAAGTAAATGAAAATAAATCCAATTATGGCCACATTTTCTCTGATGGAGCACATCCACACAGACTCACCATCTGCTTTAACTAACCTCTGTTATGAATTCATAGCCCTGTATTGTTCAAGTTAGTCTTCTGGGGTATTTTTGGGTAAACAAAGATTAAATCTGTTCAAAAATATGATTTACAGTAATGTTTATGTAAGGGTGTTCTACATAACTTCGGTCTTGTTTTGAACTGTTTTCCATGCAATATTAATCTGTTTTCCAACTGGTGAAATGTGTGCTAACTCTTAATATTCAATCCCTCACTTTGGACTGACAGTGGTTTATGCTGGCTTTTGTTGAAGGGGTTCCTGATGGAGTTGAATTTGTTGAAGTAAGTCAATGACCTGGAGAGACATTCTATGTTTAGTGAGTTGCCTTTATTTAAATGGGGCTTAAAGCTGTCACACCTGTAATTGAACTGTTCCAATGCATTTCATGTATGCACAATCAGGTTCCAGGTAATCTATGGTCCTTCAAAACAAGTAAGAAAGTGCATGCAATTCCTTGAGAGGAGCCTGCTCTATATTTGAAAGCAAATTCAGGATGTTATTTCCATTAATTATGTGCTTTGTTTTCTCTGTCCCTCCTTAAATTTTTTTACCAGTTATCTCGAGAAAAGACCTTCCAGTGCTGTTCCTGGCAGAGGGATATGAGAGCTGGAATGATTTCATGTGCCCACCACAGGCAATGACCCTCAGGACCCTGAGTGTGACAAGAGATGGTGCAAACCCCAGGTGCTGCATCCAGCATACCCCAAACTCACTCCTCCTGCCCCAGGTAAACCACCACTGGCTCTATATCAGCTTTTTCCCAGGGCTATTGAGTTCTCCAATTAACAAGATCTTCTGTCTGCTGGGCACCAATCTAACAGAGATGTGGTTGTAATGATGTAACAAGGTTCCAAGTTGTGTTGATAAGCGAGATCTGTTTGTGGGTACTGTAATTTCTTTCAAGGCCACTTGCATAAAGTGCCAGTCAGAGTGAATTAAGCAGCATAACCCTAATGTTTGCCTAAATTCAGTGGCAAAACTTTTAATAGTCTCTTTATTTTGAATTTGTCTGTTGCTGTTACTCATCAGACAAAATGTGGTTGTGTGAAGACATGGAGGAGGGTTCCCTCTAAAGAGGCAACTGTGTCTCCTCAACTAATTAACAGAACCCAAAGGAAATTTAGGACTTTTTAGGCTATGGCTGACACAGAAAACAAAAGGTGTTTGTTGTCATCACCAACAAATCTCTTCTGGTGGCTCCAGAGAAAAATAAAATGCTTGTCCAGAAGCATTGTTTCTCATTTAGGCTTTCTTTAATGAGTCCTGAATGGCTCATCAGAACTGAGATGGTGTTGATACCAGGTTGTTAGAGCATATTAGAGGTTATATTAGAGCAGCCAGGATGCTGGGATTACTAGAGGTGGACAGGCCATGTAATTTGGGTGAAAGTTGCAAGCCAGAAGGTGCCTTTATTTGTGGCATCACCCCCTGCCCAGGCAGCCCACTGTAGCAGGATGCCACACAGAAGGAACGAGGTAGGCAGCAGGTGAAGGGAAAGTTAATGATACTTTATTCTATCTTTCTCTATATTCTTTTATGGTTTTTTATCTGACTTTATCTTATATACAGTTTGTACAGAGGTAAGAGATTGGTCATTTAGGTTACTACTTCTTTAACTTGGATGGTGAACACCACCATCAATTAATTCTCCTCTCAGAGGAGAAATATGAAAAACAATCTAAAAAAATACATTGTTTATGTTGAGGCTGCGTGAGAATCTGCTTGCAAGATTCCAAACACTCAAAACCAAGAAAACTGAAAGTAATAGCCCACCCCTGGCTTGTAGAAGTGGCAGTACCCAGGAGCCTTTAAAATCCTGTTGTCACCCTGGCAGAAGGTGACAGAGTCAGTGTGGATGAGTTCAAAGGGCAAGAAGTTGTTACAGAAATCTCAGCTGGCTTCTGCCCAGCACTCACCCCCCCAGCAGCTCTCACACCATCCTGACTCCCTGGAACTGCTCCACAGAAGATTCATTTTCCTGGCTCTGAAGTTCTCCTGGATGTGTCCAGGCTCTGTCACTCTGTCCCAGGCCACTGCAGGGACATGGACACTGCTGTGGCCCTTGGTCCTTTCTCCCTGCTCACCAAAAGATGCCAGCAAAGAGCTTTGGTTCCTCGGGCTCAGCTGCCAGCGCTGCACACCCGGGAACTGGTTTTTCTTGAAAGACCTGATTTTGGCATATTCCCCAGTGAGACTGGAGTGCAGAGTGAAGTCTTATTCTGCTGATCTGGATAATGTCATCAGATGGAGACAAATGATTTTTAAGCAGGCGTTTCCACTAATTTTAGCAGTGGATTTTTTTCCAATTAAAAAAGAAAAAAGAAAGAAAGAAAGAAAAAAAAATACTAAATCCCATGTGTGCCCATGCAGGAGTGTGGTCTATAATATTTAAATTGCCATATCCCAAAGGCTGAGTGCAATGGAGAAATCAGCAGTTCAGGAAATAGGGAATGTGGATTTGCATTGGCCTTGAAGAAATGTATTCTGTAACATCTTTTAAGATAAGGAAAAGAGGCAAGATGTTTCTATAGGACTTTCTGAGTTCTAAAGCCTGTGGTTTTAACTGAAGTTGCAGTAGGAATGGGATGATTGGATGGAAAGAAAGGAGATGGGAGTGCTTAGAAGATGGTGGGGGAAGCTGGGCTCTGTGTTTGGGAGAGAAGTGAGGTGATTATTAAGGAAAACCAACAAAATTTTGGGTGCATTTGGTCATTAAAGCTACAGGGAAATCAGCAGAAGATCCTTACAGATGTCCCAGCCCCAGTGACCCACACACAGCCAGGGCTCTGCAGGGCTGCACACACCAGAGGGATTCAGTAACACACAGAAAATTAACAGGACTTTCACATGTTGAACAGAAACTGTGTGTACAGCCATGCATGACACGTGTACACACACGTGTGTGAGTGTTTGGCCCCAAAGTTGCCTGGTTTTGCATTATTCACACACCAGAGCCAACAACTGCCCAAAAAAACTGAGCCAAAGCTGGTTCTCCCTTCCCAGGCCAGGAAACCCTCTGTCAGAACAGCAACTGGGTAATTTTCTGATCACTAAAAAATTCTTCAGAATGACTTTAAAGCAAGCTCTCTAGAGCCCAGGGATCACCAAGGTTCACTAGGGCTGGAGACAGAGTAAAATCACAGTGACATCTAGTGATGGTTAACGTTTCACAAGGGTGCTACCAGTGGAAACAACACACATATATTAAAAAAATAATAATCAGCATTTTAAACACTAAGTACAAAAAATCAGAAGCCAGGAAAAGAGGTGGGCTACAAGCGAGGGGAGGTGGTGTGAATTAAAGTGCTGCAGGGCTGACAGAGAGCAAAGAGCTGCAGAAGGGCTGGGGGATGATTTCTGCAGGGATCTTCCCTGGGTCTGCATTTCTCCCTGCTTCAGCAGAGTTTGCTGATGGTACTAAATTGCAGCACATTCATATAAAAGAAACTTGACGTTTTGGAGACTGGGAATAGAACTAATAAAATGATGTGCAGCACTGAAAGTACGAGCCGGTGCCCAGGGAGGGGAAAGCAAAATGAACCCTATTCCATGGCTGGAATATGTGGTGTGGCAGCAGCTCTGCCTCAGTGCCAGGCAGACACCCAGGGAAAAGGCAAATAAAGAGGGAATGCCAGCTGGGCAGCAGAGCTACAATTCAGGTTTGCATCTTGAACCAGAGCAGGATTTGGGTTTGTGCTTGGCAACAGTAGGAGCTAACTGATTTTGTGATGTTGATTGAGTGTTTTCCACTCCAGGTTACTGATTGACTGATGGCAGTTTAAAAAAAAATAAAGGATTTTTCTTTTGGTGGTATCAGCCAGGCAATCTGGCCACCGTCATGCCCACTTGGCCAGGCTGGAGTTCAGTTCTGCTGTCCTGTCCAAGCACCCTGCTGGGGCTGAGCCCCATTAATGACACATTAATGAGCAAAGGATGAAAACAAAATATTTCTGCAAGGAGGATGGGGCAGGACATTGCCTATTTATGTGTTCATTGTGCAGAGTGATGAAAACCCTGTCAGCTAGGTTAGCTGGAGTTACAGTGGGGATGGAGAACTGATGCAGTGGGTGAATTGATTTTGCAGCTTTAACCCAGGAATCTTTGTGGCCACATAAATATGCAGGCAAATTTTCATGTGATGAAACATTCAGGAGCTGCTTTGACAAAAGTTGAGAAGGAAGCTCTCAGCCAATTTCCAAGCCCTTCCCTTGAGTCCCCCAGCAGCCAGGCAGGTTTAGTCTCTCAATTATTAGCTGAAAGCAGAATATACATTCTCACTGTCTGATTTTGGATGCCGCTGGAGAATATCCCTCAGATAGATGAGGAAGGGGAGAGACAGATTCAGGCACATCAGATGCTATGGCTGCCTCTGACTGTTGTGAGCAATAACCACAGAATGGGAGTTTATTAAAAATGGTAGCACAAATTAACTACTGGGTTTCTATGATTAGGTATGAGATTTTCTAGGAGGAAGAAATGTGTAGTGGGACTTCAGCTGCTGCATTTCAGTAAAGATTTTGACACAATGCTGTCTGGAAAGTCACTACCTATGCTGACATCGACAGGAGTTGGAGGAATAATTGCAAATTGGGTAAGGACCTGGCAAAAGACAGATGATTTGGTGAGGTTGCTTAGTGCTTTCATGGAGGATGAAAGGGAAGGGTTTCACTCACTGATTTACAGATCTGCTCACCCCATCTTCCCTGCAGAGCTGGGGAGCACCTGGTGCCACTCATGAAAGCTGGAAAATGAGGAAAAAGGACATTGCAGCTGCTTTGCTGGCCTGGCTGGCTGCTGAGCCCTGCTGCATCTTGGAAATTTCCCAAAGGGTTTACAGAGCTCGGACACTTTGGCACAAAGCTATCCTGAGTTGATGGCACTTTATTCCATTTCCTTTTCCCAGCTTCAGGGTCTCAGCCTCCAGCTCCAGAGACAACAATGTATTTGTTAACATCATGTCTGAGTCTGTCTGTGTGGCCCAGGGGATGGCAGGGGCTGCACTGCAACACAAGGTGCAGCTGGGCAGGTCCCAGCACAACTGCTGAGAAAGCAATTAAAAATAGCATTAGTGTGAATTGACAAATCCAGTGCTTGGTTTGGTCTCAGAGGGACGTGGCTGAACCACAGGCTTTTCTCCGTGACAGCTCTATTTATTTTAAATAGAGGAGCAGAAGAGATGGGCCTCCAGATGCTTAAAAAGCAGGTGGTTACTTTTCAAGGATTGTTTGACCAGAATTTCACACCACAGCTCTTATTAAATAAGGGTTTGGAAGGTGGAGGACAATCTTCCATCATGACAGAATCCTCAGCAGCTCCCTGTGAGGAGACACTGCCCTGGGTGGAGCATCAATTTGCAATGGTGTGATGAGGAAAAGGAAATGCCATGACCACTGCAAGGAAATTAGTTGCCTTTTATCTTATGGGATGAAAATGCCCAGGGATGATGTCAAATTAATCAGGTTCATCATCTCACAGCAAAGGCCATGCAGTAGTTTGGGTGATCAAGGATCAAATTGCTCCTTGCTAGAAAAAAAGAGTTATGTTATTATGAGTGATGTGTGGGTCATCACAGCAGGTGTGGAGCTTTTTTTTGGGAAAGGGATGATTCTTGAAACTTCACCTCTTCTTTTTCATTCACCTCTACATGGTGCACATTGCTTTGTTGCTGTCCACACCAGCTGTAAGTACACAGGGCAGGCAGAAAAAAATCTGTGAAAAGGGTATTTAATGTGCAGAGTCCCTGCAGTGCCACTTGGGAGTCACACCAGTGTGCCCCATGAGCACACTACAGGCCAGAAAGCCAGTAAAATCCCAGTGAAGGTAAGTAAAAATACTCTGGGAGAGCATTTTTAATCCAGAGAATCTCTCCTTTCTTTTCCCTACTTGTACACCAGATCCAGCAGTGGAGTGGTGGGAATACTTTGTCATCACAAAGATATATTATTTCTGTGATGTGTGTTAGTACATTGTAATGAAAATGTGTTTTCCAAAGGCACAGTTGCTTTTTTTCCCCTTTGCTGTCACTGTAACACTCTTCACCGAGATAAAAGGTTTCCTTCCCACCTACCTCCAAAAAAAAAAAAAAAATTACATCTAAATCCTGAGTAATGGGAATGACAGAACTCGTGTAATTGTTCCTGCTTTGCATGCTCACAGGATGATTGCCTGAACTATGACTGATCCAGATTCCCACTGAAGTCCATGAGGGTTTTTGCACTGAAACAGCAGTTTGGTTTGAGAGGAGCTTTTTTGAGGAGCAGACCCAAAGCCAGGTGAGTGGAAGCAGCATTGCCACATGGTTCTGGTGGAACGAGGACAATTTAATCCTGCTGAGGATGGGGCTTGGTAGTTTCACAGCTCATAAATGGTGACTGCTGCTGCATTTGGGCATATTTACAAAGACTTTTTTTCTTTAGAGTTTAGAAATATATATATCTATATATCTACAAATCTATCTATCTATCTATCTATATGTATCACCAATGGAGTTTCAGAGGCTGAGCAAACTCTTATCACCCCCTTGTATTCATACACATGTAAGTCTCCTTTGGTCATTTCACCTTTTCATTATTTGAGAATATTTTCCTCTTAGAAAATAATGAAACAGTATTTTTTTGCATGTGGTGCACAGGTTGGAATACTCAGCCATTCCTGGGCCTGGCAGTGACAGAGACCGTCTCTGATGAAGCCTCTCAGGAGAGTTAGGATGAGAGAAAGATTTCAGTATTAAATTTAATGCTGTCAGCAGTTTAAATTTATATAAAAGTGAGTGCAATTACATTGAGGGTCTTCTGAAAAAAATCCCAGCCAGCTCCAGCTCCTGCCAAGGTTGGGAAATGGTGTTTCAGGTGGACAGCAGTGTCCTTTCCAAGGACATTTCCATTTGTAGGCTCACCCCATGGTGGTCATGTTCCCCATCCCAGCTGGGCTCTGCCCTTTGTGGCTCTTGGGGACAGCTGAGGGCATGTTGTGGCCATTACCCACAGCTGGGATTGCAGTTTATTGCCCCACTGGAATTAGCCCTGCTGATCTGGCAGAGCACTGAACGGACTCCAGCAAGGCTTGGGGCTCAAGATCAGCCTTTCCTTACCTGTCCTTACCTTTGGCACTCCGTGGCTGAGCTTTGCTCTGTGCTGGCCTTGGGCACAGCTGGGGAGGGTGGGAGCTCCTGGTGTCACTGGCTTGGCTGTAAAATGTGCACAAAGAAAAAGGAGAGTGATGCAGGGTAGTGAGCTGCGATGAGAATTTGAAAGATGTGGAAGAAAATGCTCAATATCAGATAGGTTTTAGGGAGGGGAGTTGAAAAAAGGTGAGTATCAAAGTGCCAGGTTTTGCTCCTTCTGGGTCAGAAAACACCCGTATTTAAAAAGGACCCCAAGGTTCCCTGGAACTGACTCTGAGCCAGTTCACATAAGGGAACATGAAAAGTGTTCAGTTCTGGCACCCTCTTCAGTCCCAAATAACTCTGGACAAGGAGCATGGCTGGGTCTCCTCATGTTGTACAGAGATGGCTCCATGGAATTTCAGGATGGTTTCCATCAGGACTGGGATCTACCTGCTTGACTTTTGGCTTCTCCCTGTCAAAATGAGTGTCTGTGGGAAGAGAAGATCAGCAAGATCCAGACAGGAGTATGAACTTTCTCCTTGTACTGATTTGGATCTGCCTAGATGAGCCTGATGAGGGCAGGTTCTCCTTTCCCTTCAGCATCTTGTGGCTTGGGCACGGGTTCTCTCTTGTGGGGTGACACACGGGCCACTGATGGGATGATAAAGAGCCAAATTTTGATGTGGGAGTGGAGCTGTGTAATGGGTTATCACAGACATCTTAGTTTCATCTGATTTATTATCTCTGCTAATTATCCCAATAAATCAGTGTTTGAATGGAACTTGGCACTGACACTAAATGTGAAGGACTGGAACTACTAGTTGGGGAGCTAACAGGGAAGATCCAGCTGTAGATGTCAGGGAATGAATGAATGAATGAGACTTGACAAAATGGAAGCAAAATTGGGAGATACAAAAGCAATATGAAATACTCTGAGAGCATGGAGCTCCCTATGTGTTAATACTTTTTAGTCATCACTGTGCCAAGAGCATCTTCACCATCAACAACATCAGCAGGTGATTCCTGTGGGCAAACACCAAAGGAGACACACTGCTGGCCCAGTGCTTTCTTATATTCTGTGAAATCTGCTGTAATAAAAACCACATGGAAATCACACAGAGCAAAGGAGGCAAAGGCAGCACTGAAGTTCCTGTGCTGCAGACTGGGGTAAGCAGGTTGCAGGTGCAGGTCACTGTGCTGAAATCTTGTTGTTCTTCAGAAACAGTGCAAAAACCTTCGTGGACTGCACACATACAAGCTTTCCTTCCCCACGTTTCCAAACAAATATTAATCTAATGACTGGGAGAAAAAAACCACATAACCCGAGCACATCCAGCAAGCTATTGAAACAAAAACATTTTGGTGACAGCCTGAGCAGGCCTCTGCAGACAGCATCAAACAAGTGAAAATGTGAAGCAGCCTCTGCTCTAACAACAGCCAGGTTTACACTGCTGCTGGCTTTGCTGGCTCACTCCAGCTCTCACGCTCCCCCCTTCGGGGAGGTTTTTTTTCCTTTTTTTTTTTTCAGCTTTTGCAATCTGACAGAGGCGGGTGAAAGCAAGTTGAAGGAAAGGACATTTCCCTGAAGAGCAGCTGGAGAGCAGTCCTCAAGCCCTGTCTGTGCTAAGTAGAGGACAGCCAGCCACGCCACTTGCTTTAGCCTAGAACCACCCCCAAGCCCCGGAGGTACACTGGCACTTGATTTTCCAGGTAAGCCTTTTTCTTAACCCCCAGATCTTGGTAGCTGAGTGCTCTCTAACCAGGAAGTTAAATCTGCCTGGGGACAAAGCACAGCAGAAATTGTGCAAGGGCAGAGCAGAGAGCTCAGCTGCTCGGTGTTGTAGATACGCTGGTTTATTTACTCAGTTGTGAGCCTCAAACAACTCAGGCATTTGTGCCATCTGCCTCATTTCAGCAACCCCCATTAAAACACCCCTGTAAACACCCTCAAGAGATGGACAGACAGACAAACCCACACCAACATTTTCCCTGTAAGTAAAAAAGTTACTGCACATATTCTGCTTGCTGTGGTGGAGGAAAAGGAAAGGAGAAAAAGGGAAAAACATCTCATTGCTGGGGATGCTGGCTTAAAATTCACATGACAAGAACTAAACTTGTGCCAAGTTTTCAGAAATGAATAGAACTGTAGTTCTGGGAGAATCCTGGGAACAGCCAAAAGCTGAACAAAGAGAACCTCCTGATTCTGGTGCTCTTAACCCCATCGTGGATAATTCAGGCCTGCTTGGATTTTGAGACATGGTGGTGGTCAGAGTCAGAGTTCTGTAAAGCCTCTATCCTCAAGGTTATGTGGGGACCCAAACCATGGCACCCTCTGCTTCTGCCAGGATATTACACCAAATGGGATTTTTTCATTTTCATTGCTTTGTTTATTGTACTGAAAGTACCTTTCCAAAATTCCCATACAATTTTGGGTATGCCATTTTTCATCAGATTGGGAATATAATCCTGTTGAACAGTTGGATATTTTTCTTTTGATTTTACTTTGGGAGTTGCATACAGGAACTTGAGAGCGTTTTTGGACCTCTCGGGTCAATAATGGGAACAACATTGCTCCATACTTACAGATGTCTGAAATTTAGCAGTGCCTGGGGAGAAATAACAAAAGTACTTGGCTCCATCAAAATCCCATTCCTTCCATCAAGGGCTGGGAGGGCTCGAGCTGCTTTCCACCCCCGTGTTTGTGAAACAGCCTTGAACTGAGCCCTCTGCCATCCCAGAAGAGGGCAATGCCTGCTCCCTCATCCACGGGCAGCCACCCACCAGTGGGAAGACCATGAGCAGGAAGGAGCAACTGCATTCCCCAAAAATGATCTCTGAAAATGGGAGGCCTTTAAACCTTGTGGTTTAGGCCCAAATATTGGTTTCCTCCTTTTGCTGGAGAAGGGCTGTGATTATCAGGACCCCAGGAGCTAAGGCATGCTTTGGGGAGGCAGCTCACAGCAGATGCAGCAAAAAACCTCCCACAGCCATTCCTGCCCTAAAAAAGCCTTCTGCACTCCAGGTCACATCTCTTACCAATAAGCACAGAGAGCAGGAGCAGGTGAGACCAGCTTGTGCCTGGCTGCCTACATAATGAATTAAACACCATGGCAGGACAGATTTTCTTCAGATTTGGTTGCAGAAGAGGTTCTGGATCACACTGCAAGAGTGGGAGGGTTTGTTTTCTGCTTCTGCTTTGCTGAGTCAAACCACGAGCAAAGCAGTTCAGATCTGGAGAGTCTCAGTTCCTATAATTTCTAGCAGGGAAACATTGCTGCTACTGCTTTTGTTCCTTCCTACAGAGATTTGTAGCTTTGCTGGGCAGGAACTCTGCTGAAATGTGCTTAGCACAGCTGGAGCCTCTCGTCACAGCTGTAAGAGAGGCAAATAAAAATAACATTTGTGCTCATCAGCAGTGCCCCATTGGCTTCTCTCAGCACTATTACTCAGCTGCCTTTAATACAGACATTAGTCGAATCCTGCTCCTTTTCCAAGCACCCCATTATCAGGGATGGGGAAGAGCCTTCCACCACTTCTGACACAGCCTATTATTTTTTCCCACCCTTCTCTCAGAGGCAGCATGGACATCAAGGAGTATTTTGCCAGAATTTCTTACCAGGGCTCCCACAATAAGCCAGACCTGGCTACCATGTCAGATATATTCCAGCACCACATCCAAGCTGTCCCTTTTGAAAACCTCAGCATCCACTGTGGAGAAAGCATTGAGCTGAACCTGGAAGCGACCTACAACAAGATCGTGAGGAAGAAACGTGGGGGCTGGTGCATGGAAAACAACTACCTTCTGTCTTGGGTCCTGAAAACTCTTGGCTATGATGTCACCCTTCTGGGAGCCAAAGTTTATGTCGCAGAGCTCGACGCCTATCCAGATGAAATGGATCATCTGCTGCTACAAGTGGAGCTTGATGGCAAATCCTACATTGTGGATGGGGGTTTTGGGATGGCCTACCAGCTGTGGCAGCCAATGGAGCTGATTTCAGGGACAGATCAGCCTCAGACTCCCGGGATCTTTCGTTTCCAGGAGGAGAGTGGGACCTGGTACCTCGAGAAGGTGAAAAGGAAGCAGTGGGTTCTCAACCCAAGCACCTCGACTCCCCAAAATGTGGAAAATGAAGTTTGCCGTCGGGTTTATCTCTTTACCCTTCAGCCACGAGACATTGAGGAGTTCAGGGGCTGCAATGCCCACCTGCAGACAGCACCTGACTCACTCTTTGTGACCAAGTCCATCTGCAGCCTGCAGACCGTCGATGGCATCCGGGCACTGGTGGGGTGGAAACTCACTGAGATAAAGTACAATTATAGGGACAACATGGATCTTGTGGAAATCAGAATCCTGGCAGATGAAGAAATAGAGAAAACACTGAAAGAGAAATTCAATATAACACTAGACAAGAAATTTGTACCTGTCAATACGAGCAGGTTGTCTCTGTTCTAACTCACTGCCTGAATTACAATTCAATTCAGTGGCATTACAGGCAATTCTTCCCTCTCTTTCTGACAAGCATCCAAAGGTTAATCTTTCTCCTTCCATCTACACCAGTGTAAGGCAGAACATACTAGCATGAATCTGGAAAATAAATGGATTTTCAAAACTATTCCTGCATTTCTTTTTAGGTTGGGTACAAATAATTTCTGCCTAGCTCAATCAGATCATTGCCCCTCTGTTTGTGCTTAGTGGGAAGCAGGCTCAGCCCATTCCCTACTCCTTTCATCTCTTAAAAGCTTTTCTAAACACACCCAGTGTAGCTGGGCAGAATGATGGAGCTGTATGTCTTTGTCTTTATTACCTGCTGCTGCCACCTGGGGAAAATCATACCCTCCTTTTAAATGAATACTATATTATTTTGGGAATATAATAGCCAAAAAAACCCCAGACATCCTGTGCTGAGTTTCTCCAGTTAAGCCATAAGTCTGTTCTTTTTGCTCTCACATCCACAACACCCTCTCATGTGGCAGTCAGGCCAGCCCACATCTGTGCAAGCTCACCATGTGAGTACTTGAGGACAGGTTATGTATGACTTAGAACTGATGATAAGAAATGTTAGTGACAATTCTGTGTTGCTTCAGACTTTGCACAGCTCCTGTTCTCTTGGTGCCATAACCAAAGAGCAGCATTTCTTTGAACCAAAAGCATCTCCTGCGCATTTTGTTTGCTCACACTCAGCAGCAGACTGCTGGGAATACATGTTCCTCTCATCAGACTCTACTCTAGCTGTTATTGCACGTTAATTATTATGGCTGAACCCAAACACATGCACAGAATTATTTTTCTGAAACATGTCTGTTCTACTGAGGATGTGTTTGCAGTGATACTAATTATATTGATACAAGGAGAAATGATGAATCTTAATCACATACCTAACAGCTAAGATTTCTAGGAGGAGAAATTATTCAAATGTGACCACTTTGCCCTTTGAGAAGATCCTTGATGTTCCTTTATGTACAAATCTTGGAAGCATTACAACTATGAACTTATAATTAAGCAAATTATATTAGTGGATTACAATTAAATAAAAAAATCAAGCACTGTGAACTAGAATTTTTCAGATGTTTTTTCCCTCAAATTACAGCATGTATCCTCAAAGTAAAAAAAAAAAAAAAAGAGTCATCACTGAAGCTGTCCTGATTATTTGTATGTGCTAATATTTTCCAGCTTAGGCTTTTAAAAACACAATAACTCACTAAACCTTTTTCACTTGTTATGCAGCATGTGCAGCTTTCTAGAACTAGCAGTTTAGATTTAATAAAAGCTGCTATTCTGCATGTTCAAATTGTATTTCAGAGAGACACAGCAAGCTCCTGAAACCCTTGTCTTTCCAGACTCAACTTCACTTACATGGGCTTGCTGCAGGGGTGCAATAGTTCTTTATAGCACATGAGGCCCTCCCATCCATAATGAAATGTGGTTGTAAAAGAAAGAGAAGCTTCTTATGGTGTGGGCCAGCAGCTTGCAACACAAATGATCAGAAGAACTTGTCCCAGGATCTGGCTTGTTTATGACCTGTGTTTTTCTGTGCTCCCCAAATTAGTGGGAGAGCTAGAGGAGCTGAACTCAGTGGGACAGCAGGGACAAAGCTTTGGGGTGCAGGTGAAAGTCCAGGCAAGGTCTTGCAGAGCTGTGGGGCAGGAGAAGATGCATGCAGAGCCAAGAATCTCCATCCTTTGTGGGAACAAACATAGGAAACACCTAAAAAGGGCTGTGGCCACTCCTCTCTCCCTGTGTCAGGGTGTTTCCTGCACTTTGTGCTGTTCCATAGGCTCAGGGGAACGAGTCCAGAGCTATAAAATCACACAGACCTTTAAGATCAGAGTAGGGCATTAAGTCCATTGCTCCTGAGATGCAGCGTGTGGAGGGCAGGAGCAGGGAAAGGCACTTTTCTTTCTGCTGACTCATCTTCTGTGCCTGGGGCTGCCCCTGCACGGCACAGCTCAGCCCTCCTGCTCACCCAGAGGCACAGTGTCCTGCCAAGCAATACAAGGAAACTTGCTGTTGGAAGGAAAAAAAACAAGAAAAAAAAAGGGGAAAAAAAAAAAGAAAGAAGTTTGCATTTCAGATTGCCCTACTTCATTTTTTCCTTATCACTAACTTAGGAGGCAAATACTTAAAGGCACAGCAGGTTCAGGGAGCTCAGAGTTCTCTGGGAGCAGCATTTTCTCTTTTGAAGGACAGGGCTACCCTTTGAACCCAGGGGAATTTAGAGAAATACATGACTTGGCAAATCTGACCTTGTTGCCTTGCGGGGGCTGGTGTCAGCCACGAGGAATAGCTCAGAGTGGTGTGATTAGTTCAACAGTTGCCATCCCCACCAATAAATCAGTGACTTCCTGCCCTGGATTACTCTCTGTCATAAATCACTTCCTAGAGAGATCCAGACCACATCAGTGTCAACACTGTAAAATCTGCATCACTTTTGCACGACTGCTTTGCTGTTTGAGCATGAGAGCACCCACCAAGGTGCCCCAGACACTGAAGCCCCTGGGTGACCTGCAGGGTTGAGGATGGGTTTAATAGGTTATAACCACTTACAAAAGTTGCCCATGATGCTCATGCTTTGCACTCCTGGAGGGCTTCAGCTGTCATTCAGTGACGTGGAAGGTTAAAATCTCCTCAACATTATAAGCAGTTTGGGGACTGGATCATTTTCAGGCAGTCTGTGCAGCACCTAACACAACAAATTGCATGACAGGGCTTTCCACACATATGCCAATACAAATAAACCAACAAAACCATCAGAATATAAACTACCATAAAAGAAGAAACTCTCTCCCCTCTTTGGCTGCCCTGCTGGAGGAGAAGGCTGTCCCTGACAGGCAGTAAAGGCAGCCTGGACCTTTAAGAGCAGCAGTTGCCAGTGCAGTTCTTCCTGGGAACTTTGGAACCGCCCAGGGTGGAAAGCTTGAGCTGACTCTGCCTGCGAGGTAAGCGTGCCTGACATTTAACTTCACCCTGCAGCTTTGGGTCAGCCCCTTTAGGAAAGCTCACCCCTGTGAGTCTGCACAGCCTGTGCCCAGCACTGCAGGTGGACTAGCAGAGCATAAACTACAGGAGCCCCAGGGCTCATGGTCAGAGAGCTTTGCAAGGGCGTCTTCCAAGTGCAACACGGAGTGTTTGAGAGTTAAACTAACCTTTTATTTTGAGCCAGAGTGCATGAAAAATGCAGCTATTGACTCACAGCGTAACTTAGAATCAAACAAACAGTGTAGGCATGTGCAAGAGGATCCAGCCTTGGAAGTCCCTCATGATTTTTAACAGAGAAGAACTGATCCTAATATTCAGCCTAATTACAAAAGGACCCAGCGATCCCGAGGGGCACGTGCAGACAGGCAGAACTAACATCTGAATCTCACTTCCCACGGAGCTGCAGGAACACTGAGCCGAGCTCAGCTGCTCCAGAGGCAGAAGCAAACAAGGCTGATGAGGCTCGGGATATTTGGCAACTCAGTTTTGGAGCACAGGCTGTCCCCCGAGACAGGGCTTGCTCACTGCTGCAGCTCACACAGCGGGAATGGCCGTGCCAAGGAAAAATCTGCCTCCAGGACGGCGAGGGAGTAAACGCTGATTTATGTGGATGCTCCCTGTCAGTGATGTTGTAGTGCAGCTTTATTATCCTTAAACCTCTTTAAGTATTCATTGAGACCAGAGCACATTTTGTCAGCCACCACAAGGCTGTCTCTAAAGCAGGCTTTAAATTGATGAGGGGGCAGAGAAGGGGCAGCTGGGGAAACTGAGGCACGGGCAGGGAATTTCCCAAAATGCTTCCCCAATATATTTTATATCTGAGGCCTCATTGCCAGTGCTCCATGGGGGCTCTCCATGGCTGGGTGAGGGGAGCTGGTTTTATCCTGTGCTTTCCCCATGTAATGGGGACATCCAGACCCAGGATTTGGGTTATAAGGGAGGGCATCAGGCCTTCTGCTGTGACCCAGTGCAGGGACTGTTCTGGTTTTGCCTGAAGGCAAATTCCAAGCATGTCAGACCCACCAGGCTGATGCACTCCTCTGGACTCCTGCTGGTCACAGAGGTTCAGCTCAACACCCTCATGGGGTAAAGATGTTTCTATCTTCCTATGTAAAATTGCTGAAAGTGGGAATAGAAAGAAAAATGAGGACCACAGGATGATCCTGCCAGTGTGCACGTGTGCTGTGTGTTGGCAAGGAAATGGCTTTCTACTAGTGTTTCCAAGGAGATCCTGCCAGAGATGAGTGTGCTTGTCCTAAAAAAGGAATAGAAAAAAAATCATAAAATGCAGTATCAAAGAGACATTACTGTTTCTTCATGTAGACCCTTTGACTCCTTTTGAAGTGAAAATGTTTATTTCTTATTCTTTTATTGGGATAATCCTCTATTCTATCATATTTTCCTGTGGGTTTGCATTAGCTAGTCTGAATGTTGGTGCTAGTGCAGATCAGGATCAATACAACCAGGTCATGTGAGTTGTGCTGCTGGCATCAAGACTGGGGTTAAAGTCTAGAGATTAGGCCATTGGATGTGCTCATCTGCTGGGGTGGGAGCACTTCCACCTATGGATTTGAGGTGGGATTTTCACAAGCTTCTGGCATGGACATGGGGTCAAACTGCTGGGGGGAAAGAGTTGGACCAAAGCTGAGAATATTCAGTAGAAGGGAGTTTGTCGTGTCTCATCCACATCAAAGGATTTTTGGAAAATCCTCACTGGGAACATTTAACCAGTTGAAGGAAGCCAAGAAATCCTCAGACTTTTTAGAAATTAACACAGCCCTTAACTGATTGTGAATTGTTCTGAACAACAAATATCCTTGCATGGAAAAAAGGCACATTAAATCTAAACTAAAGGCAAAAGAAATCCTTGTAGAGAGATAAGCCACTGAATTAGAAGTCTTACAGGGAACCTTTTGTATCTTGGCCACATAACCAGTGCCAATGATAGTGTCTTTCTGCTAATGAAAAGAGATCAGAGATAAAAAGACACAAAATATTTCCAATAATTTGATCTGAAACTAAAGCCTTTAGTTTGTAAAAGATGGTCAAAGAAACAAAGAGATTATGAATATGCCTTGTATGTACTTTTAGATCAATTCCTTCGATCCTCAGGTTAGAAACATTAAAGCTCCTTCCTTTCACAGCCAAAGCCCTGTCTAAACTCCCCCGGGAAATTTAAGAGATTAAGAAAACAACGATCTACTTCACATGGAAACCTGTCTGAAATGGCGACACACTGAGATGTTAATCTCTGTTAAGTGAATCCACGAATGCAAAACCTTCCAGTTAAATTACCTGTGGGATAAAGAAAGAATTGCTTACCTGGTACAGTAAAAGAAACAGTAAGCTCTTTCTGTGACTTGTGCTGGTATGGTGTGGCAGGTTTTCTGCAAACCTGTTGTTTCTTGATTTTTGAAAGCTTTTGTCATGTGGGATCCTCCTCTGTGGCCACGGATTCTGTTATGGCATTTGCTGTGTCTTCCCATGGGAAAAACACCCACCTGGTTTGAAGGCAGCCCCTGAGGGAGGGAAAGCATTATTGCCACCTGCTCCTGTCCTTGTCTCTTTTAAAAGAAACACTTAAAATCCTTTTAGATCCTCAATAAAAGGGCCCAGGCTACATTTGCAGGCTGGTTAACATGTGCTACAGAAACAGGAGTGACCCCCTTGACAGCTGCACAGCAGTAACTGGCTGCTTTTCTGCTCACACAGGCAAAATGAACATTCAGGAGTATTTTGGAAGAATATCTTTCAACAAGCCCCATAAGGATGCAGACTTGCAAACCCTGACAGCCATCCTGGAGCATCACATCCAGACTATTCCTTTTGAGAACCTCAGCATGCACTGCGGGGAGGCCATTGAACTGGATTTGCAGTCTACTTATGACAAGATTGTGAGGAAGAAACGTGGTGGATGGTGCCTGGAGACCAACCACCTCCTCTTTTGGGCCTTGAAAGAATTAGGCTACAACGTCTGTATGCTTGGTGCAAACAGCTATGAACCAGCAGAGAAGGGATACACTGCTGAGATAAACCACATCCTGCTGAAGGTGGTGATCAAGGGAGATCCCTACATAGTAGATGCTGGGTTTGGTGGCCTCTACCAGATGTGGCAGCCCCTGATGCTGATTTCTGGGAAGGACCAACCCCAGGGGCCTGGCATTTTCCGCTTCATGGAAGACAACGGCACCTGGTACTTAGAGAAAGTCAAAAGGAAGCATTACATTCCTGAGCACAGTAACAATGACTTCCCTGACAGTCCAGAAATGGAGAATATCCGAAAAATACATAGATTTACTCTCGAGCCACGGCATATAGATGACTTCAAGGAGCTAAATGCATACCTCCAAGTGTCTCCAGATAACATCCTTCAGAAGAAGTCAATCTGCAGCCTCCAAACCACCAGTGGGGTCCTTGCCTTAGTTGGATGGACCCTCACTGAGATGAAGTACAATTACACGGAGGACATGGACCTGGTGAACATCACAACCCTTACAGATGAAGAGGTTGAGAAGACACTGAAAGATAAATTCAATATAGTACTGGAGAACAAACTTGTACCAGTAAATGTCCGTGGCTTGCCACCTAATTTAGTGGATAAGATCTAATTGTAACACTGGGCAAGGTGGATCTTTAAATAGCCAAGAGGAAAATTCTAAAATTAACATTAATTACAATAATCTCATTTTTAACTCAATCTAGTCACCAAGCTTGGTAAATTCTAGTACATTGCTAATTAACTGCATATATTGATTGCATATTTTTTATTAAATCTCTCCTTCTTTAGAAACCAAGACATCTTACTAGCTCTGTTTTGCTCATATGGAAATTCTTTTTTGACTCCTTAAGTTTTTGTTCACCTTCTCAATAACTCATTTTATTGCAGATATATTTTGTGGCAAATGAGACCGAAATGATGCAGGAGCGGTTTTGTTACCATTTCACACGAAAGACCTCTAACCTTTTTTGGCACTATTTCCAATCTTCTCTTTACAAATTATTCATTTCCTTTAACAGTCTTAAAAGTTGAGCTGAATTTGGCTTTAAAACACTTTGTAGAAAAAAGAAAGGTTAAGACTTTCTCAAAACAAGCCACCATTAGGTGTTGATTAGCTTATGAAAAGTTGAAAGACTTGAGTCCTGTTCCCTTTTCAGAAATTGACTTAAAGTAAGATATTTATCCAAGGGTACCTAAACCTCCCAAAATGTCACTAATTTTGAGTACCCACTTTTTCTGAGTCTGATGTATCTGTGTCTCTGAACTCAAAATTTGTAGAAGATGAGATGACTCAACAGTTCTTAAAAATCCGGCTTTTTGTATCAAAACTGGAAAAAGAGATCAAACCATAATCTAAACTTTTGGGACCAAGCCTTCATTTGATGTCAAGAGGACACGACAATATTATAGATAAAAATCTTTGTATTTATTACAAACAGTACTCTGCACAAAAGCTACTTTAAAAAGTGTGGATGCAAAAGAAAGCCCTGGGAAGTGAGGACATGCCATCAGTGTGACATCCATAACACAGAAGCCTTTTACCTGATGATACCTGTGGTACTGTACAGGATGTGCCATGAAAGAGGGTGACAGAAGAACATCAGCCAAGGAAAAGACTTTGATGCTTATTTTAGTCAACCACAGACCTATGAGGCACCTGATGTGCCTAAAACTCAGGTGCTTCCCCAGGTGCAGTCCAGTGTGCTCTTTGCCTTTCCCAAAGAGGCCTCCTCTGATGATTCCACCTCCATCAAATGGAGACAGGCTTGACTGGGGGAGAACTAAATAAACAGCACTGCAACACTCTGAGGATGCAGGAGGCCAAGTTTTAGAGCAGAAATGCAAAGCAGTATTTGCCATGGCATTCATTAGGTGTGGCAGCTCCACAATAACTCCCTGCTGTAGCTGAGGAGTTGAGCAGATTGAAAAAGTTCCTGTCTGGGCAAAGAAGGGTCATTTGTGCATCCGTGGAGCTCAGGGACACACAGCCTGCAACACCCTGGCACCTCAGTGCACCCACCAGGGCACAGATGAACATCCTCCACTGCAAAGTGCTGGTTTGCAAAACAACACTATTTAATTTTAAAAAGTTACAACGCCATTTGCAACAGCCTACTGTAATTATTTAATGTGGAAAACGAGTTCATTCTGGTCTTAACTAGGGGAAAGCATAAACATCTACTAATAGAGAAGAAACAAAGTTTAATTTGCTCATGGATCAGCGAAGTCCAAAAATGTGAATCATTTTGGATGGACTCTGCCCTTTCTTGGAATTTAAGATTCAGGAGCAAGGACCAGCAGAGCTTAGAAAGACAGCCCTCACAATCTGTATCCACTCCTGGCTTCACTGACTGCTGCCCCTGTAATAAACCACCCAGAAACTGAATACCTCAATAAATAAAAAGGGATCTCATAAGAGGTAAGTTTTTTTTCTTTAAAAACCCCTCCAAAGAAAGATACAAAAACACCTGATTTCTTTATGGTGGTAAAGATCATGGACAATAACGTAGGCAACATTCTCTAGGAAAAATGTGTGGATATAGAGCTAAAATATCACCTGTTAAACAGGGGCTCTTAAAGAGGGCAAAACACTGATGTGCAATTTCAATTCTTCTACCTTTCACTCTCCAGGAGAAGCTTCACTTCACTATAAAATAGATTCTTTTGTTTAGGTACAATAGTAGATATGAATTTAGAACTGCAACTTCTTGTTGGAAGTCGTGCTTTTAGTTATTTAAATTTGTTTAAAAGTATTGTAAGTGCAAAGGAAGCAAAAGTTCAGTCTAATAATCAATAGATTTCTGCTTTAAGGGAATAAAATTACAGCTCTTTAAAAACAACTTTAAAAAATTACAGACTGGACTGTGCAATCCAGAAAGTCCATGTGCTGATGTATTAGAATAAAGGAAGACAAATAACATATTATCAACAGTGGAATTGCTGATATTGTGTATAGTCTTGGTAAGGAATATTTTTCTATGAAGACCTTCATTTGCACCTTTAAAATTCTTCTGCTGATGTTTTTCTCTGCATAAATCATAGCCACATTTGTGGGATGACCTTTTCAGTACCTGCCTTTTCATCTGGTCTGCTCACATTTCGAAAGAACAGTGGGTTTCATCTCCTGCAGTCCAGATCTAATGCTGATCAAGCATATTATGGAGCTGCAGAAAGAAATCACAAATAATACAAACTTGAGAACCAGCTTTATACTGGTGTGCTCTATTCAGCATTCACAGTCAGAGTGATAGGATCAGATATGCTCAGATTCTGCAAATCGAAAGTTCCATGCCTTTTATGTTACACTTAATAAATATTACACTGAATATATCCAACAATACACTTACATGTCACTGGAAGTTAAATTCCTCTCTGTAGCAGGTAGATTTTGCTGGTGCTCTCCATTCACTTGGAGAGCTTCTACACCATGAATATGCACAGCATGAATCTGCCACTGAGAATCATCTTGAGAAAGTCTAGTTTACAGTAAACATTCAACAGTTCACTGCTGAGTTTAAGGATTGGTGAGTTTTGAGAAAGTTCAGGACCAGAGAGAGTAAAGCAGCCCATGTTCATTTTCAGGGTGGCCTGTGAGACACAGGGCACAGGAGGGAGTGGAGATGTGCTCCTTGTCTTTTAGGCCACTCACCTCCATTCAGATCCATTACTCCAACACCAAAATGAGTTTCTACAACACTCAGAGCAGACATAAGGCTCAGTGGTCTGTGACTCTTTCAAAAGTCAGAGTTTTTTCAGTTATAATTATCTGAATAAAGCTTGTCATTTTACTTTTCATGTTAACTTTTTGTAAGTGGTGGAAGAGCAACATGTACTGAACGAGCGATTCATTTACCATCACATCCATCAGTGGCAGGCTCATGAAAAGAACATGTGAATCCTGGCTCAGACTGCCCTCCCTCCCACTGGCAGATGACACTGCCTCCCCCAGTGACAGACCTGTCACTAAGCAGAGGTTTCAGACCATTTCTCATGAACCCTTGTACACACTCCCCAGCATGACCTTACATTTCCTCTTAACCCCGCTGTTACAATGGAAATACAGGAAATCCCCATCTTGCAGCTGTCTCGCATGAAACTGAAATGGCATCAGCTGTTTGCCAGAGGGATGACTCTAAGACAAAAGCAAACCCTCACGTGCACTGCTCTTTGCTCAGAGAACCATTTGATAGGAATACCTGTTTCCTTTAAAAGCTGGTCTGATGAGGTTCAGTGAATTAAAGAATCTTTGCTGGCAGAGCCAGGGTAGCTTTTCACAGCATCATAAATCACTGATGTAAAGAAACCAAAACACAATTCCTTCCTTTACAGGTGAGATGAACCTTGAAGAGTATTTTGCAAGAACTGGCTACAAAGGCTCCACTGAAAAACAAGACTTGGAAACCTTAACTGATATATTCCAGCACCACATCCGTGCCGTTCCCTTTGAAAACCTCAGCATCCACTGCGGGGAGAAAATTACTTTGGAGTTGGAGCACGTTTACAACAAGATTGTGAGGAGGAAGCGGGGTGGCTGGTGCATGGAAAACAACCAGCTGCTGGGCTGGGTGCTGAAGGGGCTGGGATACGACACCAGCTTCCTGGGAGCCTACGTGTTCAACCCCCACCAGAACACCTACGCCACCCTCATGACCCACCTGGTAGTGAAGGTCGTCATCGATGGCAAAGCCTACGTTGTTGATGGAGGCTTTGGGGTGTCCTACCAGATGTGGCAGCCCATGGAGCTTGTGTCAGGGAAAGAGCAGCCCCAGGCTCCCGGCGTCTTCCGCTTCACGGAAAAAAACGGCGTCTGGTACCTGGAGAAGATGAGGCGGAAACAATATATCCCCAATCAGAGCTTCTCCAACTCTGATCTGCTGGAGAAGAAAGAGTGTAGGAAAGTTTATATGTTCAGCCTTGAGCCACGGACAGTGGAGGATTTCCGTTTCCAGTGCACATACCTGCAAACCTCTCCAGATTCCCTCTTCACAAAGAAGTCCATCTGCACCCTCCAGACCACCAATGGATTCCGAGCGCTAATTGGGTGGACGCTCACTGAGACCACGTACAACTACAAGGAGAACATGGATCTGGTGGAATTTGTAACTCTTGAAGATGAAGAGGTGGAAAAAACCCTCAAAGAGAAATTCAACATCATGCTAGAGAGAAAACTTGTCCCCGTTAATGTCAAAGGATCTTACACAATCTAGATGGCCAAGAAAACCTACAGTAATGCTACGTGTGTACAACACCTTCCACTGTCTGTGCAATCCCTACTGCAAGGTTATGGGATTCTTATGCAAGTGACTGAAGGATATATACATTATTATGGGATTAATGTGAATTTCACTTCGGGGAAGATCAGAAATTTAAGACTCTTGAGTCAGTTAGGTAAAATTATTTGCTGGGAGATGACTGCCATTCAATTTTTGGCACATATGTAGGATTTGATTTGAACCTGGTTATAAGCTTGGGTAAGAAATATGTCTGGGGAATTCTGGACTGCCTGTAGCACATGAGTATGGATTATTAATTGTGATATGCTGCCAACCACATTTTCTAAGGTTATTATAGGGAGACAAGTCATCTGTGAGCATTTAGACAATGAAGTACACATTTAAAACTTCATTTTTTACAAGATCCAACCACTCACAGCTCATCTCATTCCTCTGCCTTTAATATGAGTAAAACATTGTCATCTTGGAAAGGAGCATTAGGAGGCATAATTCTTTCACCATCATCCTTAGACAAACCATAGTACAAAATGAAAATCATCATCATGTGCATCCCTCCGGCCATTACTGCAGAAAACTGCCCCAAGTAATTTTTGGTATGTAGCTATTCTTCTGGTGATGAAAATTCTATATATTGCAGTGTTATTGTGGCTGATGGGCTCTAAGGAGATAACTACTAAGCTTTGTTTCTGAGATGTAATCATCCTATTAACTGTTACTGGTACTTGAATGTCACAGCTGCCTTAGATTTATTTTTGTCCCAAAAGGGGTGGAAATTCTCTACTTTTAGGACTCTATTATATTGGTACATGAAGCTAAGCCCACTAGACCCTTAATTTTGTCCTGCAAACATGAGTGTCCATATGGCTGTCCTGAATGGGTATCCCTCAGCACAGGAGCTTTAATGCCATTAGTGTTTGTTCATCTGTATCACAGCAATCCAAGGAGCCAGCCAAATCTAAAGGAAAGCCTTTTTTCACAATCATGTTTCCCCATTTTTCCGAAAATGCTGTTCCTCCTACCATGCTTCTCTGCAAAGAGCCCAACCAAGGAAACCACTAAGAAAGGGGAAACATTCTTAAATGCATCAAAAATTAGCAGAAACACTGAAAAACACCCTTTCTCCCAGTCTGTAATAAGTCTGAGTATTGGTCAAATGTTGATTCCTCCCATTGAATAGTCTTTTTGCTCAAAGACATCATCTGATCATTAATCTCACAAACGCTGTAAGTGTATACCTGAAAATAAATAAAGGGAAAATAAAGACATTATGAGTTGTTTTAGGTACAGCTGCCCCCAGCTGCACCGACTCCTGCACACACCATCTGCCAAATGAGGGTTGTTCACTCATGCTGCTGATCTGCTGGCCAACCCTTCCCACCTCAAACTTCTTAGGACCACAGGATCACTGAGGTTGGAAAAGCCCTTTAAGATCATCGAGTTCAACAATCAACCCAAGGTCACAATCATGTTCACCATTAATCTCTGTCCTCAGGTGCCACTTCCAGGGATGGTGACTCCACCACCGCCCTTGGCACTCTTTCAGTCCTCTCCAACCTTGTGAGAAAATTTTCCTAATATCTAATCAAAACCTTCCCTGATGTAATTGGAGGCCATTTCCTGTTACCCAGTCACTTGGAACCTGTTACCTGTCACTTCTTGAACTGAACAGGCCAATATTGAACAAATGCAGCTGTGGTGTTGGAGATGGTGAGTTCCTACGGGTACCTGGATGAAGAGGTCGTAGGCTGAGGAAGATGATCACTGAAGAGGAGGCCCAGGAGTCATACCTGCTGGGCTTGGCAGCCAGCAGCTCTGGGCTGATCGTGGTGTGTGCCAGCTCTTTGTGTGACCAGCTCATGGCCTGGGTGCACAGATAGTTGCACAGCAATGAGGAACTGAGAGCCAAGCAAGAGGTGACAGGGGACACTGAAAGACCTTACAGAAGCCAGAACACAGCTTTTCTGTTAAAAATGGAATTATGGAATTTGTTCAGTAATTTGTGTTTGGGTTATTCCCTCATATTAATGTCCCATTAAAGGTTTTTACACCTTTCTAGATTATTTATCATGACAAGGTGCTCCCCGAGACCTCAGGGGACATTACAAGCATCAAAACACCGACCACCTCCATTCTATCTGATGGGATTCTCATTTACCCAGCTCACCAAACCACAATTCTCTGTGCCATCAACCACAGCTGTTTTAGTGCCTTGAGGACAGCCATTAACAGGTTATTTTGCCTCACAACTTCCCTAGAGGCTTTCCTGCTGTTGCTCCCAGTTATTTGCTTGGATTTTGGTATGCAAGGGTCTCTTGGGCAGTCATGGGCTCCTATCTGCATTTCACTGGGTCTGCAGCGGTGGGACTCACCCAGATACCCTTCAATTGTTTGGTTTTTGCTCGTGACTGAGGCTCCAACCACCCTCCTGACTCCCATCTGTTAATAACCACTCTCTAAGAGGGGTTTTTCATCTTGACGTGACAATTATAAGCAGGTCCTCACTGAGAAACATGAAATCACACAAAGGAATGTCAACATATGCAGCTAAGGAACAGTTTCACAGTTGAATGAAAGCTCCCCAAAAGCTGATGAAAGCAGGTTATTGAGGTGTGAATGCCAGGCCCAAAATGCCTCAGAGGTTTGAGATGAGAATGGTGTAAAACCAAACAAAACCAAACGAACCCTGAGGCCTCATGCTGGGGCTCCATTAGCAAGGCAGTATTGCAGGAGCTGATGTTCTCCCAGCCTGAAAAGAGAACAAACCACCAAGTCCTTAAAGCATCGGCTCTCACAGAAACTTGAATTCACACGCGGTAGGGAACTGTGGGATGCCTGCCATCCTTCCCTACCATGCTTTATTAGCACTCTCAGAGAAAGGCTTAATGAGAGCCTGAGAGATTTTGCAGTTTTAGTTGTGGACTGTTGTTCAAATGAAGCAAAACAAATGCTGAGAAACCGCCCCCCTCTGCCCCTAGACTCATCTAATTCCAAATACAATTTAAAAGCATGGTATTCCAATCAAGAGAAAGACAGGACAATTTCTCTCAAAGTCTGAATGCTGGATGAAGTCCCAGAATCCCAGCCCAGCTGCCCATTACACACACAGGAAATGCCCAATGGCAACGACAGCCACCCGTGGTTGTAGCATTGCATAATGGAGTGTCTCATTAGAGAACAAGACACAGCACAAGAAACACAGTTCAAACTCCACAGCACCACTGAACATCCTGCCCCTCCCCAAAAACCAAAGTTTAACCAACTCAAGCATTACTGAATTCACACTGGATGGCTCACTTCAGCTGGACTCTGGTCCTTGACTTTTTAAGATCCAATACTAAGCAGAATAGATGAGAAACATCAGCAAGAAAGACGAAGTTGTTCAATACTTCCATATTTTCAAGCCCAGCAGTTAGTACAAAATAAGCACCACCAGCCTGCCAAAGGGAAGGACCAAACTTCTCATGACAAGGGACAGAGATATGTGATCTGTCAGTGAGCAGCACCTACAACCACACTTCAGGCACCTCAGGGTAACAGGCACCAACACTTCTGGTGTCTGGTAACACTTTATCAGTTTCATTCTGCAGGTAGCCATTTTCTGAAATAAAACCAGTACTTACCCAGCTTGCTTCTGTTTTCAAAGAAGAAACACTTTTCATTTAGAAACATGACCAGGTGGGAAAGTCCTACAGCTTAGGAGCTTGCACATAAAATGTACTGGAGTCTGTGTCAGAGCCAAGAAAGCCTGAATCAATGCAGGTTTGCTTTATGAATATTTCACTGCTATGCTTACAACCTCTGTCAAGAGTAGTTCAAGCACAGATTTTATACAGCAGAATGTTTCTACCTCAGGTAGGAAGCTCGAGTCAGATTTAAATCCATCCATCCATACATGAATTTATACCATTGGAAATGCAGACAAGGATTTCAGAAGATCCCACCATGTCTGCCTCTAACTCTGTACTTAAAGTACATTTAAAAAGTCACACAGGGCTGAGTTTTGGTTTTGTCTTGCTCACAATAACACACTATGGATGGTGCTTTTAAAGACACATTTTCCAAATGCCTCATGAATAAAAGATTGTGCTAAAAATAAGTAGCTGGTCTTACTGTAGCACCGAGCCACCAGCTAAATGTGAACAGCAAAGCTCCCAGATTTAAAGACATTAAATTAAAATCTACCTTTTCTTCACAGTTGCTGTTGGACATGTTTGGGAAACAGAACCAACCTTCCTCTGTCCCAATTTGTGGATTTTCTAGGAAGCTCTTTAGCTTCTCATGTCTTTATCCATGCATTGTGCCTCTTACATATCCAGCTACCCCTCAGGGACTGACATGAAATTAAGGAGGCTGAATGCCTCTTGATGAGAATTACCCCCACTGGACTGAACAGAACCCTGCAATGCAGGAGAGTTCTCTGCAGAACCCTGGAAAACTCCACATAGAATTCATCTCAGTCACTGCTGTAATCAAAATAACCCAAAAGCTTCTTTACATGGCACCACTGGAAACTTGCCCAACCCACGGTCTCCCAGGACATGCAATTGCAGTGACATCTCCTGGCTGCTGGTGGTTCACCAGAACACACTTTACCCCTCAACTATCCAGCACAGCTATGCAGAAATTCACTCTCCATTCAAAAAAATGCATTCAGAGAGAGAGGAATCATTTTCCTACTAAGAAGAAAGAAAGAATAATGGGATATATTCCAAGTTTTTCTTGTGATGACCAACAATAAATCATTTCTTAGCTCAGGTCACATCTTCCATGGGAAGAAAAATGTCTTGCCATCATTAACTCCTTTTCAGCTAGCAGTAATATATGATCAGGTTTTAAGTAATTGAACCAGTAGCATTTAATTAGCTCTGAAAAACTATCTCAGATCATGAATCACAGCCTTTCCACCTGCACAAAGTCTCCTTACTAGGTTAAAAGTATATTTCTCTTTCCATGTGTGATCCATCTTGAATATCTAATTAGGTGCCCCTGATATATGGATCATAGTTCATATATCACATGCAAAATACAGCAGACACAGTGTGTCCTTCTTTAAATAATTGAGTTGCACATCTTGCTTCACTGAGCTGTTAAAAAGAGACCAAAAAAATGCCTCATGCCCATGGCAGAATGGTCACTCCTCGCTTCAATTAACAAATTGCTCTTTCTCCAGAGAGCCAGGGTTAAGAATGAGTAGCTTGGACATCCTGAGGAAATGTAGCAATAGCAATATTTCTTGTTGAAAGAAGAGAGAACTGCGCATAGAGAACTGCTATGATTTTAGACAACACCACACTGATGTTTTTCAACAGGCCCAGAGCACCAAGTGACCAAAGAGAATGGTGTTTCTATCCTAACACTACTTCAGATGGCTTCACCACATGCCAAATAAATCAGTGCACTCAGCTAATGCTGGGAGACATCTGTGGCCAGCACAAAACAGGATCACTCCTTGTATCAGACAGTATCAAGCACAATTTTTTACATTAAATAAGCTAATCCACAATCATTAACACAAAACCACACAGTTTTTATTCAGCCTTCAAGTATGTTTCTGAAACTGTTATTATGCTTTTATGACAAGACTTACATAATTATAAGATTGGATTTTTTTGCTGAAAAAGAGGCGAAATTAGCAAACTTCTTCTGGAAGGCAGAAACTAAGACTCATAATCTGCTCAGATCTCAAACTGTAAACGTTGCCCAATATTTGGCTTGCTGTATAAAAAAAAGTTTCACTACAAAATCCTCTATTTTTAAATAAACTTTATAAAAAATAAAATTCAATAAAGTGGATTTTATCTCTCTGTTCTTCTCCCATCTTAGTTTTAGCACAGTAAAGAAGCCCACAAACCAAGTATGCTTCTGCTACATCTTTTTAATCTGAAGAGAGCACAGGTTTCATTTTCATAATAAAGCAAGCAGTGAAAGCTGAACTGCCTTACTGAATTGGACACAGCTCATCTTTACTCCAAATACTTCTTTCAGATGTTATCCTAAATTGTAAATAATGTTGCTTTTGATTGCATGCAACACTCAATTTAACTATGCAGAACATTTAAAGAGACTGATGGGATGAGTGCCTCACTCATGAAAAGCTGCTGAGAGAGGAAAGGATGTACAACATCCATTATATAAACACCCACTTTGGAAAGTGTCTGTCCTGTGGATGGTAGAAATTTCAATGAGAATAGAACAGATTTACAAATCCACCCCTTTACATTAAATAGCAAAAACTCCAAACAATCTCCAGTTCTTGGTACTCTGTTTGGTAGGCATTAGGTAACAAACTCCACTTGTGCAGCTGACATTAATCCTGAGGTTTTAAGAACATTTTCTTAGCTCTTTTACTAGGTCTTGTGTTACTATTCCCTTCTCCAACTTCATCATCTTCATTTTCATCATCATCCTTGAGTACACGTTGGTCCCTTTTTCTCAAAAATTTCTTCCCTATTGTTCCCACTAACGTTTCATATCTGTAGAGAGAGAAAAAAAATTACACTTTTAACTAAAGCCAGAGGAAAAATCGTGGAGCATATCCTAAACCTAATCAACAATTTAAGTGGTGTAAAAACTTGGTCATTAAAAGCTTGGAGAAGCACAAGTACTACATGACTTATTACATTATTATTCACTGTGATAGTTTCAATTTCTTAGCAACTGGGTAATAAGGAGGGAATTAGCATGGAATACCTGGATATCAAAGGGCAGAAAACCCCAGAAGCTATTCTACCCTGCAATGTGATGGAGATTCAAGTGAATATACACCAGCATTCCTGGAAAATCAATTTGGTACAGTTCCATACCTATTGTGGGCTTTTTTCGTTTTGTTTGTTTCCTTTTTGGGTTTTACTTCCCCACACATAATACAGTAACACATCATATTCCTAGCTAGTACTGATTGTGTCATAAAATCTAAGTTACCTTCTGGCCATTTCTTCATCTGACACATCAGCCTCCATTTTATCATCCTCTTCAACTACTTCTTCCTTGCACTTTGAGTTCATTTGGATCATTAACTTCTGAAAATGAAGTGAGAAACAACTTAAACATGTAACCATGACACAATGGCAACAGTGCTGAAATTCACTGCTGGAAGAGCATAAGAGGTAAGAGTCAGATTTAGTAATCATTTTCTGTTCCTGGTTACGTAGAACTCATTGTTATGAAAACTCATGAAGAAAAGGCAACAGAGAGACAGTGTTTTCAAACATCCTAAAGGGCACTCCAAACATCTCCAGGAGACCAGAGAGTTAGATCATAATTAATTTTTCATTGTGATGTTAGCACACAGACCTTGAAACGGTTTTGTTAAGAAGAAAGAATATCTTCAAGGATTTACAGTAAAAGCCATGAAGCAATCATATGCTGAGTCACAGGGACAGCAAGTTCAAAGTAACTAAAAGAATCCCCTAGTAAATTACCTTACATAGCCTTCTGCAAATCTCTTAAGTCTTTACACCTTCATCCTCCTGCTTCAGTTCAGTCGTAACCTTTTCATCACTGTCCCTGTGTACTTCTATCAGCATGAATCATTCCAGAAAGAAATTAAAGACTCTATTGCCTGGCATTTTTACTTTGGAACTCTAAGCCCTTACTTATACAAGCAAGTGCTGAATAAATAGGGTTGAATGTTTGTAGATTGGACTCTGCATTCTATGGTAGGAGGAAAAGTGAGCTTTTGTTTTGGTGAGCAGCATGTGAGATGGTTTCTTCACTTCAGGGAGGAAAAATCTGCAGGAGTCATGTAATTACTGACCAACAACACAGGGAGGTAAAAAGATTCTATTTACCAGATGCTGCATTGATCAACATTTAGGGTTGAATGATGGAATTTCTGGGCATGGGAGGATTTATGGAAGGTGATGCAAAGGCCAACAAGGCTGCAGTGTGAACATTCCAATCCCCATCTCCAAAGGCTTCAATCCTAATGTAAGACAACCTCAAACCAGGACACTGAAACAGTACCTCAATTTCTGGATTGAATCCTTTGAAGGACATTCTGCCATAAACGAGATCCTCACATCGCAGAAAGCTTCTCTCTTCTATTATACAGCTCCTGCATGAAACCCCAAACCCAGCACTTTGTCAAACCATGCACTTTAAAATAATCAAATTAAACAAATGCAGAAAGGATGTGCTGTCTTCCCCCCACACAAATAAACAAAGCCACAGCGTATTTTAAACCATCAGCTACTTTCTGCTTAATTGCTCTGATAAATCTATCAATACAAGGAGCTTGGAGTGCAAAGGAATCCTTTTTGCCAGTAAAGCTGTGCCAGTTCCACAAGCAAAATTAACTCTCCTGACAAAAAGCACTCTCTGCTGTATGGTTCCGCCTACATCAATACTTTTGCCAGAATAAAAATACCACATAAATATCACTCCCCAGGTGGCACTACTATACCAGCAAAAGCTTCTAATTAATTTTTCATTGTGCTGTTAGACCAGGCATTCGTTGAGTCTGTCAGGGCATAAAACACTGTGTCACTCTCTGTTCAGCAGACAGATTTCCCCTTCTCCCTCCTTTTTTTCCTCTTTTAATGAGCATGGAGTGAGAAAAGAAACATGACCCCGAGGCATTCACAATACACGTGTCAGATTGTTCCATCCTTTTCCTCACATGTATGTACCAGTTTCCTCATCCTCTTCATCTCCCATGTAAATCAAACTCTCATGATCACAGAATTGAGGCTGAACAGATTGAGCCCATTGTCCTGTCTCAAGGCAGGATCAGTTCCACGTGTGCCATGAACAGCAGAGGTCCAGCTAACCTGTCCTCAAAAGACTTCCCATGATGAAGAATCCAGTGTCCCCTCAGGCAATCTACTCCAGAGCTTCAATAGCCTTATTGTTACAAAAGTTCTCCCAATGTCCAGCTTGAACACTCCTTGCTGCAACTGAAGCTCAAATACCTTTCTGTCATATCCACCAAGAGTAATGGAAAAGAGTTTATCAATGGCCTTATTCAACTACAGTTAATTCCTTGGTTCCCAGCTTTTTCAAAAGTATGTGCGCTCTCCCTCAGTGGAATTTTTTTTCCACTTTTGAAAGGATGAAATCCAAGCAATTTCAAAAGTAGTTCTCCTGCTATTTAAAGCACCTTTCTAAAGAGCATGACACTTTTTTCCTTATTAGCTAAGCCTCCCTTTATTTTTGCCATTATCTCTCCTGTTTCAAAACCAGGATTTGAAGTGAGCTGGACACAAGAGGACAGAACTGTCCTGAATCAACCACGTGACTGGAGCTGAATTTACTAACACAAGGTTTCAAATTTCTTTCTTCAAGTGAAGGGGAAAAGCAATGAATGAATTGGATCCTGACTGAAAGAAACTAATTACATGCATCTAGAAGAATGTTTGAGTGAAAGAGAACAACACACACAAGAATTGAAAGTAGGTCAAACTACACTAGGCAACCTCAAGAACAGCCCTAAAAATAAGTAATAAAAAAGTTGTAATGCCAGTCTGTCACTATTTTTGCTTCTGTTAACTGGTTATTTATAATACTTATCTTACAGGAAAAAAAAAAGAATTTCTATTTCCATTTCAAAACAATCCAATAATGATAAGAAGTACAAAAGATTACAAGCTTACTCTTTTTCCTTTAGATCTGGTACATCAAGATACCAGTGTTCTTCACTAATTATCTTCTTTTCTTCCTCTTCCAGTTGTTTTTTAGTTTGTGAATCCAAACCCCTTTGCATGAACTACAAAGAAAGACACAAACACACAGCTTCAGTTTTCTGCATCATGAGTATCTTGTGAATATGCAGTAATTACATGATGGCAATTATCCATTACACAATGTTTAGCAGCTGATACAAAGTAAATGTTTTCAGTGATTTTTTTTTTCTCTTGAGTTTGGTCAAAATTTGGGCCAACAGACAATGCAAAATTAAAACAGCTGCTGACCACAGCTATCTACTGAAAGTCAACAGTCAGTCACATCTGTACTTACATATGAAGAAACAGAGCTGTCCTGCCTAGATTTGATGGGTTGGAGTTGCCACAATTCCCTAATTTTACTAAGGTTTTTCTAATGTTTCAGCAAAGGCCAGAGAGAAGGTAATGAAGTTATTGCTGCACATCAGGAACCAACTCCACCCAACTCCACAAACTGGAGCTCAGAGCTAGAGGTGGGTCATACCAGCCTGGCCATTTTTTTGAAACATCTACACTTTGAACCATCCTCTTCTTTTCTCAGATTTAATGAACTGGATTGCATTTATAGCTCTGAAGGCACAAACCTGCCTTTGGAAGTGGAAAAATGTAGGACTTTGAAACCAGGCTATGAAGGAAAGTCCTCTGTATCCAGCTGTGTTAAAGGAAGATGTTCCCAGCTCTTCAGTTCTCACTGACCCATGAAAATATGGTCCAGCACTGTATTTAATCACCTGTTAACTCACTGCAGGAACAGTCTGACAAAATAGCTGAGACCAAAAATGAAGTTTAGGGCAAGAGTGCTATTTTCTCCTAATCCAAGGACACTCCTGTCACTTGCCTCCTCGGTGATAACCTCTGTCAGAGGATGGGAACAGGCAGGTAGGAACAGTAACCTCTCAACAGCTGGGGGCAGAAGAAGACATCTGTCACAGCCTATAAAAAACTGCTGAGAGCACAGAACTACAGACCTGAGGCCTGCGAAACAGCATTTTAATTTCCATTTGTCTCAAGTGAGGTACCTGAACTGAGTGACAATTAAGTCTAAACAATGTCAATGAAACATGCTGGGGAAAAAACAGAAGTCTTCAAAATTTTATGGTGATAAACCATACAGTCCCAAGTCCCTGAAAACTGGGACCTCCCTGAGGATCTACAGAGATTGGTGTTGGAATGACTGTACCTGTCAGAGGTTTACATTTATACCAACCTAACCCCCAGACAGAGGCAAGTCTAACAGTACAGTTCACACAAAGTCCTGTAAAAATACAGAGGTGATATAAGTGTGGAATGTATGTTTTATAGACAACCCACACATCTTTTCAGTCTTTACAAAATGCCCAACCAAACCAAACTCAGAAGTTCAAGCCAACAGAGCCAGTGTCTCATTTTCCCTTTCTATTTGCATCCACTGCACAAAATCTTTAATGAAAGGAAAATTTACTCCTGTTTTCTGAGTCGATTCAGAATATGTCAAAGCTTTCCAATTAAAATTACAGTATCTTCTTGAGGGAAATAAGTGAATCTATCATGTGGAAAAACATATTGCTCACAGAAATTGGTTAGCCGGTCAGAAATCTCAACACAAGAAATTCTGCTACAAGAACCCAATTAAATAATCATTTCACACTCCATTTTAAAGATTATGTTCCTTAAGATTACTACAGGAAAAACCTAGATAAAAATTATGTGATCAGGTTTCTCTTGAATGTAAAGACACGCTGATGAATTAAAAATACACCCATTGTGGTGGGCACAGAATATGCAAGTCAGTAACTGAGGAGATGTTTGGGTGAGTTTCCCCAGGCTGTGAGACCTGGACCGAATGGTGCAAGATCTAAAAGTTTGTCTTCATGTGGCCCAGTATCTACTGCAAATGATCCTTCCAACACCACCAACCACACTCACCTCTGGGTGTCACTTCACCCACCTGCTGAACTCTGGTAATACATTGGATCACTACCTGCAGAGGCAGCTGCTAAAGGCTTAATTAAAACACTTGTAAACAGGAAGATCTGCAGAAACAAAGTGCTAAATGCAAGATCTGTGTATGACCTTTTCAAAGCCTACTGATCTCTTCAAAGCTGGTTATTACTGCCTGGACTGTGAACCTGCAAATGTCATGGCAGCATATTCACATGGTGGGTTCTCCACAGCCTTCCACAGAAAAACAACCTAAAAACTTGCTTTTGAAATCTCCAGGGGGTTAGTAAACTGGCAAACAACAGAAAGAAAAATTTCATTTTAAAAGTGTATTATATAGAAGTAAGGAAAAATAATGATGCTGCCATCCAGGTTATGGGAGTCACACATCGCTGGCTGACTCAGTTCAACACCTTTTGAGAGCCAGGCAAGATGTATTTTGTTCCTTCTGTGTACAAGTTTTAGATTTAGCAGCATCTGTTAATTAGGGTAAACAGTCCATCATCCAACTGTAGCAGAGTGCACTTTATGTGAAAAATTGAACTGAAGTCAGCTAACTCTTTTCAGCCAGAATGTGAAATACAGGCCCATATAAATACGTAGGGGGAAAAAAATGGCTAAATAAACCACCACTAGCAAGAAGCCACAAAGGCCCCATCATACTCAGTTAAAAAAATATTGCATATTAACATTAAAACAACAACAAAAAAGGAACTCAGCTTTTCCTGGTTGTTTTCCAGCAATAAAGGACCATCAATCAGAGGAGAGCGTACTCATATGAATTAGGAGTTGTAGTACATGGTGTGAAGCAGAATCCATTAGCCAGTGAGCAGAGACTAATTTCACTCTGGTGACATGAGATTCACAATTCCAGGAGTAACAAGCACATCGGGATATTACTAAGATCTCTGGCATTTATGAGTTGGGAAAGTTGGTTAATACTGAATATTAACCCCCATTCAGGCTGGGATTTCCTTAGCCAGCAATGTAAACAGGGATAAAAATGGACACACCAAAACCTAAACTTTTTTTCCTCAATACTAAAAGCCCCACTCCCAAGTAAAGCAAGCAGCATTCCTATTTTCATTTCAATGTGCTGTTGAAATCTTTTAATTTAAACTCCCAATAAGCAACCCAGCTGCAGAGGAGCGAGGTGGAACGACAGCACTCCCAAAACGTGCGCTGGAGCTGGCTCTTGAGGCCAGACTTTTGCTGGAATCATGAAGTTGCTCTCCTGCACCGAACCCTGCAGTTTGTAAGCCCCGAGCCCGCCGGCCGCGTTCAAGCAGCTCGGCGTGGGCAGCAGCGATGTCCTGCCGGGGGAGCAGCCCAGCAAACCCGAGAGGGAGCGGACCATGGATAAACATATCTGTGTTCGGAACGTGGCTGGGGAGAGCCAAGGCTGGCGCCGCGTGGCCGGCGATGGGCACGGGATTGCCCCGCACCAGGGCTCCGGGACGGCCGCGTCTGGCCGGGGACAGCCGGCCCACAGCGCGGGGCCGCTCGGCCATGGGTACCGGCACAGCCCGGCCCCGCCGCCCCCAGGCCACCGCTTCCAGCCCCGCCGCACGCCCTCCCCTCCTTNAGGGAGGTCGGGGATGTGAGCAGGGCATAATTCCGCTTCGGTATGAAATGGTAAATCAGTAGGGGAACCTGACATGCCTTACCCATGCATGTGTGTTTATAGCACTGCCGGCTTACAGCTTCATCCCTAATTTTCTGATATTTCAACAAGAGTATAAAATACTTCTCACACTGGCATTTGGAGACTACTTGACTTTTTAAGCCTTTTTTTTTTTTTNTTTTTAATGAAAATCACAAAATGGTCACATGTGATTAAAACTGGAAAGCACACAAATTCAAGGATATTACAAAAAGCCTCAAAGCTTTGTTAGTCCTGAATGGTGATTTGTGAATTCAATGTTGGCAGCGCTGTTGTTGGACTGCCGTGCTGGGCACTGGGCGCTGAGGAGGAAATCCTGATAGGGAATTGCCAGCTGACTCCCAGTCAGAAGCATGTACCACAATTTCTCTATATATCCTCATAAATCAGATTTCTGATGCCTGTTTTGACATTTGGCACATAAACTGGGTGATAAAGCAATAAGAGTGAAGGTTCAGTGT
The DNA here is from genome assembly GCA_013399915.1 of Illadopsis cleaveri. Taxonomy (NCBI): domain Eukaryota; kingdom Metazoa; phylum Chordata; class Aves; order Passeriformes; family Timaliidae; genus Illadopsis; species Illadopsis cleaveri. The sequence goes on from VXBB01023390.1 coordinate 150,609, forward strand.
TCAAAACTTTAATGAACTGGTGTGCTCCAAAAGACAATTTAGGGAGAAAAGTTCCCATATTTGCAAGATGTAGGTCAAAGCTTGAAGAACTCTGTAAAGATTTATGCTCTAATAGACTCCACAGAAAGGTATAATGAAGGACAAAACCTGATTGCAGTGGGAAAGGAGGAAGAATTATCCATATCCAGGCATCCTTATTACACATTTAAGCTCAGTGGACTAAAATGACCACAAATGCCAATGAAACATGGAGCCACAAATGCATCAAGGCAAAGTCATAACACTGCATGAAAATATTTAATTTTCATATAGAGAAGGCACCTTCATTCCCAGGCGCTGCAAATGAGTTGAAGCTGCTCTGAAGTTCAAGGCCCCAGTGAGAAAGTCACATTGTGAGTGTGGGAGCTATGCTGTTTAGCTCCTTCTCTGTTCCCTTTCTCATTAACAGCTATCATCTCTTCCCAACAAAAGAAGGCTGGGAAGAAATTTGCCGTTTTCTGAGTACAAATGTTCATCAAAGAATGAATATGTTTGAATCTTAGTGAGCAAAGCAATAGAGGAAAGCTGTTAATTAGTGTAATAGCACAGTACTGTCAGAATCTGTCCATTTTTGGTATTATGTTCTATTTGCCGTGCATTTTAATAATGCATTTACTTTTTTGTTGATCATTGCAAATCAGAGCCCTGTGTTTAATTGCATGACCTTCAATGTCAGGGCTTTTCTGAGCACTTTCAGTTCATTTACAGTCCAGGAATGTACTTTGAATGATTTCTTCTAAATACTGTGCTCTCCTCAGCACTTTGGCAGCCACTGAGCTGTGGTAGTGCCTGGCTTTGCTTGATGGCCTTTGCAAGAGCTGTCTTCTGTCCCTCCATCCTGCAGAACATCCCAGCTGAACCATTCCTCAGCAGACTCTGCTCACAGCCTGTGTGGGATTTCGGCACTGCACATAACAGCTCCTCTCTACCTTTGCTGAAGACCATCCTGCCCCCAATTCTTTGGGAGCTGCATTGTAATAATTTCCATCACCATGCAGTGTCTAACTGGGATGGGGAGAGTGCAGGAGGTTTTCACCTTATCTAACCATAAAGATTATTTCTGGTGCTCCCTGGTCCCCACTGCACCCCGTGTCTTGGTGCTGCACCCCACACTTGCACGGAGTTGCTGCCTCTGTCTGTTGGCACATCAGCTAGAAACCTGCCTCGATACAGGCAGGGAGAAGCATTTTGCAGTAAAAGCAGTATAGGTTCTGTGATGTTTATTTAGAAAAGTGGAGATTGTAAAAAGGCTGCCAAAGAATGTGATCTATTTTGGCAGTAAAAAAGTCAAAAGGAAATTTTTGGGTTGCATCTCCCATCACTTGAATTGGATGGGGAGGTTATAGATAACAATCAGCTGCCTTGTGGACCAGATTATACTGTCTGCTAAATGTGAAGACACTCCATTGATTGCAGGAGAAATTTTTATGATTTACTGGTCGTGGTAGAAACACGTCAGAGAAGAATCCAGCCCTGTAAATACGCCTGCTTGTGAAGTGGAGTGAGGGTAAGGAGAGTTAGGAGAGAAAAAGAATCTCTCTATGTTTAGAGAAGAATCGAGGGTCATTGTAAATGACAATTAGACACCTCTCCCACAGCTCTGAGTGCTGCACAGCAGCTCCATTTCCAACCTGGAAATCCATTTCTTTTTCAAAACAAAAATACTCAGGGAAATAACTTGCGGGAAAGGAGCTCCATCTCATCAAAGACTGTACATTAAGCAAGCAGATAAAAGATTTTTCTTCCTAGGAAATGTGGTCCCTTCTCCCTCTAGTAATTACAGAAGTCAAATCAAAGTTGTCATTAACATTATTTAAGGAATAGTCTCTCTTGGAGCAACACATGTGGCAGCTGTGAAGTAATTTCACGCCAATGGGATCTAATTTGAGGGAACTTGTGGCTTACTTTTTCCATAACCTTTTATTTATTCATATTCCTGTAGTAGTGTGATTTTAGTGCAAAACTGGTATCTCAAACCTTACAGCAACCTATCAGCTGATCTGATTTCTTATGAGCTGTCTTTGAACTCCAAAGCAGCTTTTTACAGTTCTCAGAATACCTGAAGCCTTCCCCCCACCTTAGAAATTTCAAAATTCTTATAGTATGATAGGCGACTCATTACTTTGTGTCAAACTCCTCCACTGTGTTTCAAGTAAGGACATTATGTGTTTTTCTCCATGAATGAGGAAAAGAAAACGAGAAGTGGAGCTGCCGGAGGTCTGTTTGCAAACGTGAAAGGAAGGTGTGAAGCGCTGGGTGCGTTCAGGAAAGCGGTTTTGTCCCCTGTGCTCCCCACAGTGAGAACGTGAAATCCTCCACGGGGCAGAGAGGTCGTTTTCAAGTGAAGGACTCGTTTTTCCTCTCTCTTTCTGCTCCCACCCCGCTAATGCATGCGGTGTACTGCCAGCTGCTGAGGTGCTGGATTTGTTACAATATTCATCACCTTTGATGCGCTCACGTACAGCCCGCGCTGCTCATCCTGCTTCATACCTCATCCACGGAGGATGCGGGGTAGCTCCAGCTCTCCTTCACACTACACTCATCACCCTCCTCGCTTTTAAGTCTCTTTTTCTGGCATTGACACCGGTTTGGGTGGCAGCTGACACGCAGAGGGCGTTTTAAATCCCTGCCCCGCGTTCCTCAGCTGACCGCAGGTTTTCCTGTGGATGGGGATGATGTGGAAAGAAGGCAGCAGGAGCCAGACTCCTGTAATTTGAGTGACACGGATCTGTGAGCACAGTTCACGTGTCTGACTCTTTCCTTTTAATAGCCTTCGGTAGTTCACAATTTATGCAGCACGGAAAGGTGTGCTTTAAAAATGTGCTTGTGGCAAAACAGAGTTACAAAATCTCCAGAACAACTAAGATGTGTCTTTGGAGAAAATGCCTGGTGTCAGTTTGGGAGAGGACAATTCGTTCTGAGTGCTTTTGGCTGGTCCAGTGGCAGGGTGACCTTTGCATGAATAAATAGAGTAATTCCTTTTTGATTACAGAAAGAACCAGCCTCATAATGGTGGCTCCCTATATTCTGCCATCAGCTGAAGTGGTGGAGAGAACACATGCAAGTCTGTCATTCTGCTGGCATGTGGAGAAGCCTAAATATTTGAAATTATTTGATATATCCCCATGTTAGGAGTCAGAGCCAAGAGAATTACTGCAGAAGGGTGTGGAGCATCCTTCTCTTTGCTTTCCTTTAAAAAATCAGGAGGCTTTTAACTTTTCGGATTTGATGGAATCACAATTAAAAGAGAAAAGGAAAATATCACCCTCCGTTTGTTAACTATAAAAATGCAATCCAGCAGTGCTGCTGGTGCTTTGCTGTTTCCCAGGTCAATAAATGGCTCCCCTGACTTTAATAAACATTGATGCTGCAGGCTTGTTCTACAGTGATTGAACATTTTTATAGTTTCAACCACTCGCATTGCATGAAAGCTTTAAGATCTTTTTTCTTTTTTTTTCCCCCCCACCTCTCTTTTTCAGGAGGGTTGGTTCTGATTGATTAAATTGTCATTTTCAGAGTTAGTTGCTGAATTATAACTTGGCATTTTTAAGCATGCGATTTGTTTAAAGAGACAGCGTTTTGATATAGCAAAGAAGCTGAGACTTTTTAAGCAGTAAAAGGAAATTTTGTTCACTTTGTTCTCAGCCTTTCATCGCTGCCTGACAAAAATGCTCCTGAAAACAACATGAAGGCTATGATATGAAGGGAAGGTGCTTAGATCCATGCTCACTCCTTTATTCCATCACAGAGCTGATCTGTGCAGAACTATATTGCTTTCGATTAGTAGTCGGATACCTCATTGTTGTTCACATGTTTATTTTTCCAAGGAGGAAGGAAGGGAGGGAGGTGGAGTTAGAAACATAAGATGAGTGCCACCCAATGTGATGTTAAGAATAAGTGACAGCACTGTACTTTGGACCAACCCCTTAATATGCTGAATGGATTTCTTCCCACCAAAATGATGGGTTCTGAGTCAAAAACCTGCAGGAGTTTCACCTAAGTCCAGATTGAGCCTGGTTCAAAGGGATAAAGACATTGTGGTTCTTTAGAAATTGAGAAAATCACATCCACATGATGATGCAGTCATTTTTTTATTTAACCAGCTGCCACCTTCCTTCTCTGTGGATAACTGCTGGGTTTCAAGGTCTGCTTTTTGTCACTTGCCTTCACTCCCCCCAAGTTAAATCTGTATTCAAGAAAGTAAAGCTGAAGTAAATGAGACTCACATAAAAAACATGTGTGTTGAGATTGTGTTTGAAAAGAAAGGCCAACAAAACTGTCCTCCAGAACATAACGGGATATCTTTTGCTTTTGATTTACAGCGCCTGCAGGGGAAACGGGCTAATCTAATGGCCTGAATATGGGAGATCTTACACTGCAGTGTTACCCTGGTCAGACTCTGGAACTGTGCTTAGCAGTGCAAGTCTCAGGGTATCAATATGAAATACTGAAGTCCAATTATACTCCTGCTTGTACACTTTCCCCTTTCTGGCCATTTCAGCTTCTGCTCTGAAATAATAACTTAAGACAGCGCAAAGCTGAATTTCAGCAGTGAATTATATCCCTGGCCTCTAAATTTAATTGCATGGTACTGCAACTAACCCACTATCCATCTTGGTCCCTGGAATTCTTTCTGCCTCTTTTCTTCTGCTTCTATGCCATTCATTTGAGACCTTTAGAAAACACAAAATAGGTGCCCAGAAAGAAGGTGAATTGTGAGGGGAATGTTTTAACTTCTTACCTGCCACCAATTCTTGATGATCTTTAACTGAAAAAGGGGTAGGGTTCACCAGCAGTGGGGTCAGGATGAGGTGCTGCAGGCTGTGCATGTTTTCCTGCAGTGCTGGGTACCTGGAATGGGGAGGACAATTTACAAGCACCAGTTTGGATTCGATCCAGCCAGCTAGGTGCTGTACAGGATGTGCTTTTCCCACCATGTAGTGCCTGGAAATGGAGCCAGGGCAGGTGGCAGATCAGGGCTGTGATTCAGCACAGCAAACCTGGTGTTCCTGACACCGCTGTTCTGATCAGCTGAAGCTTTCACAGCAAGATGTTGATGCCTGAGCAAACCATTTACAGCAAAAGCAAAAAAATATATTCTGCTGTTATCATAAATACAATATGATTATGTTTTTAGGGCAGTTACTCATGTTTGTTTCAAAATCATATTAAGGCCATTTTATAGGTTGGGGAAATAAGCTGTAACATGAAAAAGAGTAAAATATTCATTAATGCCATAATGATTTATATCAAAACATTATGGGGTAGCGCACTTTGCCTCGGACCAGTTCCTCAATGAATGTTTTTCTAATTTCCATAAGTAATTGACCTCTCATTAGCGACTCATCAGAAAAATTGAGGTGATGTGACAAAAGCAAACCCACTGCGACACAAACTCTACATATGCATAAATCATTGAAAACTCTAATGGATCCAAAATGAAGGAGCACAAGAACCTTGCTTTCTCTGACTGAAAAAGGATTTTGTTTATATCTGTGAAGTGAAACACTTTTCTCTGAGAAAAAAAAAAAAATATATATATATATATGTATATCCTTAAATCCATACTTTGGCTCATGGCTGATTTTCAAACACTGAACATTCACTTCTTTTCCTTGCATGTAACTTCATAGGAAAAAGAATTAGCCAAATAATTCAGATACATGTGTAAGTGTAAGTCTATTCAGGTCATAGTACTGTAGAGAGGGAGGTTGGAAAAATGGAGTACACATTTTGGAACATGGACTAAATACACAACTTAATTTTGGAAGCAGATAAACATCAACTGATGCTTCTCACTAACTCCATCCTGGAAGTAGATATGTTCCAGAAAAGGCATCGTGCTGAATCCTTGTCTGTGACCAGTTGTTTTAGAGGGGAGGGGTCTGCCTTGTCCTTTTTATATCCATTGCTAACCAACACAGGAATGTTAACAAGCCCAAGTAATAGATTTTTCGCATATTGACGTATTAACTTAATAACCTTATATATCTGTCTTTTTAGAGATCAATAAATCAATTTTGCGCTAGTTCTTCATCACTGCAATATTGTGAAAAGTGAAGCTGATATTTAATGTAGTTTTATGAGTCCTGGATGCTACTGGACAAACCCAGAAAAAATCCATTTCTTTTTAATATGTCCCTTAAAGTCCTGATGCCCATCTGAAACTTATTTGAAAGTAACTGGATTTATGGGTTCCAAGTTAGTTTCATTACGAAGTTACCCAAGTATGAGAGAGGGAAAAAAATCACTGTCTGAAAGTTTTGTGCAGCAGAGATGAACCTCCCCTGACCTTATGCAGTAGTGGCTAAGAAACTGCAGAGTCTAAAAGGTGAGTAAAAGCAGTGGAGTAATATTGTAAAAGAATGGGAAAAGCTACTGGCTTAGGCCTGCCCTGGGAAAAAGGCCAGTGTGAATCTCATTTTTCCTCATTTGGGAAGTGTATCTGTTGTCTGGCTACCCTTTCTATAGTTGGTGTTTTTTAAATTTTTCTTCCTGAATTCTCTTGCAGTGGACCATTGCATAGCACTGCTTTAATATGGGTGAATATTGCTTTTGTTTCACCAAAGGAAGCACAGGAGTGATCATGAGAAACTTCCTGTTAAGGAAGAAAAAGGCATTTTTGAAGGCTCACTCAGAAAAATCAGACTGCTTAGCTTTCCATGACATTTAAAAGGAAAATATTGAAAAGACATGGTTGGCAAACAGTGACGTTTTGTGGTGTATTGATTGTTTCATGCCATGGGACTATAGCAAGTGATTAATTTTGTGATGGTGCTCCTGTGTCTTTTTTTCCCCTGTGTTGTTGCAGGAGCTGTGGTTGCATAGTTTAGTCCTGATGATTTCAGCCCAAATGTACAGAAAAATCTGATTTCTAATGCCTTTTAGCACCAGAGAGCACCTCTTCCTAGAGCCATGACTGAACTGATAGGAAACCAAACATGGTGCAACAGCAGAAAGCTGAGACTCGATTACCCAAAGGTCTGTCTTATGTCCAACATCTGCTCTAGCATTTCCAGAGCTGCTACAGAGATGGAGCTTTTAAACTCCTGGGCAGCCTTTCTGTTGGAGTAAACCACCCTGATCAAGTTATCCCTGCATCTCTCTGCACAGCACTGTCTGTGAGAGCCCACCCTTTCCCCCACAGCTACATGCTCCTACACTGCCAGGATGTCAGACAGGCAGAATTTCTTTGGGATTTAGAAACATTTGGATTTCAGCCAGGTGTGGAATATATACATACTTCCTCTTATACCCACACACATACTCAATATATTCCTTTACATATGGAATCTGAATCAGTGATACTAAAAGCCTGAAGTTGAAGGAAGGACAAATGCATTTATAGCCATGTTTCTTGATAAGGTCTTTATTTTTTTTAAAGATGATTTATTCAGTCATTTTGTGGGAGTGACATGCTTGCTCCATTGCAAGGTGGAAACAACACACACCGAGGTAATTCTCCTTATATGGATTGACTTTAAAGAAGTCCTAATGCTAGGCTTAAAATTTATAATTTAATGCAACTAGTTAAAAACACTTCCTTTCCTCCCCTTGAAATGTAAGGAAAAATCTCACCTGTGGCAAATATATCTTCTTTGCAATATTTTGGGTGTGCCCCTGCACTGCCTGTTAGTGGGCCCTGAGGTTACCTAGGGCTGGCTGTATCCTGCTGCTTTATGCTGAAAGCTGCTAATGGGAAAAAGAGAGTGTTATTATTAGGGGCCCAAGCAGAATTTCCAAACCTGCAATATCACATCAGTATTCCCTGGGGCAAGGAGAGCTGTAGATATTCAGGAACCCACCAGATTAGCTAGGAAGGGCATCCTTAATGACACCAGCAGAAGAAAATAGCAAGGGGCTTTTTTTTTTTTTTTGTTGCAGCATGCTTTTGGTTGTTGTATGCAAAGTGGTTTAATATCACCTTAATCTCAGCTTGTTGTGTGAAAAATGACCCTGTCAATTTGACACAGAAGTAGAATATCGAGAAGTGGAACATTTTGTCTAATGGGGAAGAGCTGACAAAGACAGACTGAATAATACTTAATTGGATAAAAACTGACTTGATTTTGAATTCCAAATGAAATTAAAAATATTACACTAAGATTTATAGGGTTTGTTTTCTGTCTTATTTTTTTCTCTGTCTGTGTTTGCTGGGCTTTGCTCGTGTGGCCAATCTTTCAATTTTAACAGCACCATTCCATTCTTTATTGATAAAAGCCAAAGGCTAAATATTGCAAGACATTTGGCTATGCCAATATAAATGGGAATTCTCAGTTGTGTACAGCCCAGTTATTGATGTTTTTACTAGCAATCTTTATAAGGGCACCTTCTGCTTTCCTTCCCAGCACTGTAATGTGGAGATGAGGGAAATGCCTGTTGGAATGAGCTAAGAACGAGCCAGTTTTGATGGAACACATCTCTGTCCTGTGCCCAGCCACAGAGGTGACCACATCTCTGTCCTGTGCCCAGCCACAGGGGTGAGCACATCTCTGTCCTGTGCCCAGCCACAGGGGTGAGCACATCTCTGTCCTGTGCCCAGCCACAGGGATGGACACATCTCTGTCCTGTGCAGAGCCACAGGGGTGAGCACATCTCTGTCCTGTGCAGAGCCAGGGTGTTGCACTCACCAGGGTGTCTCAGCAATGCCTTTTTCCCCTTTGCCCATCCACGACTCTTCTGCTGTCCAGAGTATGGGAACAAAGCAGCTTAATCTTCATCTGATGCTGGAACCACCATCCTTTATTTCTCCAGCTGCTTTAAAGAGCTCTCCACAACCCACTGAACTCCTGCAAAATGCGTTATCATATCTATTCAGGGCAAGGCTTTGGTCTGAGAACACTACAGGGAAATTCTTTGGGAAAATGAATGTCTGAGGATTTTCACTAGCCACTATAAAAAGTTTTATCTGTGTTATTTTTTTCTCCCGCTTTGCTGTATAAACAAACATGACACTTTATTCTACAAAGTGATTTCTTTCTGAATTATAGATCCACAGAAAAAGCATATAAAACCCACAAACCTTATTATTTTTGTATTCTTGAAACTCAAAATTGATTTAAACCAAGTTCAGCCAGCAATATTTCCTCCCCATCTGAGAAACTATATCCCGAGCTTCAGACTAAAGTAAATTTTTATAGGCATGTTGTAATTATAAACCCTCAAGAAATGGATTTTGTAACAGGGACACGGGCACAAAGCTTCCCTGTAGTTACTCTGCCGAGCACTGATGTGAAGAAACTGAAAATCCATCCTCCCAAGAAGGAGCTTATTAAAAGACTGCAGTGGTTTTAATGACATTTCCTGTGACATCAAAATTATTTCACTCAGAATCACAGAGCATCTCTGTTTCTGCAGTTTTGAGGGTCTAGGGGGGAAATACTGCTGCAGCCTCATAGTGGCTGAGGGAAGCAATCCAGAGAGATAGATCTGCTCTGGTGCTCGTATCCTCTCATGATGGGAGATGTAAATTAAGCTGTTTAATTAGAACAGCATATAATAATCATCACCAGGAAGACAAGGGGAAGTGTTTGGAAAACACTCTGGGTTCAGCTTTTCCCCTTAAATTGATGATTAATGGCTGAAAGGTCAGTGATAACTGAGCTCAAAATGAGGGGGTTTGGCTCACAAGTGGTAACTTGTGTTCTTATTAAAGTCTATAGAGATCCTGGATTGATTTTCTTGCAATATTTCAAGCCAAATGGGTATTTTCAAGCAATGTACATTTCTGATTGGACTGATCATTGTAGTATTTATATCACATCATTTGTGCACATGATTGCAAATCAAATGATGGCAGGCTGCTTGGCCCAGTTATATCACACCTTAAGAGATTAAATCCTTCTCCCTTGATCAACCTTAAATTATATTTCTCAGCTCTACAGTTAAGCAAATACTTTACAAGGATGGATAAATAGCTTTATTGCCATTTTAGAGGTGTTCAAAGATAAGAATTGTCCCCAAAACATGCACTAGCTCAGGGGCAGATGTCTGATTTGCATCATATCTCATCCTGCATCCACTGAAGCCTACAGCAACATTTTCACCTAGAATATCCAGCCTCTGGCACTAAGTTTGCTTGGCTGTCTTCTGATCTTACAGAGTTTACTCACAGGAGGAAGGGGCTAAAATCTGCAATGTTTTCAAAGGAGATGTGTAAAACAAGTGGTGGTAACAGCATGCAGGGAAGGAGAGTTTGGTCAAGCTGATGGACTGTTGCAGGCTGTTGAATGTGAAATGGCACAGGCAGTGTTACAGCCCTTGAATTTTAGGAATTTTTGGCATTGGCTCTTTGATCAGTCAGACAATGAAGTGGGAACTGGAAAACCACAGAGAACTCAACTTCATCCACAGTGCATGGGAGTAGCCAAAAATAGCTGACTGAATTGAATGGCAGGGCTGGGGAAAGTTCTCCAAAGTTTTTCAGGATCTCTGAGGAATTTTTGGCCCATTTTCTGAGGGAAAAATTATGTTAGCCTCCCTTTCCCTGAGCCAGTTCTCTCATCCATGCACAGCTAACCCAGACACGTGGGACTGAACCCAGCTCCTCCTGAAGCCAAGGGAAAGCTCCTACTGGCTTTGGTGGAGGCAGGATTCATCCCTTTGTGAGACAATCATATTTATATTCAATACCCTGCAACTTAAACTGAGGATTAGCAGAATTAAACTCTCCTAATTTGTATATCTCATACTGCCAAACCGCAATTAACTTTTGTGCGTTCGAATTAATACGGGAAATTATTAACCACCCTTTTCCTCATGCAATTATCATTTTACACTTCTGGAACAAATTTCTTCAAAATATGAAAAGTAGCCTGCACCCCTGTGACCTTATCCTTTTTATTACACTTTAGTCAGTAGAGTAGAAAACAATTTTTCACCCCGCTGCTTCCATGTGCAGGTGATGTTTTCCCAATGCCACTGATGGGCTGTGCACTCTAAATCCAGTGGCTTTGTGTGGGGCAGCCCTCACAGGGGGACAGGACTAAGAGCTTTAAACTCACCCAAGGACAACACCAGTGTGTGCAGCCCTGGGCAAAGTTTACATCCGGCTGCTTTTTTTGGTGTTATTTTTAATTGTGCCATGTGCAGGATCAGCATTGTCCCTTTTCTCTCATGCAAGTCCAAGCAGGACATTTTTTTTCCCCTGGGCATGGAGCTACAGGTTGGCAGGGCAGGGTAAAGGCAGCCTGATGCAGACAGAGATTTCTGCCTTTTTTCTGCCCTTCTCTGGCATGAGCTGCCTGGACTCTGCCCTTACACAGCACTGGGAGGCTCCAGTTGGTTCCCAAAGCTGGCAGAGCATCTGCTTTCCCATGGGTTTTCCTTGTGCTGCACCACCCCTTCTTCAGGTTACCTAAATTTAGTTTCCTTAGAAAAGTACAATTTTAAGCTATTTTTTTAATTAAGGGTAGGGGGAGATATGCAAGGCCAGGTACATTTTAATTGATGTATCCCCCCCTTTTATAATAAATATGTTTGTGACAACATAATGAGCGAAAGTTCTTTTCCAGAATAATCTTTAACTGGTGCAAAATGTCTCGCTGGGATTTTCTCAGGTTTTAATTTCAGTTTGAATAAATAGTGTGAGACACCAGGCTGCAGAAGATAAAGGTGAATTTCATCTGCTTCCAGCTTGTCATAATGGAAATAATAACTACTTCAGCTAAAAACAAGTTTCCAATTAGTTTCTCTAAAATAATATTATCCCCCTTTTTAAATAGATACTGCAGCTCATTTTGAAACCAAATTTTGATAATATATAAACAGTTCTAAAATAGCTATTTCCACAAAAAAATGACAAGCACAGATTTTGGCAGCACATGTTGGGAGCCTGTCTATACTGAAAAGCAGTCTTTGCTTTTTTTGAGGCGAATCTTAATGAAAAATAGAAAAATCAATTTAAAATATTCTTTAGCATGAAGACATCTTTCCTGGAAGACTTTATTTTAAATGGCTGGATAGTGGTAATTAAACAAGAACATTCTGAAATGATGGAAAAAACATTTGTTTGAGAAAATGCATAGGCTATTTATTTTATTATTGTTGTTATTTTAAGAATAATTAATGTGCTTTATGGAGGGTTTCAAGACACAGGAAAAGTGAAATAGCACTGGCTCTTAAATGCAGCTGAAATTGGCTGATTTATATATAACCCTAAATTCAGAAAGCAACAATAACACAGCTTGGAAAAAAGTAATCTCAGGTTAATGTGAGGATTCTTTGCAGGGATGTAACAGGATCTATATTCTGTCCAGTCCCACCCTGGGATCTCTGGGACAACTGTCATTTTAAATGCCAGTAAGGTGTAAATAAATGGACTTTTACTATTTAGGAGGTGCTTTTTTGCACAAGAAGGAAACTAAACCCAAGCTCTGGCTTCTAATGCAATGCACAGCACTTCCAGAGAAAACCTGACTCTCTCAAAAAAGCCAAGATGTGTGGCCCTGTTGATTTATCCATCCCTGCCTAAGCAAAGAAAATAAATTTCACCAAAAAAAATTTTCCCAGAATGACACACAATTTCAAAGACTTTGTATGACAAGACAGCATGAAGTAAAACAGCTATGTTAAAACCCCCACATCTAATTTAAAACCCGAGTTTCATAATGCATAAACCTCTCATCATCAATTGTACATATGTGTGCAAAACTGTGGGGGAACAGATCCAGGAGACACTGATAGTTCCGGGGACGTTTTTCTAAATGTTGACATTTTGCAGTGTATTTTAGCTGTAGTTATGGAGCTGCATGGAGAGACAACTGGAAAATTATCTCCTGATGAAAGAATGAAAGAGCAGACAAACAACCAGTATCTATTTTTGATGAATGTGGCTGTCAAACTGGCTTGGATGAGGGTCCTTCTAACCCACTGTGCTGTCTCTGCCAGCAGCTGACAGGAAATGCTTCTCTCTAAAGAGTAAAGATCACTCAGGAAGCAATTGTAAAATAATTCACCCTTCACACTATCTTTCAGTCTTTTTTTTTTTCTGAATTCTTGCTACTCATGTTTAATATCACTAAATGATTTCAGCAAGTAAACCTCAGGCTTCTGGTATGACATGGTGCTAACAGGAGACTCTTTCAACTTTTGTGATGATACAAGAAAAGTCTGTCATAATCTGCCATCAAAGAGCTGCTTGTTAACACCCAGGCTGGTGCTTGCCTGTAAAATCGTTCAAACAATTCTGAAATAAAACATTTGCAAACATCATGGGCTCTTTGCAAATGCAGGTCTCTGACAATACCTCACTACCACCACAAATTTTAATGAATAATTAGATCAGCACAGGTAATTTGCTATGAAAACAGGTTAAGAAAACAGTTGCAAAGCAGGGCAGAAGCTGGAGGTAGTGTTGCTCTTTATATGACATGCAAAATATCCCATTCCACCTGGAGAAGAAAATCTCATTTGCATTTGCTTCCTGCTCTGTTGTAAATGGAAAAGACATTACCTCTGTGATTTACAGAAGTATGGTTTACAGAAATGAAAATATGGTTCTGAGTTGGCCAACCTGAGCAGGGTAATTTTTGCAGTGAAATGCAGAAGGTTTTGTGAAACCTTTGAGATGCTCACTCACTCATAGCTCAGCCAGGCTATGAGTGACTTCGTGTAGCTGGTTTGATTTTTACTACCTGAGTAAATGGACAATAGAGGGGAATTCTATAATGCAGGTAGCAGAAACTGTTGTAAAATGGTGTTGCAAGGGACCTTCACGGCTGTATGGAGGCTCTTGACACCTCATCAGCTCCTTAATCACAGACCTGAGCTTCTTCCTTGGAAATCCAACGGGACAAAACTCAGCAAGAGCAGCAGCCTTCCCAGATGGGATTAGCTCCTAGGTGTGGTGTGCTGAAATCTCACCTTACCCAGCAGAAAAAGAAAGTATTGCTTTAGAGACCTGTGTGTTAGTCAGTGCAAGATAAAAGGAATCTGTTACTTGAGAGCTGGAATATGAAGTTTATATTCCATGAAAACTATCTCATGAAACTGTGCATTAAATAGGTTCTTAGAAATGTGCAGCCCAATAAATAAACCTGGTAATTCTACCCATACAATAAGGAAAGGAGTCAGTAAAGGTGTGGAAAAATGAAGGAATGACAGGGAAGCTCCATCATGGTTACGCTGAGGGTGTTCCCAATTTGGGCAAGGAAGGGACCTGTCGTTTTTTTCAGGCTTGCAAGCAGAAATCATTGGCTGGAGAGACAGCAAAACTTATGCTTGATGTAAAAGAAACTTAATATCAGCATAAACAGACCCACTCAAAAATAATGAAATGAAATTTTAAAAGGCTTTATGGCACTCCAGGTTCAGCCCCAGCAGCTGGATTTGCATAGCTGCAGGGAAGAAGCTGCAGAGGTGGAAGCTAAACAAGTTCTGTTAGAGATGGGAATGCAGACCCAAAGGGGTCCCAGGAGAATGATGGCAAATTCAGAGGTGCTGAATGTTTCAGGATAATCCTTGTAGATTTTGAGTTTCTCTCAGTCCCTTCCATGCAGAAAGAGTTAATAAATATTGTCAGCGCCTGGGGAATTGTTCACAAGGGATCTTTTGGAAGAGTAATCTTCATATTTAGAAGTATTTTCTCATTATGGCTAATAGGATGATGAACTGAGAAATGATCTCAGCCACTTATGATTCTACAGGCCCCCAGCCTGAATAATCTATGCTGATTTAGAGATTATAGCATCAAAGGCAGAACTCATTTAGCACAATGTCCATTTACTTACTCCGAAGATTTTACTATCCTGCACCTATTTTATAGACACTTATAGAAGTTGATAATGATGTGAAAAGAAAAATGTAATCAAAACAAAAATGTCAGTGTGCAATGAGAACTACCCTGTCCCAGCCTGTTCTACAGACCTACGAAAACTGCTCCTCTTGAAGAGCAGTACAAATGCTAAGAGAGAGAAAAACCAGAGAGCATTCCCACTGTAGCAGAATTTTCTTGGAGATGAGCTGCCCAGACCTGAGCTACCCAAGCTGAGGCCTCATTGAGGCCTTGGCTGAGGCCTGTAAAGCCTTTGACGCAGTTAAAATTACTTAGAGAAGTTGTGGCGCAGTTAGAAATTAGATGTTAAGGTGTCACAGCAAGATAATGGGGTTTTGAAGGTCACTGCAGAGAGCTGTTAGTAAGTATTTGTTAGCTACCTTAAAAGTAAGTTCAACAATGTGTGTTTGCATTCTTCTCTCTGCTGTGTGCCAATGAAAGAGCTATCCGTTTTGTAAACTATATAGAAATGTATATAAGCTGCCATTTTAGATCGAATAAAGGAGAAACATAGTGGTGACCATACTGGTTGGACCTGTGTTTGCTCGGACCTAACTCTCTTTTATAAACAGGGTAACCCTGGCTTTATCCCACTGTGATGGGTCACAGCCTCCTCTGGACATCCACCTGCTCTGATGTGGGGTTCCCCAGGCTCTGATGTGGGGTTGTCCATGCTCTGATGTGGGGCTCTCCAGGCTCTGATGTGGGGCTCTCCAGGCTCTGATGTGGGGCTCTCCAGGCTCTGATGTGGGGCTCTCCAGGCTCTGATGTGGGGCTCTCCAGGCTCTGATGTGGGGCTCTCCAGGCTCTGATGTGGGGCTCTCCAGGCTCTGATGTGGGGCTCTCCAGGCTCTGATGTGGGGCTCTCCAGGCTCTGATGTGGGGCTCTCCAGGCTCTGATGTGGGGCTCTCCAGGCTCTGATGTGGGGCTCTCCAGGCTCTGATGTGGGGCTCTCCAGGCTCTGATGTGGGGCTCTCCAGGCTCTGATGTGGGGCTCTCCAGGCTCTGATGTGGGGCTCTCCAGGCTCTGATGTGGGGCTCTCCAGGCTCTGATGTGGGGCTCTCCAGGCTCTGATGTGGGGCTCTCCAGGCTCTGATGTGGGGCTCTCCAGGCTCTGATGTGGGGCTCTCCAGGCTCTGATGTGGGGCTCTCCAGGCTCTGATGTGGGGCTCTCCAGGCTCTGATGTGGGGCTCTCCAGGCTCTGATGTGGGGCTCTCCAGGCTCTGATGTGGGGCTCTCCAGGCTCTGATGTGGGGCTCTCCAGGCTCTGATGTGGGGCTCTCCAGGCTCTGATGTGGGGCTCTCCAGGCTCTGATGTGGGGCTCTCCAGGCTCTGATGTGGGGCTCTCCAGGCTCTGATGTGGGGCTCTCCAGGCTCTGATGTGGGGCTCTCCAGGCTCTGATGTGGGGCTCTCCAGGCTCTGCAGGTGGATCTCTGCTCCCTCATGGACTGCAGGGGCACAGCTGCCTCGCCATGGGCTGCACCACTGGCTGCAGGGGAATCTCGGCTCTGGTGGCTGGACTGGAGCAACTTCTCCTCTTCCTTCTTCACTGATCTCAGTGTCTGCAGAGCTGTTTCTCTGACAAATTCTCATTCCTTTCTTCAGCTGCTGTTATGCAACAGCTTTTTCCCCTGCTTAAATGTGCTCTCCCAGAGCTGCTACCAACCATCCCTCAGCCAGCAGTGGGTCTGCTTGGCCAGCCTTGGCTCTGTGGGACATGGGGACCTTCTGGCAGCTTTTCCCAGGAGTGACCCTTGCAGGAATGACCCTGCTACCAGAACCTAGCCATGCAAACCTTCAGTGCTGCACTCACTAAATAGAACAAACTCATGGAGAGGATGGTTTTGTGTGCTGGACTCTGCAGCAGCACTTTGAGTGTGACAGTCACACTCAGACCAACAAGGGCATTTTCTGCTTCACTGCTGAGCTTCCCTTTGGTAAGGAAGCCTTGATTCCACTGCTGCACCAGCTTAGACTTTGGGAGGCTGAAGTCCTCTTTGATCACCTCTCAGTGCAGATTCCAGAGCTGCCTCTGTGCAGCAGGCTCTGCCTTCTCCTACAGCACACATTAGCCCACTAGCACAGGCAGCTGTCCCTAATTGCTCCGGATCACAGCCAACACTTTCCCCAGTTTGGTTCCAAGTCCTCATGACTGTAACATCTTATTTTCATCCAGAGTGTTTTCCCACACATGGGCAGCAAATGTTCAGGCTGACCTGAGGAGCTCTTTTTTTCCTACAATTTTTGGGTTCTCTCTTCTTCAAAAGGTGATGATGAGCTCTTTCAAATTAGATCATCATAATTAATATTTCACTTTGTTTTTCTCACATCACAGAGACTGTGCTTGCACATCTCTGTTTTTAGGCAGTTTTTGTGCTTCCTGAGGTGATCCCTGCAGGGGTTTCTGAGAGACTGCGTCATCCTGGGTGATTTGGGCTCAGGCATTTGGACAGTGGAGTCAACATTTCCAGCACTGCAGCGACAAAGGACAAGTGTGGGACAAGTGTTTGGCTCAAGATATCAGGATATTGAGAAAGGAGACTGTAATTTATGTTTCTGCATTTTTTAGGACAGAGCTGATGATACAGCTGAGCCAGGACGATGCTGGTTGTCTCTCAGATGGGGCATTCCTCATCCCTTCTCTCCTACATTCCCAAATGCACAACTTCCAGCGGAAATACTAATTTTTGACATCACACTTGAAAAATACTGTTTTCCCTTCTAACTGGTTCTTTCAGTGGGGATTTTTGGTGTATTTCTTTCATCTAACCAACTCTTCTGTCGTCCAAACACAGCCTCACCCCTGCAGATCAGAGGTGGAGCAGGCTGGTGTGTGGTGTGTGTAAGGGCAGCTGTCCACCTCCCCCTCACCTTGGACCCTGAGGGTTCTGCATTCTTCCATTTCAGCTTTCCCTCTGCTGTTTCCTCTTGTGCTGAGACCTTCTGCAGTTTGGATTCCTGTTTGATTGTGTAATAAACCCATGAATTATTAACAGTGTATAAAATATTGACAAACTGTTCTCTGAGATAGAACAGCTTTAAACTATTGATTATGAATCCAGAGAATTATAATTAGTTTCTGCATAAGAGATAATTAAGTTATTATTGTTTCTCTTTTCTCTAATATAGTGATGGATAGAAGGCATTTATACCAAACTGTATGTAATCTTATTAAAATTAAGACAATAGGTTTATGAGCACTCAAGATAATGGGAAAATAAAGCATGATGGGGAAGCGTTTACCGTTCCAAAGAGCTCAGTTGGCAACATCCTCTTGTTGTGGAAAGAAATAATTTCAGGTTTGCTCTGAGGAAACTCCTGGGCACAGAGATGTGATTGACTTCAGGAGAGTCAGAATCTCATTTCCATTTGGTTTTAGCAGAAATCAAACCAACACTGCAGTGCTTTGTGTGCTTGTGAGCATTTTGAACCCAGGGGCTGACTTCGGTCAAATTCAGCTGAGGGGGACACTCTTAGATATATTTTGTTTCTGCAGTTTTTATACCAGCTTGCTGACAAAGCCTTTGAAGTGTTAGTTTAGCTCTCATCAGGCATCAGAAAACTCATGCCAGAGCTCAATTTCCAGACAACAGGGCACTGGTAACGAGTTTTTATGGATTCTGCTGCCCCAAAGTGATTTGTGCATCCTTTAAGTGAGATGGTTTTGCCACGAGACTATGCCTTATGGAAACCTGATTTTATTTTTTAGATTACAGTACAGGCAAAGTGTTCCCAAGCAGAACTGGGCAGCAGGAACCCATCCTGCCTGCTTCCAGTGCTGTGCTGTGCAGCTCTTGGCTCTATTGCCTCCACAGCAAAAAGGGAGAAGGGTTTTCTTCCAAGGTATAATTCGTCTGAGCAAGTTTGGCAAGAGAAAAATCATTGTAGGCATTTAAAGTTAGGCAGGGTGAATCTCATGCTCAGAATGTGGTGTTGCAGTGGAGCCAATATAAATGTCAGGAACAAGGAGCTGTGGGCTCTGCCAGAGGAATGTGGCCTTCAGTGGATCCCTGCCTTCTCCTGCTTCCTCTGCCTCCTCCCCTGTGGCTCACAAGGAAAGGAAATGCTCCAGTGATGTGCAGTATGCCAGATCCAAGAACAGGGTGAGAGCAAAATTAACAGGTCCTGGGACACATTCTCTTCTAATACTGTGGATCTCCTGGTGCTCTTTAAATACATATTACCTACTCCTGGGAAGTCCCCTGTCAGGCTGGTGTGTGGCTGGCCACTGAGAGAAAATAAGGTTGAAAGAGAATTTGAGAAGATGATCCTCCATCTCTGTGCACAAGGGCAGGATCAGAAATGCCAGAAACCTTCCTCATTAGAGCATTTGCTCCTGACCCTCCCAGAGGTGAGGGTTCCCCACCTCTCGTCAATCATGAATTTCATTAATTGTCCCTATGACTACATTTCCTAATGTATAACCTTTTACAGCCAGGAACCTCAAGCAAAGAGAAATTTCAGACGAGTTAAATTCACAGGGTGAATTAGTGCTACAATTTCTTTTATGAGAAAGCACAAAAACTGTGTAACACACCAGGATATCTGCAGCATCACTTTGGACAAACACTTGCAGTTCCTGGAACTTTTGTACATTTTCACCTGCTTTCCATCATTTTGAGGTTATGAACCTCTTGGAATTTCTGTTTTCTTGAATCATCACTGGACGATTCTCACCACCAAAGGAGGCCTAAAGGCAGAGCTGAAGTGACTTCCTTCAAGACACACCTTTTGCTCCAGAAAAAGAAAGGAATCTCAGACAGCAACAGGCAGACAGCACTGTCCTGACCCCGGCATGGTGCTGGCTGCAGGGATTGGAGCTTGGTTTTGCTGAACGGCCACTTTCCAATGCCTCTCACCCCAGAAGCTTGTCCAGCTCTGTCCAGCAGCTGCCTGACCTGCTCGCCTTCTGGGCTGGAGCCCAGAACCACTCTCAAATAGCTGCTTTTAACAGCTTCTCATCTCCCAGCTTTCCCGTGGCATCTGGTGGAGGCAAATTGCCTTGCTAGACTTCCGCAATCAGAAGGAGCTGCCCTGCCAAAGCCATGTGGGTGACAAAGCCACATTCAACCACGCTGTCCAATTTAATCCAAAGAAATACTGCATTAAAGAAGCTGGGAACAGAAGCAGGTAAGGAATGTATTTGGAGATCTCAAGAACTGTGTTGAACAACTCATAAAACACATGAAGCCTATGAGGGAATGCGCTGTTAGAATTTCCACCAAGTTTGTTACAGCCAACTCTTAAATCCCACCTTCTGGGCCAAATCCACTCAATCTCTGGTATCTAATGGCAAACAAGCCTTGGATCTGGGTGTTGCTAATGCGAGAGGAGTCTGGGGGAGAGGCTGAGTGATGAACATCCCCTGAATTGTGAAATGAAGTTGAAAATGCAGCTGTCGGTCGGGAAAGCAGACACGACGGCGCTCCCTTAGACTTTAATAGGCTGCTCATGTGGCTGCTTTCATGATTTAACATTTGTTTGATAGTCCTTCTCTCTTGCTTTCGGATGGAGATGAGATGTGAGCATCCTCACAGAGGGCACTGGTCCTGAGCAATCACTGCCTGCCTATGGAACAGATGAAAACGCCTCCCCTCCCCTGCCAACAAAATAGGGCACCTAATTGAAAGCCACGCCATGAGGGCTTCTCCATCCCCCTTCCTCCCCAGCACTACATCTTCATCGCATCTTTTGTCTGCCCTACATCAGATGCACCTTTCTGGCTTGCTCTGAATGAAAACAATCCCTGCCTCCCTGCAGCGAGGATGACAGCCTCTTCCACCAGCCCTAAATGAGAGCCACGCTCGCTCTGTGTACTTTGGGAGGCAGGGATATTTCGAGAGACTAAATTAATCCCTCACATTTTCAAAGTGCGTGGCACAGATCTGAACAGCTCCCAGAGTGGTTAAAGCAAAGGAGAGGAGATGGGGTCCCCTGGGTTTAAATCCCACCGAGCCCCAGCGCGACAAGCGCGGCTCGGCTCTGATGTGTTCAGTGCCGCAGGCAGGGGTGGCAGATGTCTGTCCTGTGGGATCTGTCCTCCCGCTTCCACCTTGGGGAAAGCTTTCTCCCAATCCTCCAGCTGAAACATCCAAGCTGTTGGGAAAAGGGCTACAGGGGAAAAGGAAGAATTGTGCAATATGACAGTTTGGGAGCACACACTGGCTCTCGCTCCTGTGAAATGTGTGGTGTAGGCAAAGCGTGCAGCTGTGCAGGGTTGGGAACGGCCTCTCAGTGCTCCTGCCTTTGAGCCAGCACCATTTATGGGCTCAAAGGACAGAAGAGGCAGAGGCTGCCTTGGCTCTGGGAGAGCAGCAGCCAAGAGATAGAGACATGACTGCAAAAAGCAGCTGTGCCCCAGCTTTGCCAGGCAGTAGATGCCTGTGTGGAGGCCAGGAGAGAGTAGGAAAGCCACCGGTTCAGCAGGCCAGGGCTTGCCAGGATGCCTCTCATGCAGGCTCTGCTGGCAGATGTGCCAGCCTTGCACCCTCCCTCTCTGCCCTCACCCACAGTTTGGTGCCATCACAGGTGCGTGGTGACCCAGCTCAAATGCCAGGGAGAATCTGGTTTTAGAGTTTCTTCCTGGCTTTGCTTTCTCTGGCAGCTTTCCTTTCCCTGCCCCTTCTTTCACAGCAAAGAAACAGCAAAGTTCTGGCCCTATAATTAGACTAAGAAATTCTAGCTCCCCACTCCCAAATGGTCTGTATCTACTGAAATCTACTGAAAATCAATGTCCCTTATCAGCTGCAAAATTGTTGTTGCAGGAGGAAAGTCATGTACAGCTGCTGGTTTTGATGAGTTCCCTCGTACCTGGCTGTTCACCTGCTGGGCTCAGCTTCTCACTGAGGGGGAATGGTTTTATCCAAAACGAAGGTGAGAGCACCGAGTGCTGGTTCAGAGGAGGTTACCTTGGAAAAGAGAGGGACAACCTTCTTCTCCAAAGACAAAGAGGGAGTTTTTGATCCGACAAAGACTTCTCCCCAGGCTGTCACAACAAGCAGCTTCTAATCGAGGTTGCCCTCGCAGAGTGCAAAGCCTCTTGACAGCAAAAAGGCAGAGATGTGCCGCTTCAGGACAGCTGTTATTTGAAGGCAGCAAGTAACTGCATGTCTTGCTGTGTTTTTCTCAGTTTGGATCCAAGCAGGGCTTCTTCTGTGTCTGTAGGCAGAGGACACCCTTGAGCAGAAACCCTTGCATCCCACAGTGCTGCACAATGTTCCTCAGATCATTAGGAGGCACCCCCAGCTCTCACCCTAATTTGCAGTTGTCTCTCTGGGTGTGAGTGATTTGATCACTGGTATTTTCCCAAGGCTATAATGTGCAAGGGGTACATGTACTCACTTTAATTTCAGAATTGAAATTCCAGTGTTGTCACTCATCCCTTGGATCAGAAAAAAATTGCCCCTGTTGTAGAAGGGGTAGACTTGGCTATATTGGTAGGAACAAGGTTTGGGCCACACTTTTTTAGTCACATTGTAGAAATGAATAGTTTCCTATCTTCCCTTCCTTTTCAAAAATACACAGATGCATTTGTCTTGATGCTGTAGAGCCAGAGCTCAGTTAATTACTGTGCCTAACAAATAATGCATTTTTGATTACTCACCTCATGGAGTTTTTACCATGTCTAAATTCCTTAAAAAACCTTCCTGTACTCTTCCTTAAAGCAGAATACAACAGCCACAGTTACCACCTGTGTTTTTACCAAGAGTTCTTTTTCCTCTCTTCTTTTCAAATTCTTGACACAACTGGGCAGAGTCAACTTCCCATTTTCTCTGTGTGTGACATTGCTCAGTGGCAGCTGCTGAAAGAAAAGCCCCATCATAATCAGTGTGTTTTGCCTGTAGCACAAGGCATTTCAGCAACATTGAAAAGCTGAAAGGAAATCGGAGATAAGTTGGAAATCATGAGCTGAAATGTGCATTTCCATTTTAGAGATTAAATTAGGAAAATATATTATCGTGAATTTAAAGCAGCATCATCAGCCAGCTTGACAGCTCATCTGGGCTCACGCTGGGCTGTTATTGAGGGAACCTGGGCTAACATCCAGCCTCAGGACCCTGATCTCTCTGGTGTTCAAAGACTGGATGGAGCTCTGGGGTGGTGCTGCTTGGTGGGGAGCAGAAGAGGTTTCTGCTGGAGCCAGAAGCTGCTGACTGAAGCACTTTGTGAACTCAGTGACCTGCCAGCAGTACCACGGGAAAGTGCTGCCAACCCATCAACAGCCAGGAGGAAAAGGGACATAATGGGGGAAAATTTGCACAGCTGGAAGAGCTGAGATCAAATCAAACAGTCCTGTAGAGAATGTAACAGGCAGGTAAATGAACAGCCATTTCCTGGCCACCAGGAGCATTGCAGTCCTGCTGCACAGGTGACCCAGCTGCAGTTGCACGGGTTTGGATGACATTGAGACAATCCCTGAGTGACAGAACACAGGAAGAAAACTGGAGGGTATTTCCAGTACTTCAGCTGATGTATCTTCAGAATTAAACCACAAGGCTCCCTGTGGAACACATGTACCCCTCCAGAAGGTTGGTAACTCTCCCCTCTCAAACCTCCTGGCTTTGTTCCTTTGGTGGCCCCAAGGCAGGGACTCTCAAAACAGCTCAGTAGGAAAGATTTGGGAAATGTTGTGTCTCATCCTGCTAGTGGTAAAAATGAGGAGTGAATCTGTTCCCTGTTGTCATTGTAAGCATTCACTGACCATATTCCTGCCCAGCAGGAATTCCTGTTTTCCTCCTTTGACATTTTCTCCATGTAGGCATTGGAGGAGGTGAATAGACTGCTGTGTGATACCAAGCTCAACCCCTCTTTTTGGTAAAAGAAGAGGAAAAGATGCAGAAAAGCTCTGTTATGAACCAGATTAGAGAGATGTGTGCATTTCATCATTTCTAGAATGTGAGAAAGGGTCCAGCCTTAACTGATATCTTCTGTATGCAATGCTGTTTCACTGGACCTTTTGAAATATCTAGTGTTTATGTGGAGTGCTGAAAGTCCTCAGGAAAAGTTAAATTCTGCATTAATTAAACAATCAAGCTGCAAGCTGTGTAAAGAAGGAAGGTAACACCTTCAAAGGCAGTGGAAGCATCAGATTGAGAGGCTGGAAGCACGATTTATTTGCCACGGCTCAACAAGTTGTTGCAGTGCACCAGTAGGAAGAGCTGAGCCAGCCGCACTTTTTGGCTAGTGTGTGTGTAAGGTAAAATATGTGAGCTTAAACCTCTCATTTCTGAGAGTCCTTTCCTCCAAGCAGAGAATTAACGCATGCAGAATATCAAAATAACTTCTAGAAGTTGAGCCAGAACAAAGAAGTGTTACCCAGGGAAGAAGCTGCTTCACAGCTTTTTTGGAATGAGATCTGCTCTTCAAGATGGTTTAATGAGGAGGGAAAGGCGGGAGATGTTAGCAGGCTGTGCATATGGAATAGGGTTAGTTGTCTTGAGAGAAATTAAAAATAGGTAGGTTATTGTGCCAGTTTTTCCTGTCTTCTGTCATAAGTGGTCTCAAAATCTAGCACTGGGAAGAGGCACAAACTGGAGGAGCAAAGCAGCACTAAAGGTACAACAAAGGGTCACTGGGTGAGAGCCACACTTAAAGTCTGAACCTGTGACCACTGGCAGGGCCCAGAGCCTGGGCAGAGAACGGGCAGGGGTCAGGTTTCATTTCCCTGTTCAAACATAGCTGAAGGAAATCCTTTCTCCTTTAGGAGTAAGACTTTGTCTCAGGCTACAGAACCATGAGAGGTCTGTTCCTGTCCCTGCAGGTTTGGTGGTGGCACCTGGGTGTCATGTCACAGGGGGCGTGTGGCACCTGCCAGTTACATAATGCTGAAACAGGCACTGGTGCTGCTGAGCTGTCTGTGCAGGATGCAGGGTCACACAGCAGCTGCTTGACAATAAACTGAGGTTCAGCTCTCACAGAAGAGTCAAGCAAAATGTGAGGTTCATGTGTGGTGTGAAAGAAGAGATGATTCTCCCTGAAGGGAAGGCTGCAGTGCTCTAAGGTCAGTGCCACAGCCAGAGAGGGAAATGCATTCCCACAGACTTACCTGTTGAGAGCTCATTCTGTTTTTATTTCACTGATCCCACCAAAGCCAGTGATAAGACTTGCTAGGATGACAGTTTCAAAGGAAGCTGTGATGCCATGTTAGCATCAACAGCTGAATTTTGGCTTTTCACAACCCGTAGGAAAAGTCACTGAAGGTCTTTTCTCATCAAGAAAACACATGGAAAATCCACAGAATGTTCAGTCAGCAGCAAGACCCACTGAAAGAATCCTGTAGGAGAAAATTCTGGCCTTGCCAGGCTTTTGGCTGGGAGCCTATGTTGTCTGGCTCCATCACCAAACATGAGGACAGACTGCTGGGGATTGGGACTTTACAGCTGGAAAATATCACCAGTTCCTGCCCATGTGTACCACTCTATCCAGGACACGTGCTTTGGGCACAGTTGGAATCAAGAATACAGGGGAAGTGGAGCTTAGATGAACTTTTCTCCTGTATCAGAATAAACACACAGTTTGCATTAATTTCTGCTGATCTCTGCATGTCTCCATTATATGGCTGTATTCATCTATAATTATTTCTATATAAATGAATGAAGGGACATTTCTCTCAGAATTGCACATTGCCATCAAGATGAGGCTTGGCTGGAACCACCCACACAGCCCAGAAATGAAATATTTTCTCCTGTCAGCTGTCTCCTGAGTTAAACCAGCACTACATCTTTGGATGTGCTGATCCAAGTTGGGGGTCTGGCATTCAACAGAGAGATTAAAGCAGGGGGTTGGTGTATAGGCTTGATTTCACCAGTTCTGGTGCTCTAGAGCAGGGATTCTGGTCCCTGCTGTCCTCTCTGGTGGGCTGTAGAGTGAGGCAGCACAAGGAGGGGGATAAGGTCTGGCAGCAGGTCGTAGTGTGCACACCAGGTGTCCAGCATAGGGCTTCTTGCAAGGAGCTCCCACAGATTAATTACAGCCCTCACCTGATGGATTTATGCTTTGACCATTTCATATCATTCCAGTAGTACTTTTAAGATGATAAAACCCCCTGGCTCTTCGACTTTCCTGATTCAGGTGCATCCTGGGCTGTATTCAAAATTATGATACAATCCTCAAAGCTTGAATGTGAGCCAGGGTCTCTCTTTCCCAAACTGGCAGGCTGCAAGGAAAGCAATGAACATATTTTTCACAGTTATGCATCTTGCATCTGACTCAGGTTGTTGTTATTATGCAGTAAGTGTTTCAGTCTGAACATTAAAGAAAAGAAAAAAATGTTCAGGTCCTAAGGGGGGAAAATAATCCACTAATCCAACATAGGCTTTATTTGCTTGTTGACTACCAACTGATGTTGAGAATGGTGGGACTCCCAGAGCTTCAAACAAGATTAGAGAGTAGGACATTTATTTCAACTCAGATACTTATTTAAATCTTCATTCTAGCTACACGGCTACGTATTTGGGCATCTGGCAAAATCGCTCGGCAGTGCATAGGTTCTGAAAATATTGTTGATCTTTAAAATCAATATTTCACTTAAGAAATTGCTCATCTACCTGCATGTTTGTGAGAGCTAATTTGTCCACATGCCATTTCTAAAGTCACTAATTATGCATGAAAAGGCATTTCTTTATCACTCTTGGACAACTTATACCCCTCTATAACCACAAAAGTATAAAATACATTATTACTATTTATTCATGTCAGTTGGGAGATTTAAAAATATCTGTACATGATTTCCATAACTGGGACCCAAGTGCTGGTTAGAAAGTATGTGGTGGACACACCAAACTCACATAAATGGATGTTGGACATCCACAAGCTGCACTTTGGTCCCTCTGACCACAAAAGACCAGTTGTCCCACCCGTAATTAATGCTCTGAATCTCACATTGTTAAAATACAAAGGTGAATCTTGCTTTGCTTAACAATCAGGCAGCTTGAAATAGAGACTGTAAAAGTCAAGCAATGGGCTGGTTGTAATTTCCTGAAACTGCTGTATTTGATTTGCCTTTAACTCAGTTAAGTGTCTTGGCAAACCTTTAATTTGAAATCTGTACAGGCTGAGCATCACACCCTGCTAGGCCTATCAACAGATGGAGGAATTACTGGAGGCAAAATGTATATCTTTATGCTGCTTTATTTTTTTCCCCCATCATGATACTAATCATGCACTGAAATGATCAGTAACCCCAGAGAGTGACAGATTTGTTTGCAGCAGAGGGTGACCCTGGAAAGGCGTGGGACTAACAGGCACACAGGTGGTAGGGCTTTTCCCAACATGGGCTGACTTTTGCTGTGGGAAACTTGGAAGCTGATGGTAAACAAGGAGATCAGGTTTGCATCCCAGAGAGTTTGGAGAATGTGACGGTGTTTGGATTGCCAGTGTGGATCTGTGCAGGGGCTGTGACTGCTCTGCCCTGCTCCTGAGGTCAGGGAGGAGCAGCTGGGTGGGCAGGACCAGGCATGGAAGCTGCAGGGACCTCGTGCCTGGTCCATGCCCTTTCTGGGGGAGAGGAAACCTGTCACATCCCTGTGATGGTCCAACACTGAGCCCTCTGAGCCTGGACCACTGTGGCAGCCCTTCCCTTTCACACTGCAGCACTTAGAGGAGACCCTGAACACACCAGGCTCACTTCAAGTTTTGCAAAGACACAGGAAAAAAATCCCTGAAATTCACTCAGCTCACCTCCAGTGTGCACATACTTCCCAAACAAACTGCAGGGAAATTAAATAAAGAAACCCCTGCAATTTCCTCTATACGGAGCTTGCTAAAGTATTCTTCATTAATCATTAATCATGGAGCTAACACTATTACTGTGGGTGTGAGCTTTCATTATTCCCCCCAGACCCCCATACAGTGCTGTTTTGTGCAGGTGCTCACACATTTCTGGAGTACCCACTAGCTGTGGTTTGCTCCTGCACTCTCAGGGAAGCTGTCAGGATTGCAAACTCTCACATCCCACAGCAAAGTCCCCTGGCTTCCCTCTCACAACCTGTATTTCATCTGTCATCCCCAAAAGGACAATTTTATTTACTAGCAAAGCTCTTCAACAGAAGGCACATCCCAGAGAACTATTTGCTCTAGTTGCCCTCAGGGTGATACTATTTTATTAAAAAAAACAAAACAAAACTCCAAACATTTCAAAATAATCTGTGGACTAAAAAAAAAATATACAGGTGCAGGTGAACCTTACTATACAAGCTAGATATGAAATGAAATTCAATCATGTAGAAATTGCCAACAGCTTATTATAGATGAATGGGGTGGGAAGTGCATTTTGTCTAATCCCAAGGCATTTTAAAATAACTATTCAGCATCCTCTCACCTGAAATGTATCATCTTATTGATTTTGAGCTGACTTTTGCAGATTGACTCTGGCTGCCTGTTTAGCTTTCATGCTTTCAAGTCTTCAACTGCCCAGAAAATGGTGCCACTGCCGCTCTTGAAGATGTTTTTAGTGTAACAGGTTTAAGGTGAACTAGAACAATAGCTGGGAATGAGAAAAGCTGAATAATAACTCCAGCCAGCTGGGAATAATGAGCACACAGACACAGCTGAGCTCCTCCGTGATGGGATGGAAAATCTGGGTGTTTTTAAGGATTAACCAGCTACACAACCAGGAGAAAATATCTTCAGCTGGAACAGGATTTTGTCAATTTTCACCCTGCAACATGGTCAAATGTGAAGGAAATGTCAGGTCACTTGTTACAATGATTTATCTGCCAGCTAAATTGTTCCTCCTCAGGCCTTCTGGTAACGTTCAAGACCTCCTAAGATATCTTCCAGGTTGCCCCCGATGTTCTTTTGTCAAGCATAGAACTCTTTGCAATGGAGAACAAGCCCAGTCAGGGCATAAACACAGGGCAGAAAATGTTAAAAAGGATTAAAAAAAAAAAAAGAAAGCTCTGCAGATATGGGAGTGAAATGAGAGCATATCTCACTTTCAGGGTTGAAATTGCATTTCAGGGCTGGTTCACTGAATCATGAACTTGGAGTGAAAGGGTTCCTGAGCCTGAGCACTTAGCAAGTCCATTCGAGTGTGCACGGCTGGGAGATTTCCCTCTGCGAGTTTCTGGTTAATATAATCTTCAGGCCTGACAAATTTATGCAGAGTCAGAACATTTCAAACACAGCAGACTCAAATGCTACCCAAACACCTCCCTGTTCGACAAACACCATAGGCAGAGTTCAAATGTATTTTGGAGAAACGGAGAAGTGTGAGGGAACATCAGACACCAGAGCTTGGATGGGGCATCCCTGGAGCACCCAAAAGTGGTGGGAAGCTCCTGAAACTGCCCATGGAAATGTGTTTGGCGAGGAGGAGAAAGAAGCTCAGCCTCCTTNGAGTGGTGGGAAGCTTCTGAAACTGCTCAGCATGTCCAAGTACCATGGAAATGTGTTTGGTGAGCAGGAGAAAGAAGCTCAGCCTCCTTCCAGCACCTCCCCTTTGCTGGGGCACTCTCTGGAGTGCCTGAGGGAAAGCACTCTCAGAAAAAAGGTCAAATTTTGCTTCCAGTCTGAAAGGTGTGAATTGACCCCAAGTGGTTGCTGCTCTGGAAATATCCAGAGTGGGATTTAGGTCAAATAAAGCTGGGTTAGAGCAACTCTTCTACAAAATTGGTTGTATCTGGGATCAGAGCTGATATCCCAGCCTTATTGGCCAATTATGCATTGGATATGCAGGAGGTTCAGGTGTGTCTCCAACCTGCTGCAAATGATTGGGCATAAAAACACAAGAAATTACAGTTCAGGTTTGTAAAACTGTACTGACAGCCCTCTTGACTGTTTTTTAAGATTTCTTTATAATTGGGCAGAAAAGCATCCAAAGATCCAGCTCAGGATATTCTGTGAATCTATCACTGACCCAGGGTGTGGATGGAGCCCCTTGCTCTGGGCACAGACCAGCCCTCAGCCACCTTCTGCTCAGTGGTTTGCTGGGTGGAGGGAAGAAGATGGGTCTGGTGTGTAAGGGCAGCTCAGGGCTTGGGGTTTGGCTGGTTTTGGCTGACCTGGCCATCCTTTCCCATCTGTAAGCTCTCAGTGAACACCTTCACAATAGTGGAGGAGGCAGAAATGATTTTAGCCTCTGTCAAGACAAAGCAGATGACTCTGAGAGCTGGAGCAGCGAAATCTCAAGTACAGATTCCCCAGTTGTAGCTCGCCTGATACTTCCTTTCATCCCTGCTGGAGAGAATCCAGAGCTGCCCAGCAGCTCCTGCAGCTCAGCAAAATGACAGAACAGCACGCCAGTAATTCTGACATAACAAGAATGACACATTAATCTCACAGCTGGGCATCACTAGCAACGGCCAAAACTCAATGCAGACAGAAATCAAAGGAGAGTTGCACCGTTTCCAGGTCTCACCGTTCAGGGGAACCCAGGGCACCCGTGCCTCAAAGGGGAGCAGTGGTTTTGAACACAATGTGGTTCATGGGATGCAGAGATTAAAAATGGAGCGTTTCTTTAGTCTAAATTGTAGCTTTGGTTTTTGAAAATTAATCACAGCGGGTTAAGGGGCCCAACACTTTTTTAGAAAGATACAAAAATGTGGTAATCCTTGTTTAAAAAAAAGAAAAAGAAAAGAATGTGTTGTAACAGCAAGAGTGCCAGAATTACATCTCATGTGGAACAACAGGGGCTCTGTTAAGCAGGCATAACTTCACCTTAAGCATTCCACTAATTCCCAGGTACCATCAGCAGACAGCTTCCCTGTCAATCACTTCTGGGTGCATGACAGCTTATGGCTTAACTGCTCCTATCTTGTATCATTTAACCAGACATTATCTGTTTTGACATTCATGACTGAGATACTTGGCTGGGGATGAGTACAACAGAGCAGAACAGAGTGTTTTCCTTCCCCAAGGATGGTTGTTAGGGTGATGTGGCACTCCCGTGCTTGACTCACTGCACCACAGAGCTGCAAAACAGAGTGAGGGAGGGCTCACGTGTGGCTGGAAGCAGGGAGTTTTCCTGGGGGTGCACAAGCAAGGGGACACTGCCCAGGTGCCAGTGGCCTCATCCACACTCGTGTGTTGGGCTCTGCATCAGCAGGACCAGGGGGCTGGCACAGCTCTGGTCCCAAACCAGGGCACACGTGGGTGTGGTGAGGCCAGAGAGGTGCCCCACTGCAGGGCAAAGCATCAGCACAACAAGGGCCTGAGCTGTGTCCTCTGCTTGAGCAGTGTGTTATTTGGGGTTGTTTTAGACATTTAGGAGGATTCTGGACTGTGGAAGTATGTTATGTCTTGCCTGGGTTGTTGTTTGACTTCCATTTACTCAGTGGAGGGAAATCTGCAGACACCAGGATGGAAGCTGAGGAGGTGGGTTCTGCTGCTTCTGTCTGAAGGGGGAAAGTGTCCAGTGCTCAGACAAGGGGAGCCAGTGCTGCCCTATTTCACACCCACCAGACCTCTGGATTTTTCCCTCATTCAAATAAGTCCACACAAAAAACCTGATGCTGATTATCACTTAGATCAGAACCAAGATGGATAAAGAAGGAATTTTACACTTTGTGTCAGAACAACAATATTATTCTTCCTGAATATGTATGACAGAAGAAAACTGATAAAGCTATTGACAGCACAGACCAGAAAGAAATATGAGATGAGAGGAGATTGAGCTCCTTGATCTGTTTGATGTAACCATTACTGTCAGATGAGTATCCTAATTAATGCAGGTATCTCATTCTAACTGCATGGATCAGGCTACTTTGTCTTTTCAATAATCTATAGAGCTGTACCTGGCATTAATCTTATTAATGGAACTATTATTCTGCTTACAAATTAATTTCCATCTGGAGATTATCTACTGGATGTGCTCATGAGAAGAGGGATGTCTTTCCTCTGGACTGTAAGAATGGGAATCCCCCCAAAGTTCTCTGGATTTGAAGATTTCAAAATTGACTCCTGATGTCGAGACTTCAAATGTAGATTTTAAGTGTGCAGATGCAGGAAATATAATCTTTAATTTCTGCTCTTTAAAACAGTGCTGCTGTTTGTATCACCTGGAAGAAATCTTGTAGATTACAGTGTGATGATTTCATATTAAATTTTAATATTGCTGCTGGGTGGAAATGATTTATTGACAGGTGTCTCTGAAAAGAGGAAAACAGCCTGTGGGGACCATTCATTGAAGCCAAAAAAGAATTTCGGTTTTTAGTCCAAGAAAAGGGAATCCAAATGGGAGAGAAATTTAGGCTTCCCACCTCCCTCAGTGCAGTCCACATTTGCCAAAATGGTTTCTTTTGATGAAGTTTCCCCCTTCTCAAAAGAAGATTCTTGAAGTGCAAGTGGCTCCCAAGGGGCCAGGAAGCAGGAGAAAGAGCTCTGGAGTTGAATGTCACAGGAGGAGGAAAAGGACATATGAAAATGAAATTAGGAGTGTGAAGGAAAACTCAGGGAATGACTGATGTCTCCTGAGCATGTTTGAATCCATGCACCCAGGTATCTTCTTTTCAAAAAACAAACAAGAAATAGTAAATTGAGCTCTACTATGCATTTGTTAATTGAAAAATGAAAAAACCCTGCAGCTGTCAAGTGTGCTCCTGTATTTTTGCAAGTCTGTGTTTAGATAGGCCATGTGTCTTTTCAGGTTTTATTAAAATTTTTTCATGTAAACTTTATATGGAAGGCGTTCTTTTTCTGGAGGGGATTACACCTCAGATGCTGTTTTTCCCTGTAGAGTCCTGTATGCCTTGCACACTTGGTTCCTGCAGGTTCTCACCTCCCTCTGCCTGGAAATAAAGACTGCCATGGGCTCTCCTCCATGTAACTTGGGAGGTGAAGTTTAGGAAAACCCTCTCCTCATAGGTTCTGTGCTCGCAAGGCTGCAAGAAGAGAGACAGACCAGGAATTAGGGTATAAACTCACTCAGAGGCAAACTCACAGCTCAGCCTTGCTGACAGCAGTGGGCTGGGCTGCACAAGGGCACAGTGCTGGCATGAGCTGAATATTCACTCCAAAACAGAATAATAATCCATCCTTCCTGCTCTGGAGATGGTCTGCCCAGTGAATGGGAGGCCCATCTCAGCCAAGGTGAGGAAAAGTCATTTAACCCGACAGCTGAGAGACAATCCCCTCTCCAAAAGGGCCCTTTCCAGTGTGCTAGACCTTAACATAGGCAGCTGTATTTTTTCTGCCTCACGTTGATGGAGCATGAAAGTTAATAATTTAGATTTCTATTAGAAACACAGGAAAAAATTGGAAGTGACAATATGATAATAGTACTACGTTTTAGCTACTCTTACCAGCTATGTTTGAAGCTTAAAGCTGTCCGGAGCTCTAATAAAATGAAATTGAGGTGACAAAAAGAAACAATTCCTTGTTTAAAGCCTTAATTCCTGCACACCTGCTTGGCTGCAGCTGCTATGTGCCAAAATGAGAGGAGATAAGGAATGCCCCATCCCAGATGTGCTGAGACCCGTGTGCTTGGGGCAGCTGGTACAACCCCTGTGTGCCCAAAGGATGCTGAGCCTGGCTGCAGAAAACCCCATTAACAAATCCCATGTGTCTCCAAGGCCATAAAGCAGAGGTGGACACAGCCTGAGGAAGTGCAGGCACTTCATTTCAGCCTGAAAGTCACCGTGCAGTTAAGACATGTATTGATCTGCGTGCTGTGCGAGCACTTTATGAGTGATTTCTTATGTAAGTGTCAGGTGAGAGGCATGAATAGAGGCCTAATTAAATTGTATACAAAGTACACGCAGTAAATCTCCCTGGCAATGCCAGCCTGCCTTGGAGCAGCCCAGGAGAGCAGGCAAGATGGCATAAATGAAAGATAAAGAAATACTAACAGTCTGCAACAGCTTGGCTCATGAGACACTAACGTGGCCCAGCTGGGGATATGAGAGGAGAAAATGTGCCATTCCTGGGACATGCTCCACA
Organism: Illadopsis cleaveri; assembly: GCA_013399915.1. Lineage (NCBI taxonomy): Eukaryota > Metazoa > Chordata > Aves > Passeriformes > Timaliidae > Illadopsis > Illadopsis cleaveri. Next base: position 184,302 of record VXBB01023390.1, read on the forward strand.
GTCCTGAACCACAAAACAATGGGAATTTTGCTCTTAAATAAAATTTTGCTCTTAAATAATAGCCTTGTGTTTCTCCCCTGTGTCATAGCCATTATTCCATCACTGTTTTAAATTAATGCAATCTCTATCTGTGATCCATCCTGACAGGCTTTTATACCCACTGTAACATTGCAGAGACAAGGAGAATGCAGAAATAATAAGGAAGTGAAAAATATTATTATTTTTGTATGAGAACCATCAATATTAGGACAATGAGATATTGGGGTTTTTATGACAGTGCTACTGTCCTTTGAGGAGAAGCGGGCCCTGCTCATGATGAGCTGGGTGAGATACAGGATCTTCACGGTCAGCTTTTGGATGAGCTGAATATCTCACAGCTACAATGAATTAGCAGCTTTATGACAACATTTTCAAAAGCAAAGTGGTTTTGGATGTGTCTATCAGGATGGATGAAAACAGATGCAAGTTTTTTCTGCCTTCAGTCCTGGCTAGTTGAAAATTCTGGTGTGGAAGTTAGACACAGCTGCTTTCTGCTTTTGGGAAATACCACAGCCAAGGTAATAAATACTAGTGGAAATAAATACTACAATATATTGGCTTGGGCATAGCATGGCACTAACTTATCTCTACAGCTTTTTGGGCAAAGGAGCTAAGGTCCAGGTCAAGGTATTAAACACTGACTCCTCCGAATGACTGCCCAGAGCTGAATTACAGCTGGCTTGGTTTGGGGATTTGGGGTTGTTGTTTTCCTTAGCTTCTCCTGAAGATGGGACTCATGAGTTTTTCCAAAAGGTACCACTTCTTTCCTATAGAAACGTGGTCCAGAATCTGCACTGTATTCCCTCAAAACTTCTGTGGAGGTCCTTGGACAAGGAGAAAGCTATTCCCAGCCTTTTATCTTGGCCGTGTGGCCTGGGACCTATTTAAATTTGACTCATCTGTTCTCTTCATTAAGTTTGCATTGGGGTGACAGTCTTCTCTTTTACCTCTGGGTTTCCTTACATTGTGCCCGTGCCTCTCCTGGATAATGTGATGGAGCAGGGCACACTGAGGAAATCTGTTCATTTGTAAAGCCAGTCATTAATGAGAATCAAGATGGCTTTACCACAGGGGTGCCAGCATCACTTGGCTGACAATGTCCCTTACGATCCTGGAGAGATTTTAATGGATTGAACAGGTTGATGTTGTCTTTTCCAATTTGCTGAACCATCTGACAGTGTTCCCAACAATTAGCACGTACAAAATACGGAAATGTGTTATCTTTTGCATTAAAAAAAGAAGACGGGAAGCTGCCTGGTCTCTGGAGTTGTATAACAACTTGTTATTCTGAAGTGCTTGCTTTGACTTTAAATAGATTTCAGTACAGCAGAGTCACCCTAACCTTGGGATAAATTTAGCTGTCGCCTGAGTCAGTAGCGGGGTTTGGGATCATTAAAAGCCGATCAGGAATTAGCACGTGCTTCCTGCGGTCGGAACTGCTGGAGCTTCTGGTTCTGCTCCTGCAGAATATCCCAGAGATGGGAAGTGCTGGCCAGATGAGGGGACAGGGACCACTGCTGAGACCCCCATGCACAGTGCCAGTAACTGCTGAGACCCCCCCACACAGTGCCAGTCACTGCTGAGACCCCCACGCACAGTGACAGTCGTTCCACCTCCTCCACCTCTGCAATCCCCAGCACTGCACAGCAAAGCACAGCAGGGTGACTCACCCAAGGTCACACAGAGGGATGGACCCAAGCTCCAGGCACCTTGTGTCCTGCCTCCTGCTGGGGGATGTTGCCCTCAGCTTTCTTGGTTTTCTTTGTTTGGAATCTTGCAAGCAGATTCTCACGCAGTCTCAACATAAACAATGTATATTTTTAGATTGTTTTTCATATTTCTCCTCTGAGAGGAGAATTGATTGATGGTGGTGTTCACCATCCAAGTTGAAGAGGTGGTGACCTAAATGACCAATCTCTTGCTTTTGTACAAACTGTATATAAGATGGAGTCGGATGAGGAAGAATAGAGAATGTAGAAGAAGAATTTAGAATAAAGTATCATTAGCTTTCCCTTCAACTGCTGCTGCCTGTCTCGTTCCTTCTGTGGGTCCGATCCTCCCACATATGGACCCGAGTGTGGCATCCTGCTACAGGGGGACAGAGAGAGAAGAGGCAAGTCAGGACAAATGAACACCCATGAATCAGGAGGTGCTTCCAGGGAGGTCATCCACTCTTGGTTGTTGAGGTGAAAAGGTTGCTTTTGTTTCTGGAGTGGACATGAGACCATGAAATGCAGCTGTCAGCGAAGGAGAGACTGAAAGGAGCACCTCACATCAAAACCCTAAAGGCAGCAGATATATATTTTTAGTGTGATGGCAGTTGCAGTCATTTTAGACTCACCATATCTTGTGTTAAGAAGAAATACATCTTCTGGCTCCTGACATGGGGTTGTTGCTTGCACTGCCTGTGACATCAAGTCACCTTCTCTGAGAGTTGGGCAGATTGAGGAGCCTTTTAGTTCTCCAACAGGATGAGGGGTTTTTACACTGAATTTTGAGTACAAAGCACTCAGGAGAGGCAGGGTTCAGCCCCAGGTTTTTCCTTCCCCATCCTCAGTGAGCATCTTGCACAGCTGTGTGCTGGGATGTGCCTCTGCTTTTGGGCACATCCTTTCTTTCTATCCTGCTGATGGGGGAGAAGGGATTTGGGGAGCAACAGGAGGCTCATTCAGAGTGCATATGGCTTTTGTGGGAACCACGGAGGAAATCTGGCTTTAAATAAAGCAGCCAGACTAGGCTCCATGATATGTTCCCACGTAGGATGAGGGCAGGAGTTAGACCTTCCCCTGCTTACCCCTGTCAGCAGGGAAGTGGCCCTTATTTGTCACTGTGTGGCAACAGATGATGAGTAATAGCTCAGGTGTTGCTACCTGAGGTAAGGCAGGTCCTGTAACCCAGGAGGTCGAAGCCTTGGCAGGCTGTATCCATCTTGGCACTGAGAGCAGCACTCAGGAACCAACACCAAACATCTCATCTCCTGGCTGTGCAAGCAGGGCAGGGGGACAAAAACAGGACAGGGGAGCCCCAAAACTGCTACCTGACCTTCATGTGTGCATTCAGCAAAGCTCTGCTGGCTGCAGCTTTCCATGCTTCAGATTTCTGTATTTTTAACCTCTAATGACTCTTCCAGGACTTTGGTGCACCCACTCATGGCTTGTAGGAAAAGCAACTGCCAAATATTTGAGCATTTGAGCATTTGAGCATCAGCCTCATAACCATGCAGGAAATGAAGGTCTCCTCCTCAACCAACCAAACCCCAAGCCAGGAGCGTAGGAAGATTTTTGTTTCTTTGCAGGTTTTTCATGCTGCTTTTCCTAGAGACAGTTTTGAGAAAGACTGTCAGAATGTCTTCAACAAAATAAAGAAACACACGGGGAACTGCAAAAGCTCAGAATTGAATATAAATATGAACTGACAAGCTGCTTCATTTGGTATCATTAAACTTCACAGTTAGACTTTTTTTGAAGACCAAATTATCATGTAAAAATATGCCTGTAGTGTTAAACTTGAGATGAAAACTGCTTATTTTTGTGTTTAGTGTGATAACTAGTAGGAGGAAAAGTTTCTGTGGTCTGATGTTTCATAGGGTTTTGATTTTTACATTCATAGCAGCTCAATTATGAATAATATTCATGATGCTGCAAACACATGGGGGTTATAAAAGTGAAGCAAACCAGGATGATTTGAAGATTATTTGATGCTCTGAGGTTTAAACCAAAAGCTGAAGGCACAGACTAATGTAGCTGAGCAGCTGAGTTAGAACATCCCGAGCAGGAGGAAAGAGCTCTCTCCTGGCTCAGCCCCTGCTGCTGCACAAACATCCCGAGTTTTCAATAAGAAAAGGGACTTTTCGTGGTTTCCCGGGCAGGTCGGTGTCAGAGGGACCTGAGTGACCGCTGGATGTCACTGTTAAGTCACAGAAGCACCCCGGGCACCCCGAGAGATGCCCCCCGTGCCCTGCCCCGGGCTGGAGCGCTCAGAGCCGGGAGCGCCCCGGGCTGCGGAAAAGGAAACGGCGCTTTTTGGTGCTTTCCCGTTATTTTTAAGAGTTACGCAAAGTTCAGCGCGCTGTGGCAAAGCTGTTCGGAGACAGGGTGAAATTTAGAACGGCAAGAAAACAAAAACGAGATCTGGCTTTCGCCTCCCTTTCAGACTAATCTCTATACCCAAAGCAGTGTAGCTGAGCGCTGCCCGGGACGTGGGTTTGTTTGGATATTCAGGGTGTGAGGATTTGTAGGCTGCTTGATTTTCCTGCTATTAATGCTGCAGGAGTGAAAAAGAAAAAGTGATGTAATTCACTGGCACAAACAAACAGGCTTGATATTAAATCAGAGCAGTGAATCCTGCTGTGACCTGGGTGCAGTCCTCAGGACTTCTGTCTCAGTACTTGGATATGTGGATAAATTCCTCCCATATCTAAATACATGCTCAGTCTTAGAATAACAGAGCCATAGAATGATTTGGGTTGGAAAGGGACCTGAAAGCTCATGTAGTTCCAATCCCCCAGCCATGGGCAGCGACACCTTCCACTGTCCCAGGCTGCTCCAAACCCCATCCAACCTGGCCTTGGACATTTCCAGGGATGGGGCAGCCACAGCTTCTCTGGGCACCCTGTGCCTGGGCCTCCCCACCCTCACAGGGAAGAATTTCTTCCTAATATCCAAGGCAAACCTACTCTTTTTCAGTGTGAAGCCATTCCCCCTTGTCCTGTCCCTTCAGGTCCTTGTAAAGTCTGTCTTCAGCTCTTCTGTGAGCCCCTTCAGGTACTAAAAGGCCACAATTAGGTCAGCCTGGAGCCTCCTCTTCTTCAGGCTGAGCAATCCTAATTCTGTCAGCCTTTCCTCATAGGAGAGGAGTGCAGTGGGTGTTTAGGTAGTGTTCTCCTAAAAAGAGTCTAGAAATGCCTTTTTCCAGGTGTCTCCTATTTCCCTTTGTTCCCAGATATGACAACATATCTGTTTTCTGTACAAACTGTGGGTAGTTTTTAATGCCAAAGCCATTGGAACATGGGCTCATATTATCAAAGCCTCACTCAGGAGCAGGCCCTCTTGATGGCCATTTTTACTAGAAAGGAGCCTGTTTTTTCTTAGTATGCCATCACAGAAATTTCCTTTGAAAAAGGACTGTTCTTGAATTCATAATGGGCTGTGACAAACTGTGAATTTCAAGCAGTAACACATTTTGTTGCAGAAGTTTGTCACCTTTTTTCATATGAGGAAGTCAGTGTAGATGTTTGCTTCAGGCCATTCTAACTCCCCGTTGGTCCCATGGGGTTGGTTCTTGTGCTGTTCCCACTGATGCCAACCTAGGGGAGCTTTTGGGACCAGAGTCATAAATGCTCAATCTTTTATGATGGACAAGGTCATGATTTCTTTTTCTTTTTCCCCGCTCTCACACCAGTTTCCCATGACCTTGGCTGTGTCATGAAATCCCAGGAATGGGGATGGTACCAAGCACTCATCTGCAGCTTGCAGATGGGGTCGTAAAAAGCCCATTCTTCCCAAAGCTCGAGGCGTTGAAAAGATAAACCCTTTCCTGGAACTTACTTACCCCTTCCTTTGAACTGTGAGTCCAAATTCAATTTACTTATTCCCTTCATTTTATGGATCCAAAATCAAAAATCTCACCTTTGTCCATTTGCCTTGATTGGTGTCAGCTGCAATAAAACATCTCCGTGCCTCAACCCACAGAATGCTCAGCAAGGTGTTTGAGGCTAACCAAAGTGTTTCATTCTCCCCAATGGCTGTCAGCAAAAGGAAGGACAAAATAATTCTCTAGAAAGGAGAAAACAATCTCAAGCCCTGAAATGTTTTGAGTGTATGTTTAAAAACACAAGGTATGAGGAGGGCTCAGATTGCAGATCATCTCGCTGTCATCTCAACAATTTCTTTTATTGCTGAGCTTCCTCCCTATGGCCCTGGCTCAGCTCTGCTCATTTCAGCCTTCTTCTTCTCCTTCTGATCTCTGACATTGCCATGGATAGTTCAGTCCATCATGCTGAGGGAAAAACCAGTCATTTCATGCTATTTGGGCATTGAGAGCAGCAGTTACTGAAGTAGGGAGAAATGGTTCATTTTAAGAGTAGGGTATGAATATCTGATCCAGAACGTTTTCCAGATCTGTGTGAGAAAGTGGGGAATTTCACCCTGGGGTGAAAACCATGCTGAATGTGAGGTGAACTGGGGAGGGAGCTGGCCTGGTGGCACTGCCTTGAAAACTGGGAGGAGGTGGGAAAGCAGCTCGCTAGGGGGACACCAGGAGACACAAATTTTCTGGTAAAAGAGCAGGAGCACATGCCAACACTCCCCAAGAGGTGAAGAGGAGATGGAGAACAGAACTGTTTGGCACTCTTTGTTAATGACTGGGAACTGCACTGTGATGAGAAAAGATGTGGTCACTCACAAGAGATGTTCAAGGGGTAGGCCAAAACACTCCATATGGAGATAATAATAAAAGAAGAGAAAAGGGGTGCCATGGGAACCAGAACAGAAAATATCCAAGTTCACCCAGTGGTGGTGAAACAGGAGCAAACCAAACTGAGGAACAGTAGACTCACCAGAAGGGGAGTGATCAAAGCAATCATCCAGTGCAGCTTGCCACCACAGCAGAAGATGTGAGCTCAAAGTTTGACCCAGAGGAGTCTGTGTAATGTCCTCCCTGTACCTGCAGCTGTGAGGTTCCCCTCACCATCTAACACATGCAGACTTTCAGTGAGGGGCAAACCCCATGGCTGTAAAGTACCCAGGCAGAGCAGGAAGGGTCCCTTGGCTGGATACATTCCACAGCAGAAAGAGATTGCTCTATTTCCATAAGGAGCGGGCAAGAAAATAAACCAGAACAAAATCCCTAGTCTGGGGGGCAGCTCCCCTCTTTGGCTCCAAATCTAGCACTCAGCTTGCTCCTGAGTGCCCAAAGACACACCAGAAATGGATCAGTTTGCCATAACCTAAACTGACTGCAAGACTAAGAAAGACAAAGATATTCTTCAAAGGAAGAGCTCACAGACTGGGGAAAATGCAGTGAAAGACAACCTCAGAGTAGCAGTTTTGATGAAGATGGCAGATTAGCAGTGGAGAGGAAATCAGATACAAGAGTCTGCATAGATGGAGACTATTCAGGGTCTTGCTGCTGCTGTAGAGGTTTGGGGAGGGACCTGCAGCCAGGCTGGTTTGTGCGTAATACCCTTGGGGAGCAGAGGGAAAAGCTGTGAATCCTTTTAGCTCTCAAATGCTTTCAGCCATATAATGTTTGGATTAGGATCCACTCGAAGGTGCAGAGAGCTCACTTGCTGAGTTCAACACTGGCAGAGATGTGCTGGTGCTTATTATAAGGTAAGAAGGAAAGAAGGAGTGTTCTTAGCACTCAATCAATTACCTCCAGGTAGAAGAGGAGATTCTGAATGAGGAAATGAAAATTATTATTATCTGTACAAAGCCGTTCCTCCCCAAATGACACTAATGGGGATAAGATACGTCGGGCTGCCAGCAGGAGGAAAACACACTTTGATTTTGCATTAGGAGGTGTCAGGGGGGCAGGTGGGAGCAGCACAAGGAAAACATGACTCCCTGGGGCTGGGTGCTGAGCATCCCTCAGGGCAGGAGGCTGCACCACCTGCCAGTCTCTGGTGCTTGGTCCTGCTCATTAGTGGCACAGGGATGGGAGGGAGCTGCCGGCAGAGCTGCTGCACTGCCCTGATTAGGGGCAGGAGAGATTGATTTGTGATGAATGAATAAAGAGGTGAGATTAAAGCACGGGCTAAATGGCGAGGAAGAGTCTGTAAGCATTTGAAGGGCGTTAGCAGAGAGAAGGGATGAATTAAGGTGGAACAGGGGGTTTTAGCTATGGGCAACAGGATGGAATCAAAAGGGGATATTTAGATTTTATATACAGGGGTTTACCTAAGTACGGGAGCAGCCCAGAACAGCTGCTCCTCACTCGCTCCCAGGAGGGCACTTTGTGCTGCACAAAGACTGCTTTGAGCCCTCTGGATGGGATGGCAGCCATGTGAAATAAGAGGCATTTCTGCAGAATTGACAGTGCCCTTCGCACTCACTTCCATTTATTCCTCACCAGCCTCCCAGTGTAGACAACAAGTATTTATCAGTGTAACTTTCTTTTTTTAGGAGTGAGATTTAAGCCTGCGAAATAATCCCCTCGTTGGACATGCAGAAGGAGCCGCAATACTTGGCAGATGTGAAAACAAATTGGATGACAGAGAAAAGGATTTAAACAAGAGATCCTAAGGAGGATCAGCTCCTGGGGTTGGAGCCCCAGATTTACCCTGGGGCTGATCCCCAAGCAGCCTCATGCCTGGACATGTGTGGGCACTGCCTGCACAGCTGTCTGCCAGGCTGGGTAGCTGCCCAGGAGGAGTTCATGGCATTTCCCCCAGCATTTCCCCACCAGGGTAAGGTTCATGGCATTTCCCCCAGCATTTCCCCACCAGGGTAAGGTTCATGGCATTTCCCCCAGCATTTCCCCACCAGGGTAAGGTTCATGGCATTTCCCCCAGCATTTCCCCACCAGGATGAGATCTTCCCTTGGGAGGGCAATACGCTTCTGCAGGAGTTGCAGAGAACAATCTTGTTAGGGATACACAGACTTAACTTCAACTCATCCATCTTAATAGGAATTATATCATTTTCCTTGATGGTTCTGATTTTCTATCCCATTAATAATAAAAGAGCTTCTCTGCTTATATATAATGCAATTCAACAATAAGTCTCGAAGGAGGATCAAGATCACTTTGGCTTTCCATCAGTTTGATACTGACGCCTCTCCAGTTAAATAACTCGAGTGTGAGGAGAGCAAAAGGGACCAGGGATGCATCCCAGCACACACAGCTTTGAACCTGAGTCTTCCTGGAAGCAGCTGATGTCAGTAGGCTTCACATCACCTCCCAGAGGGCATTCCAGGGAGGGTAAAGCCTCTGTTTCCACCTGCTGTAAATCAGGATGTCACACCGACTTTGCTGGAGTGAGGCTGATCTCGACTACCTGAGAACTGGGCCAGAAGACACCATGAGAAGAGTCTGTGGGTATTTTTTCTTATTTTTAGATCTCAAGTCGGTGTCTGGAAATGGGCTTGTTAGTCGGTGTTTGCCGAATGGAATACTTCATGACAGCACTAATTAAAATAAATGAAACTTGACTTTTCAAGATGATGCTTTTTTTTATAGCCAAGTACAGTAGTTTGGAAACATCTTTAATTTAATTGCAAAATACTTTCTCTGGTTGTTTACTTAAAATTGTCTCCCATTGCAGAGCTGCAGCAGTGTTTCTGGATGCACACTTTGATTTCGACATTTTACATTACATTATCAAGTTAATCTTCCCAAATCATTAACCCCCAGCAGGAAAGATTTTTAATTATGTAGATTCACCAAGTGTTTTTCAAGAACTGTATTATTTCTGTGAGTTCAACCCTAATGTACTGTGGGGAGAGGGAGGGCATTGTCCTACACTTGATTTCATGAAACATCATTGTGAAAGAGGCCTCCTAACATGCAGAAGATTTCAGCAGATATATCTTATCCACAACAGAAAACAGCTAATGTCCTGGAGAACCAACCCCTGCTTTCCTTGGAAGGAGTGCTGATGTGCAAGAAGATAATTTAGACCAAACTGAACCTGTTTTTCCCTTCTAACATAAACCAGTTTTATTCCAGTGTATCAGAGTTCTGATTTACATCTCAGGATGTGGTCTCTGAATCAGGTTGAAGCTAAAAAAAAGTGTTCACGATGGTTAGTCCTGCTCTTCTACAGGTTAGAAAGCACATAAAATGAAAAGTGACACTGAATTCCACTCCCTAACATCGTGGGGGAAACAAAGAGTTGGGGAGATGATGGAGAAAGGACATTGCACTAATTTTTAATAATTAGCACTATTAATATATGTTGGTTTGAGCCCTCACCCAGCGCCTTCCCTCTCTTGTTGGGCCCCCATGGTGGATGTGGAGGTGTGGGCAGCCTTGCTCAGAGTATCAGCAGGGACTCAGCAGCTCTCCCTGGGCTGGAGCAATGTGTGGAAAGGCTTCTCTCTGCGGGACACAAACATTGCTGTCTTAAGTGCTGGAAAAACCAGTGAGTCACAACTGGCAGAACAGCATAAAATCGTCCTGATTTGCTCATCCAGGTCCCTATTAAAAGATGAGCAGCAGCTGAGAGGAAATAATTGAACAAAAGTGTGGTGTTCTCTCTGTTGATGTCACTGGTGGGCTGAGGAGCAAGGATTCATACTCTCAGACGTATACAGGATGATAAATGGTGACAATAATCCTGCAGGAAGGGAAACATTTGAAGTGCCAGGGCTTGTCCTCCAAAACAGATGACACCAAATTCTTCTGACTTGTGCAGCCAAGCTCCAAACACGAAAGAGAAATGAAGCATTTTGGAGAGGCGAGTGCATTTTGATTTCATGTGGGAGACATGTCCCAGTCCTGGCAGCTCAAAGCCATGGAGATGTCAAAGCCTTACTGGGAGCAGTGAAGCTTTTTGTGGGCAACTGACTTTACTGTGAGAGTGCCCAGACTATTGAAGTGGTTTCCTCTGTGAGAGATCGCTATTATTAGTAGATATTTAGAATAGAGACTCGACAAGGAAAAGGCCTTGTCAAGCCTCTGAAGGGGGGGAATGATGCCTTAAATTTTAGCTTTCATGTATTTCAGGTTCTGTGCTGCCCAGGGGTGCAGCTCTGAGCTCACATTCAGTGTCACTCAGCTCTGCACAGAGCAGGGACACAAAACAAATCCTTTTCCTGCTGCACACCAAGGACAACTTTCAGCCCCAAAAGCACAAAAAAGGGTGGGCTGAAGGAAGGAACAAGAAGGATGGGACCTCACAGCCTGCAGCTGTAATTGGACAATTAAACCCCAATATACAAATTGACCAAAATTTATAAAAGTGTAAGACCTGATGACCGCTCAGCCCTTTTGTGACCATTTTGGGTCCACCTTGGGTGTATCCCTGGTCAGGCTCTTGTCCTGCCCAAGGTGTATCCTAGAGGCCTTTCAATAAATACCTACTTTATTCTCCAGCTCTGTCCACTTCTGTTTCAGGTCAGCCTTCCTAAGGCATCAGGGGAATCCCAAAAATGTATTGCCAGGTGTCTCAGTATTTTCACGTGTAACGTGTCAAGAAAGCTGATGCAAACACTCCTGTGGTTTGTTCTCTGGTACCTGCCTCATGTCTCTCCTCCTGCTGTCCTTGCTCCTTCGGAAGGGAGATGAGAAACAATGGAATAACTGATAGTTCAGGACTGAATTAAAAGTCTGAATATTTTTGCAGGTATGTGTGGTCAGTGTAGTACAATATAGATCCCAAGTCATGTCTTTGAATGCAGTGAGTCAGTGCAAAACCAACGATTAGGCACTTTGCCTCTGAAACAGCTTTCATGCTCTCTATTCTGTAGTGATCCAGATCCATAAAACCCCAAGTTTATAAAAGTTTTATAGCAGAACTACAGCTCAGTTGCTACAGCTCATATTTCTACATTGAATATTGGGTGCAGACAGTAGTGGGAAACACATGGCAGCTTTTACAGGTGTAAATGCCTCTTCCATGGCTATTTTTATCACAAGAAAGTTCATTTCAAGTTTTATTTTCTTTATTCTTGTACTTGAAGCCTATGAAATCTCTAATCTGTCAGCCTGTGTGATGTTTCACCTAGTGTTTCACACTGCTGTATCAAAGTTAGTAACAGCATCTCTATCTACTGCCACAGACATCATTATTTATTTGCCCTGTGCTGCACTCAGAGGTCCCAGGTGCAATCAGAGCCATCACTGAGCCTGTACCTAATTTAAACCTCAGTCTAATCCCAGACAACCACGGCATTGCCTCTATAAACGTGTGCTCTCTGATCATGGGAACAGACTTCAACCCAGCAGCCCTTCAGCACCTTTCTGTCTTGGTTCACATCCTCCTTGCATTTCAAATTGGCCGGGACCTTACCAAAGACAAATTTGACACCACTGAGAGGAAACATGCTGTGTCTCTCCTCTTCACTCTCCCTACCTGCCTGCTGCTCTCCCCAGAGCTGCTCAGACAGATGACTGTGGAACATGGGATGGAAGAAAAGAGAGACAAGAACTAAATCAGCTTGCAGGACCCTGCTCAGTGCAAAGGCTGAGGATTTGTTGTCACTGCTGCATTGTGGCAGGGGTGTGCTGAAGCATCCATAAGTTTTCCTCCTGGGAGATCTCTGGAGACAGCACAGTCTGGCCTTGGCAAAACGTCATTGTGTGTCTGGATATGGGAAGAACGCATCTAATTTAGAGAGCACAAAAAATGCAACGTGTGTGTAGTGGTATGAGGCAACTTTCCCTCATGGTCTGGCCTGATCCTCCTGAGGGTCTTTAGGGAGATTGGTGGATGTTTTCTGGGTGTGCAAGCTTTATAACAGGGTCAGCAGAAATGGAGAGGCTTTGAGGAGAGGTCAGGAAAAAGCAGTTGCTTGGATGTACTTTATGTATTATTTGACATAAATGAGCTAAAGACTGTGTACTTAATGGAAAAAAAAAAAAAAGAAAAAAATGCTTGAATCCACTATCCTTTAGAACTGGCATAAATCAGGAATAGCTTGGAAATCAGCAGTCCAAATCTTCAGCTATTACCAGCCTTCCTGGGGTTTAAATGAAGTTGGAAGAGCTCTGCTGGTTTACAGGAGCTGAGGATACGTCCTGATGGAATCACACAAGCATGAATATACTGTAAGGCAAAAGAGAATTAGGCCCATTATTTTAAAAAAAGCAAAGCTTGATTAAGGATGTTCAGTATAGGTTGAGAAAAAAGAGCACTGTCACGCCTCACTAACTTTGCTGTTCTGCTGAAACATGACTACCAGGGAGGTATTACAGTGCCCTGGGATTTTCTTAAAAACCAATCAAGGCAGCGTGGTTTGGGGGAGGAGAGGAGGGAACAGCACTTTTGTCAGTGCTAATTGCAGGCGTTAATAGCACCGAGAACTGCCTGGCACACTGCGGAAGTTGGAAGCACAAGTGCACTTGGCTTTATGGGTGCAGACAGAGAGAGATAATTCCACTCGCAGGATGGAGAGGCAGGATCTGAGCCTGAGAGCAGACATGATGATCACTCCCAGTGTGATCAGTCTGAGGCTCAAGAACCGCAGTGAATCGAGGGGGAAGCTCAGAAGGCATTTCTTAAGATTGAAACATAATTAATGCAAATGCCTCCAAGGCTTGGTTCTCACTTTTGGGAAATGCAGAGCAAGAGCTTTATTATTTTTAAATGAATTGGATAAAACTTGAAGGCTAAGTCCTCGGCAGAGTTGCATCAGCAGATATTTAACAGCAAATCATAGTGTTGATGTTGCAAATTGGGCATGTGCTGGGGAAAAAAGTTGGGTCTGGTCCTGTGGAAAAAAAACCACATAAAGAGCTGTAGAAGATTGCAGCCTGCTGGGACTGGGGTGTGGACTTGACAGCAGCATCACTGCCATGAACATGGGAGGACTCTTACAGGAGAGTCACTGGGGTGGGCTGGATCACAAAAATTCAGTGCAGGGTCACTGTTAGCACTTGTCACTGCCAGAGGTACCAAACATCCCACACCAGCACTTCACTTCAAAAGCCTTAATTTTCTTAGTCATGTTCCTCATCAGAGAGCTTCACTGACTGACTTCATACCATCCAAAGTACCGTTGTGCTATCAGAGATGTTCAAGCAGTTGAAGCTGATTCCTTTTTTAGTTTCTTTGATTTCTTTGTCTTTCTCTTGAGTGATGGTTCCCCCATAAATGTACAAATGAGATCAGTGTAGAATCTGACCACTGACATTAGCAGGACCTCTGCTTGAATTCCCCTTTTTAGCAGTGTAGTGCAAACAGATCAAACAGTCTTTTAGATATGGTATTTTACCTTACTTACCTCATCTTCTCTTGCTCTTGTTTCTATCAAATCATCTTTAAGATTGAAAGATTCTCCTACACTGCAGAAGTTTTTTAGAGGCCAGTGCCTCACTGCACCCTTGCATCCACCTTCCCCCCTCCTCTGATGCAGCTCCTCAGGCTTCCACATCCTCTGTCTCCCTTCATCATTTCTGGATGGAGGAAATACAGTCAGAATATTCAGAATATCACAGGTCCCCGTCTCCGGGAAACCAGGCACTGCAGCTGCCAGGGATTTCAGCTAACACCACGGAGCTCCTGAAAAGTCAAGTGTCTTCAGGAGGGGCAGACATCTGCTGCCATCCCCATATTTTTTTCCTCTCTGTTCAGATTAACTATCTCTGTCCCTCTGCACAATTTGCTTGCTAGAGAGAAAGCAGGACTAAGGGTGTTTCTACATTTACACTCTTTCAGTGGGGAAAGGAAAAAGAAAAAAGGGGCTTAATATAGCCTGAGAAACAAAGACAACAGCATGGGTAAGAAAGGAAGCACAGGTGTAATTTCTGGGCACAGTGAGAAGCCTTTTAAAAGCCCTTCAATGAGTAGTGTGTACATGTTTACCACCACTGCAGCTGACATATAGCCACAGGAGCACTGCACTACAGGGATCAAATGAGAACTTGTGGAGGGCTATTGAACACCGGGAATTTTCACAGTAAGGCAGAACAAAATTATTCAGCGCTAGGGGGTTCTCTAATTTTGGTACACTTGGAAAATAAAGCAGTGCCTTTGTCCAGGACTAATATTTGCTCACCAATGGTCAAATCCATCCATTGCTTTTCTTAGCTGTGACCTGGGATATGTAGGCTAGCATTTGACATTTGGGCTGTTCAACGAAATACGCAGAAATACTCACTCAAGGCTCGCTAGAGGACTTTTTTTTTGATTCTATTTTGGTTGCTTTGCTTACCTAACTTCTCCAAATCGTCCCAGGGCTTACACTTTGGCATATATTTAAAAATGTAAATAGATTTTCAAGGCTAGCACTGAGCCTCAGGGAGTCTCCAGTGAGATAAACAAGCTGGTGAAACCCTTGAAATGTTTGCTGGCAGAGCAGAGGAAAACCCTCCTGAGATGCCAGCGGCACCAGCCATGGCTGCAAGGCCTCAGATTTCAGCCTGAGGCCTCAGATTTCAACCCGCCCCAGATTTCACCGTGCTCGGTTACAAACACTGCCATGCCACAGCTTTGCAGCCAAGCACAGATTTCAGGGAGGAAAAGCCCAGCCACTCCTCCATCACCTGCATTTTGCAGTGGGTTGGGACTTTTTGCCCCGTGCCTTGTAGGGTTTCATCCTCTAAGGGCCGAGGCTGCTGCCGGCCGTGCCATTGATTGGAAAGGCCGCAGCAAGATGCCTCACAAGATGATCCCATTTTTATGGCTGAAATTACACTGTCTACAGCCATTAAGTACCTTTTTCTCCTCATTAAATTTTGATCGTTTCCTCTGATAAAATATGGCTTTGGAAGATTGCTGTTCCAGGTTCCAGCTCTTGCCTTGCTCCTGAGGCGAAGGTTTTGAAGGTGCAATCCTGCAAATTACTCCCCTAGTAAGGATTTTTATGCAAATCGTCCTGTTAACTTTACACAAGAAAGAGTTTGCTGGATCATGCCATTATCCCTAGGCTTACAATGGAAACACAACTGACCTTTAGCTGTAATGAGCACCAGTAAAAAAAAAAAAGTGACAAAATTGCTTGGATCTTAGCAAGCTGATACAAGCTGTGCTGTGTGCTGGTAAGGGGCAGATCTTCGAGCAGGCTGAAAGAGTTAAATCATTTCACGGTGTTAGATAACAGCTAATTGACAGCAGATATAATGCATGTTGATAACCAAATGTAATTCAGCAGCTAAGAATGAAAGAGCCCAAATATCTGCTAAACCAAGCTGTATGGGAGTTATTATAGGAATGTTCCCAAAGTTTTTGCAGCTGCAGAAAAAAACCCAAAAAACCAAAAACTCCCCAAAAAACCCCCCAAAACCCCAACAAAACCCAAAAAGACAAAAACCCCAAACAAAACAACCCTAAAAGAATGATATAATACAGAACAAAGAGGAATCAAAGCATATGGTGCAGCTGATGTGGAAGGTGCCAGTGTAATTGCACCTCAGGTGTGGCCTGTTGAGTGCCCAGTGTGCAGCAGGTGAATTGGAAATGGAAATGGAGCTGAGCACAGGTTTTGTGGCACTGTCCTTGTGGGATTACAGGCAGGATGGGCTCCTTGGGTGAACTTGTATGTGAGAACAGGGCAGAAAGATTTCTGATACTTTACTAAATTCAGTTCAGCTCTTCAGAGCCTTTGGGCAGGTTACCAGCACTGGAGAAAAAGGTTCAGCGTACAAGTGGGTTGTCATACCAATGGGTCTTGGCCCAGACCTTGACATCATCTACCTCTTGGTGCTTTTCTTTCTCTCTTAGCCCAAGGAGATTGTGGAAAAAGGCCCAACATCTCTGTATCCACAGCACTGAATGAGCAGTGTCCCTGCCATGGCTCCCTCTCCCCTCACATAACCAGGCACTGGTGTTATTAATGCGAACATTTGCCATCGCTCTGCAGCTATAGCAGAAACAGATCAGCACCACCATGGCCATTCCACACTTCCCTTTGCTTCATTTCCACTTCATTTCTCCTCCCTGCTTGTGCCCTGCCCATGCTTCATTCCATTACTCCTCCAGGGTCTCTTAATTTCCCTTGCGCTGTTCTCTCCCTTCCTTCCCTCCTTGTCCTTTCTCACCCCATTGTACAAGTGGCTTTTATTTTCTTCATTCCCTTGCTTTTGCCTTTTCTCTGTTTTCTTTCTTTCCTTCCACTCTCTGATGGTATTTTTGATGCCTTCCCCTTGCCTCTCTTTTATTGCCCAGCTGCATTGCCTATTGTATTACTTGCCATTATCTCCAAATATATTTTGATATATTTCCCCCATTTTTCGAGCCCAGAATTTTGTTCCCTTAAAGGCACCAGAAAGCACTAAGGGTTAGAGAGGGGAACTGAAAAGCATTCCAGTAGTTTTCCATCAGCCTGTGTATAAAGCACTTCTTTTTCCACTTGATGAGAAAGCAGTAATCAGGTTCCCCCTGCATCGAGCTCTTTTACACAAAGAGCTTGCTACAAAAAGAAACCCAAATAGATTTCTACCTGGCCTCCCCCTTATCTCTGCCTCAAAGCCTGGTGAACCCAGAGCCTTTTTGCTTGCTGTGGCTGCTACTGCCACCCAAAGCACACACAAGGTCGAGGGGGATGAGCCTCGTCCTGGCTTGGTGGTGCAGGTCATGGCTGATATTGTGGATTGGGCCCTGCAATTTATTTCCCACCTGGAGAATTTAAAGCCTTGGTCCATTAGCAGGGAGAGGAGATCTCTAACTCTGCAACAGCTGAAATGGTGTCAGACTGGAAGGTAAAGGGAAATATGCTACAGTGCTAAAAGTAAGTGATCCTCAGATTAAACATCACCCAGTCCCTTAGGTTCCCACCCTCCTACCTGTAACCAGAGGGTTAAAAAATGCTGATATGTGTGCAGAGGAAGGTTCTACTCTAAGGTGGCGTGGACTGAAATGCAGGTTTCAATCTGTGAAATGCAACGTCCTCCCCTACTCAGCTTTGTCTCTGCCAGCAAAAATCAGAGCAACCTCCAGGGACCACTTGCTGCTCCCACCAGGAGCGTTACCAGCTCTCTTTCTCTTCTTCTCCAGCAGACACAGACCCAGCTGGACTGAGCTGCTCCCAGTAGGACCCTTCCCTGCACCACAGAGCTTCTGGTTTTTGGGGGCTGGGTCTGTCAGAGCCCCCAGAGCATTTCCCACAGATGAGGGGCCAGGAACAGAGGCTGCCCTGGTACAGGTCCTTCCAGTCCCTATAACAAAGGGGTGGGAGTCCCAGGAGTGTCCAGCTTCCCCTTGAACCACCCTACACAGGGAGGAGGTGCAGGAGCTGTGGTGCCCCCAGCGAGCCAGGCACTGCATCGGTGCCCTAAGCATTTCTGCAAGTTCAGAAGAAGATGAAACAAAACACAATCCTGAAATTATGCCTAATAAAGCAAAGGGAAAATGAGGACATACAGCCAGAAGGTGAAAGGCCCATTATAACAAATTTGGTCTCCTGCTTTTCTTTAAAATATAATTTCAGTCAAATGGATCTTATTTGCACGGTTGCAATTGTCACTCCATCTCTTTTCTGCAGCCACACAATACTTTTATCTCTGATGAGAAAATTCTGTAACTGCCTTTGTCTCATTCTCTGCCTTCTCTACAGACCTCTGCTTTCTAGCCCAGCACCAAATAAAATAAAATAAAATAAAATAAAATAAAATAAAATAAATATGAGTCCCTCATCTAAGGCTGAGTAGCAGAGGTTTAATGTTGACAATGTGCTTTGTCACTCTGGCTCTGGAAAAGGCTTACAAAAGCTTTATTAACAGGCTCATTAGCACGGCCTGATTTACTTCTGCAGACTTTACTCTTTTACTAGTTTCCAGGAGCATCAGCATCAGTTGCAGGGCTAATGAATTCACTCAGATTTGCATGCTAATGAAACTCCCATGACTCTCTGTGCTCCCGTCTTCAAATCGATCTTTGCTGTTGCTTGAGGAATATTAATAGAAATAAAAGTAAAGGGGAGCACCAGGCATTGCAGTTGGGCTTGCTGTAATCCAAGGCTGCTGTGCAATTCACATTTCATACATTACACTGTTTCAGATCTCATTTCTTTCATGCCTTATTGACTCTAGCTGTACAGGAGACAGCACCTTCAGGAAATTCCTGGAACAGGGGTTGGCCAGGGACTCAAGGGGCTATTTAGGAAAATCATACTTGAGCTCTCAATAAATGGGTCAGTCCACAGGAAGTGCTGCCATGCACCAGTGCAATTCCAGGTATTCTTCCTCAAATATATGGATCCCATTTCTCTTTGACAGAAAGAGAAAACTTTCTGACCTCAGTTTCCTGCTGCCTGCGTGTGCAGTGTATCACACAGAAATGGGGTGAGGGAGCTCCCCTTAACCAGCACAGAAATGGGGTGAGGGAGCTCCCCTTAACCAGCACAGAAATGGGGTGAGGGAGCTCCCCTTAACCAGACCTTAACTCAGCTGGATGAAGGGCCGGATCCAGGGGAGCTCTGGCTCAGGAATGGAGCCATGAAGGGAGCAGAGACATCTCCAGTGACAGCACAACACCCTTCCCTGCTGGAAGCAATGAGGGGACCAGTACTAAATTTATTCCTCACCTTCTTGAAACCATTGGGAACCATTTCCCCAGAGGTGTCAACTCACTGCACTGCAGCTGCTGATACATTTATATAATATNATTCTGGAGCGTAGCAATTGCCATTTCACAGGCTGCAAATCAGTTTGTCTGAATGCCTTCTGAGCAGGGACTGCTTTGTTTTAGGCTTTGTTTTGTGAGAAAAGCAAAAGGGATTTGGAAGTGCAAGGGAGGATTCAGAGCCCCAAAACCTCTGCTCTGGTAGGTCTGTAGGAAGCCTTCCCCACAGGATCTCACTAACAGACCCAACCAAAACAAACAGCTCAGCGATGTGCCTCTGTTAATTGGAGATGTTACTCTCTCACTCCCGCTTCAATTTTAGCAATGATGAATGCTGGTAGTTGACTGAAGCCCTAGAAAGAAATCCCATTGTGCAATCATGTTTTTACAAGAATATTTTTGGCTTCTGAAAGTGCACTTAACACATCCAAATTAATGGAAAAGAGGATTCTTCACTGAGCAGCCTCCCGTGCCTGCTCTTCTTAATTTGATACAATAGCAGAGCGTACATTGAGATTAAAATGCTCTTTTGGATGCTCAATGGCAAGAAATTATTCAGCAAAAAACCAGGGCACCATTTTTGTGATATCTCTTGCGAGTGAGGATAATCAAAGAGCTCCATTTTTCTTGCTGCAAAAATAACACAATTCCTACATACTTCTTCTTCTTTTTTATTTTTTTTCCTCCAAACAGAAGTAAAGAAAATTAAATAAAATGTAAAAGCAAGCTGTGGACTAATTATCCTTTTCTAAATGAATTCATATTGTAAAATAGCCTATTGAATGCATAATGAGCATCATTACCACCAAGAGGAGGAGAGCAGAGCGGTCATCCCATCATTATCAGCGCTTATTTTGGGAGCAAAGCAGTGCCAAGGTGAAGTGGATGCTTTGTGCCCTGGGCACTGAAAAAAACAAGCCAAAGCGAGAGCCTCAAACTTCTCTTTATGTTCAGAAGCACCTCACCCTGCCTTCAGCTGTCCTCTGTGGGCTTTGAAGGCCTCAGATGCTGGTTGCAGCTGGACACGTGTTGTTTGGGATTGGCAGATCTTTCAGCAGCTTCTCAGCTGGAAACAAAGGGCTGGGCTCTGTCTTCTGCTGTGGGAGCTTTGAAGGGGTAATGTGGGGTCAGGGCACTCATCAGGGTGGATGGGACAATTCCCATCCATGGCCTGGGGAGCTTTTATTTCATATTTATAGCAGCGTTCCCTGCAAAGTGGAATGATTTCCTGGGAGAGGCTCAGCCTGGAGCCCCTTTTCCTGCCTGAGCTCCAAACTGGGCAGCTCCCACAGGCTTACAGTGACTGCCTCACCTTTCAGCAGGGCCTCCTCTCTGCCCTACACACATGGGCTGCTGCCTCTGATCTCACTGCAGACCTGGGGGGCTGCAGGAAAAATTCCCATTTGCCCTCCCTTCCCATCTTCTCATCCAAATGGATGCCAGGCACTAAGCACATGTATCGCACTTTCACAGAGATGAAAATACTCAGAGAGACTAAAATACTCCTCCTAAGTTAGGAATGTTCCTAAACGTGTTCCCTGCATATTTTCCCTGCTTTCAAGTGCTTCCAAGTCTGGATGGCCCTGGCTCAGCGGAGGTGATGGCCACGGGGGACAGCTCCTCCCCACATCCCCCTTCCAGTCTCACTCTTGGTTTAGCAGATCTGCTTCATGCTCTCAGCCTAAGAGGTCATTTGTAGCAGTTCGTCCTGGATCAACCTGAATGAGAGCATCCAATCAAGCCCTAATTGTGACAAATTATATTAGCCTGTAAGTTGTGCAAGTTGCATTGCAGCAACTTAATTCAGGCTGTGTCTGGGAAGCCAGGAGAGGCTGGAGGGGCCCCTTGCACACACGGGGAGATGTGTGTGGGAGGGCTGAGCTTCCCCCTCCACCCTGCTGCTCCTCTCACCAGCAGACTTTCATCACAAAGTGCTTATGTGTTGTCACCCAGACGCTGCCCAAAATACTTGAGGAATTAAGCAGGTTAGTCCCACTCTGTGGAACTCACAGTTCAATGCTGGCTGAAAGACCTGAGGAAAAGAGCATCTGGCTTGTGACACAGGAAAATGTTAAAGTGAGGTGCAAGGAAGAGGAATGTGATGGGATTGTGTGTCCCTGCCCCTCTATTCCCTCTCTCCTGCAAGGAAGATTCACTGGACCTTCAAACGGCTTTTCTCTAGTGCAAAATATGACAGTGAAGGAAAAAAAAAACCCAAAAGAAAGACAGGAAAGAAATACTAAAATTAATTTCCCTACATGACATATTTTAAAGGGCACTGTCAATTTACTTTATAATTACATTTCTAAATCACTGGAAGATTACACTGAAAGGTGAACTTTACAAAACCTGAATATTTTTATTATTTTTTTTAAATTAAAAACCTTTTTGGGGATTTAAATACAATCCCTCTGTGCTGTAAGCCCATGTAACAGCAACAGCAAGGAAATGGATAGGATATGCTATCCTTGTTCCTGCTCATTTGTACCTCTCATTTCCCACTAAGGCTGCTAAACCTCATGGGATTTAGCAGCTCCTTCTCTAAGGATGAGCAGCATGGTTAAGCACAAGTGCTCAGGTCTCCCCAAATTTTGACACTGCCCTCAGGATCGTGAGAAAGGGCTTGAAATGTTAGTGTTTGAGGCAAGAGGTTTATTTTGCTATCCAGTTTTTGAGCCCTTCCAGATATCCCCATTTCATGCCTTCAGGCTTTTCTCTGCATTGAGGAAAGCTCAAGGTGTCTTAGCTGAGAGCTGAGCTTCTCGCCTTATCAAATTGCTCCAGGTCTGAGAGAGAAACCAGGCATCAAGAGAATCAGCACAGAGATCTCCAGCTCTGTCTTTGGGGGAAAATTTGTTCTGGAAACACTGGAATGAGCCAGAGGGATGTGATCGTGCATGGGTGGGCACCATCCGTGTGCCCTGAGCCTAAATTCCACCTCCTTTGCAGCACTCTGTGAAAATAAAGCAAATCTTGGCTAAATGTGTGCTGTAGCTACTCAAGGGACACTCATGAAAGGCACTGGATTAAAGCAGAGATGTGATTTAAAAGTGCCCTGGCTAAAACACGTTAAATTTTAAAATCACCACTCCACGTTGACATGGGGTTGTTTTCACCTGAGCTCCTTTTGCTGCGAGATGAAATCTGGTTTAACTGATTCACTTTCCCACCTGAGCTAACTCCCTGCCTCGTCCTAACAAGGTACAAAAATAAAAGAACAAAGCAGCTCGATGTGGTAGTTGCTGTAGGAAATGATGGAGCTCCCCATGCTCATCCACTACAGGAATCTATATTAGGTTTTTCAAAGTCTTACAAGCACAATGAGCTAATGCAGTCTCTCAGTGCAGGTGAGATTTATTTCTCTCTTTCTCTAATATATATAGGCCCAGATTCTCTGCTTGTTTAATCCATTGGTTTACGTGGATTTACAGCAGATATTGGCATTTGATCTATGACTGGGCTTGGTCTTTTGGCTGTAGCTTGAGTGAAGGAATAAAGTTCAGAGGACAAATTAATAGAGAGAAAAATTAGCTTTTCATGTATTGAAGACAACAAAATTGCAGTCTGCTATCAAATAATCATCTAAATAAATAACCTTGAGAAAACCAATTACTTACATAGGAGGAAGCTGTTGGCAGAGGTGTGAGCATCCTCCCGCTGCACCAGACTGAAAAGCCAATATTTATGTATAAAATGGAAACCTGGTTACTGAAACAGCATTGCAATTCACCCATTGTAATTAAAAAAATAACAATCATGCTTCAAGATAATCCTTCAGGTAATCAAAAGCTGGATCAGCAGCAGGTGCTGGTACTGGGCTGTGCCCTTGCTGGCAGTGACAAAGCTCTGACTGCCAAAGGTGGGAGGTGGCAATGTGATGGCTGATGGGGTTGTTTAGCCCAAAGGGGCATGAGGCAATAACCTGGAGAATTTGGGGACAAAAAAACCAAAGCAACCCTCTACCTACAACAGGGCTCCTCGTGTAATCTATTCGAATATATGTGTGTGCATACAGCCCATTTGAATGGGTTACATTGGAAATTAAGGCTTTATGTTTCTGAAAGACAAAGAACATCAAATGATTTTGCTTCTAATATGAGCACGTTAGTGATTTTAACAGCATTTGGTCTACTGAAACAAGATAAGGCCTGGAATAATAAGCAGCAGTTCAAAGATTTATCTAAACATGTTTGGCAGTTCCCCCGGCCTTTGCCTCGCGATGTGAGCATCCCACAGTTGAGACCATACCCTGTAAATTACCACCCTCTGTGGGGTTCTCACGTTCAATTATTCCAAATCAGCAAGGCCAAATGCTCTCAACTTAGCCAGAGATAATCAACTAATGTAAAGCAATTTCCAACAGTTCTGTTTTGCTGTTTCAGGCTCTTCAAAAGACAAACAAACCACATAGAAAATTGGCATGAAAAGGAATAAGAATTGTCACCTCTTGCTTGTTGGTGCTGGACCAGTTTTCGTGCGTGTTCCTAATTATTAGGATTAGCAGTGTTGGATACCCAGCCCCCTCTGGGATTCAGCAGCAGCAAGATGGGGCTCAGAGAGCTCTGCACTGGACATGGTGTTGGAGGCTGTGTGGATGAGATCTTTCTCATTACTCAGGCAATCCATCTCCTGGTAGAAAGCTGCAGGAATTAGTTTCACTTCCAGGCCTTTTTAATTACGGCCAAACACAAGTGCACCAGTCAGACAAAGGAGTTGCTTTACCTGCTGAAATTTCAGATTGTGGCACTCTCTCCTTAAGGTATTGTGTTTGCTGTCTGCATTAACTTTCAATTTACAGTAGCTGTTTCTTCTTGTAGCACAAGACAACAAATTTCACTGTATGTTCAGAAAGTCAGTCCAAAGTAGATGAAATTTGTAATTTACATAATCAACTTCTGAGCTGAAAGGTCTGGGTTTAGACATATCCCTGAAATAGAAAGGGTTTTGGTTTTTTTCTTGTGTTTTGGAAGGTATGACCCCATCATTTTGCACAAAACTGTATAATTCTGCCTTGCTATTTTCAGTATACCCCATTATCAGTCAAACTAATAGGCCTGGAGAATGAGACCCCCAAAAGAAATCCACCACATTAGGGAAATAAATACAGTTAATGATGATAATTAAGTCACTGGGGATAATTGAGAGATTATCCAATTACTATCTATAATTCTTTGGCTTGCAAATAAGATAGAAGAGTGTAGATCTAATCCATTCTAGCAGTAATAATAATAATTAAAAAATTAGAGGGGGGAAAAAGCACAAAAAGCCCCCAACCTACAAATTATTAGATTTTTTCACAACTGGAGGTATTTTGTCAATTTAATTGCCTAGTTGGCAAGTTTTTCTAGTCTGGAGTAGTTTTTTTAGGCAGCTGTTACAACATTGGTCTCTTGAGGAAGGGGAAATATTCTGGGTCAGGACTGAATTCCCTGATGCAATTACTGATTCCCTGGAGGAGCCCTGCTGTCCCCTAGATCCAGACTAAGATGGACACAAGTGCTCCTAGCAAAGGTCCATCAGTAACTACAAGTGAGCTGATCCGAAATAGGAAGAGATGGGATCAGTCCGGGGTTGTGCTCTGGGTTCTGATGGTAAATTTAGGACAGAAGCCTTGTTCCAGCAGGCTCTGCCCTACAAAAAGCCCCTCAGGTCCCCCATGGACTGCAGTGCCAGTCTTTTGTGTTGGTTTTGCAGGCATGCAGTCATGCTGTCACAGAGCTAAGGAGAGGTGGTTGACCCCCCTGACCAGGTCAGGTGCTAAGGGAGGTTTTAGTCCCAAATATTTCTCAGTCTCAGGCAGCCTGTGTCACAGTGGCTCGAGTTTTCTAATTTAGCAAGTGGATTAGGGACTAGAGCCAAACCCCAGGAAAACACAGCAGCACTCTGGGTAAGTTTGTATACTCAGAGATAGGCACCATTTTTTGGGAGGAACGTTTTTGTTCCCGCTTTCCTGCATTTGTAGGGCCTTGCTTGGCACAGGTAATTTAAGGAGATCTAAATATGGCCCCCAGCAAGTCAATTAAGGATGTGTTTAATTTTAACGTGTGCATAGTTCCTTTGGATCTCATCCATGGAAATCAATGGCAAGGCTGCTGGTGGTTTGATGGGCTTCGGATCAGAGCCAGCAATTCTGATTGTAGAGATCGAATGCTTGAAATTAATTATATGACTAATGCTTCACTGGATTAGGGAATCAATTAATGGAAGTGGGGTGCTTGTTAGCAGATTTCCATTAACTTTCATGCAGATTTTTTTCCTAAACACAAACTGCATATTCATTGCCCTTGAATGCATTTAGGTAAGTTGGAAAAATGATAAGATGGATGAAATAACAAGAATTTTCTAATGAAGCTACTGAAAGGAATGTGGGACTCTGTACTGGAAATTAAATCCTTGCATTGAAAGACCTTGTGCCAAGTTCTCCTACCAAATAGGTAAGTACCAGAAAGCTTTTCCAATCCTGTTTATGCCAGAAGCTCTTCAGTCTGGGATTGACAGACCTGGAAGGCAATCGTCTTCATAAGCCAACCAAAAGGATCAGAAATGAGGTAGCAAAGTACAAACCTTTCTCCACACATTTTTTCTCATCTTTGAGTAGCTGCTAGAGGGGAAAGAATCCTTCAGCACTTCTACTGCTTAACACCAGCAGCTCTAACTACAAGAACATCCTTGCTCCCACCCCTATCCCCAGTAAAACCTCATTTCATGCTCAAAGTTCCCTATGGAACACCCCCAAAATCAGGTCCTGGCAGGTGTAAACACCCTCTACTGAGGTCCAGAAGCTGCTGTAGGAAGGGATGGCTCTTGGCAAGGTCCCAGCCTGCCCAGCTAGCACAGGCTTTGGTGGGCTGCACTTTATAGCAGAATGGTTTTATTCCATGGCCACAAATTGAGCCCTGGAGAAATTCCACTCCTGATGGTGCCCAGAGCCCTGTCCCCAGTGCTGCCCCAGCCCTGGAGCCCTGGAATGGGAGCTGCCAATGGGCTGGTCCGTGCATGCACAGGGGCTCCTCCGTCAGAGCAGCGCATTAAGCCACAAAATGTTTCTGTAAATATTGTTTCACACTTGGGTGAACAAAGCATGCTTTTATCTGAGGGAGAGCACAGGGTGTAAATTACATTTTAATTGAGGAATTGGAAACACCAGCTTTTGCTTTTTGTGGTTTTTTTCTTTTTATTTTTCTTTTTGTTCGTTTGTTAGTGGGGATAGCTCTGATTGAAGCTGCCTGCAATGAGCCCACTCTCATTTCTGCAGATTTTCCCACTTTCCTTCTGGCTTGGCTTGCCTGGATTCTCCTCCTCCTTCCTAGTGAGGCTGTCTGCAGGCCCGTGAGCGCTCCCAAGCCTTGCTCACTCACAGTTTGGCACTGTGCCCCTGCAATGTTTGCAGCTGAGAACGGCTGGTCTGGCACCCCCCGTGCCCTGCTGCCCCTGCCCTCCTCGCTGCTAGGCAGGAATGGGGGAGGCTGACAGTCTGCTGAGACCCCACTGTGCTTCTCAGGGATGTAAATCAGAAAAAAGGCTCCTTGGAGGCATGAAGTGTTTTGTGCTGTGCAATCTGAGTGTGATTTCCCCCTCTCCCAGAGCAGCTGGCACCGCACCCATTGAGGGCTCACAGGAGCATCTCTCAGGTCTGACACCCGAGTGCTGCCAGCCATTCCAGCCGTGGTGCAGATGTTCTTTCTCCCCCACACTAAAATACCTCCGGAGAAGCTGCAGTTGCAGCTGGGAGCACAAAGGAACACAGGGTTATTTATGTTAGAAAAGACCTCTGAGATCATCAATTCCAATCGTCAACGCAGCACTGCCAAACCCACGTCCCCAGGTACCACAACTACAAGTCTTAAATCCCTCTAGGGTGTTGACTTCACCACTCTCCTGGGCAGCCTGTGCCAGTGCTTGATCATCCTTTCAGTGCTAATATCCAATTTAACCTCCTCTGGTGCAACTTGAGGCCTTTTGCTCTTGGCCTGTTGCTTGGAAGACACTGACCTCTATTTTGCTACAACCTCCTTTCAGGTCATTGTAGAGAGATCCCCCTTGAGCCTCCTTTTCTCCAAGCTGAACAGCCCCAGCTCCCTTAGCTGCTTTTCAAAGGACTTGTTCTCCAGACCCTTTCCCAGCTTCACTGCTCTTCTTGCCTTTCATTGCTCATTTTAAGACTTTGTTCAGTTTCAAAGGTGGAAAATGATGAACCTTTGTTCATCTTCAAAGGTCTTTGCATTATCCCCATCTCTCACGTGTCACTGCTGTGCCCCAAAGGATCACTGTTCACCTAAGGCTTGCCAGGAGTGTGAGATCCTGCAGGATCTCTTTTTTTCCTGCTGGTGGAAACAGCCAATATTTCGTAGCCCAAGCAGAAAGTTTCCTGGTTTCTGGATTCTCAGAAATCCCCACAGAAGCTCCCGTTTAGGAAGGGAAGTGGAACACAGCCTCATTCCTCAGGGCAGCCAGTGACCCGTCAAGCACAGGAGTTGGACTTGGCCAGACAGGAGGGAAAGGCAGGAAAAGGAGCAGAGGATGGAGCCAGCTGTGCTAAATCTCTGCTTCTGGCGGGCAGCTTCTGCTGTGGAGGGCTGGAGAGAGCCCAGGCTGGAGGCAAGAGCTGCATCTCCCTGCTGGGAGAATGAACGGGAGCATGAAGCATTTCCAGCTGGGAGCTCAGAACCGAAATTGCAGATTGCACCCTTGCTGCTCAGGGGGGTGAGTCAAGCCCATTAGCCAGCTAATCCTCACAACAGGCTTTTGTGAGGCTACTGTTTCCTTCTGGGGAAATGTATGATCTACTGATTACACAGCATCCCAACATGCCAAATGTATGCTTGAAACCAGTAAACAATAAATATTTAATTAGACGGTCATTTTGACAATAACAACAGGCAACAATTAAACTGGCTTTTGATTTCCCCTTCATTTAGTTGTCAGTCTTGTATAGTCAAAGTTAAATGCCAACTCTTGCCTTGACCACAGCCCTTAGTAAGGCTGTTAAGAGAATATTTAGGTTTGATCTGAGCTTTTGATTTCTGGCTCTGATTTCTCCCGCCTTTGCACCAGTTGTAGGCATGACTCAAATACCATTAATTTAATGTGGGCTGAATGTGAAACTTAGAAGCTTATTCTTTCTAGCCTAGCAGTGCCAGCCAGTATTTCAGAGAGTGGTCACACTTGGAAATACAATTATGATTCAACCTGAAAGTCCTGATCTCCTCCACTGCCATCAGGACTTTGCTCACCTCACAGGTCTGTGCACACCTGATGTGTCCGCACAGACACCTTCTGCCATCACCATCTCTCTGTGTATTCTTCTTTACTCCTCCATTGCTGTTTGTCTGCAGACCTTCTGATCAACCCCAAAGATTCTTGTTGCCAATGGGGTGACAAATTTCTAAATGGAAAGGGCAAGAAGAAAGCTATTTTCCAGCACCAGATTAAATTTTCCCAACACCTGCATTTGCATCCAGAGCTTCTGTATCCCAGCTCATCTCCTCACTCTTTGTCTTTGTGTGAATCACCAAATTTTTTGGGTGGAAGGTCACTTTGCCAGGTTTTCTGGGGAAGCATTGGTCTGGAAACCAAACTATCCTTACTCATCAAACCTCTCCCATCTCCTGATCCAGAGCAGATGCCTGGCAGTGTGGGAGAAGGTTGAGGTGGGACTTTCTGCCACTGACAACACTGCATCCATCCTTAGACATTAAGCAGGGCTTCTCCCACACAGCTGCCAGCCAGGATGTGCAGTTATGACCAGGACCCGAATGTGGATTTTGTCTGGTTGAATTCAGAGCACCAGACTGCAAATGAGGAGCCTTGGCTGTAATCACAGCTCTCCTGCCGGATGGTCTCTGACTGCAGACAGGTCATTTCACATCTGCTCCCCTTTCCACCCTTTCTGGGTTGTCTAAATGAAGGTGAGATCTTTACAGCACGTTAATGTCACCCTGATGTGCCCAAAGGACGTTTAGCACTATACAGCCCTGACGCTGTTTGAGACATGGAAGCAATATTTTAAGGGATGGCACAGGTATCAGGCTCAGAAATATTGCCCCTTTTTACGTATTTCCTCTTCACTACCACAATGTAACACCCTGCCCAAAGTCTCCATGTAATGCCAACCTTCTGATTCAGCAGTTTTAGCAAGTCCTGTTAGATTTTGGTGACTATCAAAGTTGGTTCCAATTTAATTTTGCCTTTGTTGAGAAATGAAAACAGAGCCCTCAGTCCCCCCATGAAACACAGGTAACATCCTTCAAAATAAATGGATTTAATTATAAAAGTCGGCTTTGGATCAAGTCTGCTCTGTTTAGACCTACTAATCAGAGAGTATTTACAGAGTCACGAGGACCTGATAAAACGTGTACACAGTTTAAAATATCCCATTGTAATGCATTGTAAACCTTAATTTAAAATAAGACAGCTTAAAAGCTTTATGGATTTGACTGATGATACACCCTCTATATTGATGGCTGAACCCAGCATGCTGTTATTCCTGCTTTCTCTTGCTAACAACAAAGTTCAGAATGATAATATATTTTATAAAAAGCTTTACTATTACGCTGCTGCGAAAGTGACTTTAAATAACGATAATAGGCCTGAACCACAACTTCACACAGAAACAGCTCTGGAGAAGATGAATTTCCATACAGCCTCCATGGAGGCAGCACAGGGATAACGCACCAGCTCTCCAAAATATTAGCATCCCACAAAGCAAAAAGTGAGAAGCATTTTGGAACCTGAGTGGATCAGACCCACCTTCCTCCAGGAATGCAGCAGGGCTGGCGGGGAGCTCAGAGGTGTGTGGCTCTCCAGCAGGGTCACATCCCAGGGGACCAAGCAGTCTGAGAACCCTGGTAGCAGCACTGAGCCTTCTCTCCATGAAGAGTTCCTCTTCTGTGGAGGGAAGAGCCAAGTCAGCAGTCTGCTTTAATAATGCAGAATTAATTAATTGATTTTCCTCTGCTAAACCTGGCCTTGGGATGGGATGTAACAGAGCCAGCAGAGCAGCAGCTCATTCACATGAGGTGCTGCATCCCTGTCCATGGGGAGGAAGCTGGGTCTGAAAAAGCACCTGCAGAGCCTTTGTTCTTCCTTCTCTCAGACTTTGTGGTGTCAGATGGGTGGGATTTGGCTGACCTTGAATGGGAAGCCCCAGTCTGCTGTGTGCTAATTCCTGCACCTTTGAGATCCAAACTTCTTTAAGATCATCTGAAGAAAGCTTGGAGAAACCAGGAAATCATTGGTTTGTAGCAAGAAACTCTGTCCAATTCCCACAAATACATGGAATATGCACCAAGAAGAGCAGGGAGCTCACAACTGTCAAAGGCAAGAGCTTTCCCAGCTCATGACCCCAATGGTGGGTAAGACCATGGGGTGTTCTTTAGCCAAGTAAGCACAGGGACAGTCACCTTCCCACATCTGAGACACTCCTGTGCAAAACTGAGGGGCAATTAATCACATTCAATTAGAGATAATTACACCAGGAGTAGAAATTCACCCTGCACAGTAACTGGGTTAAACAAAAAGCTGCAATGGAGCACTGAGAGAAAAAGTATTTTTACATTTAAAAACTGGCAGGATTTATTCACGCAGTGAGGAATAGTGATTCTCAAATTTGGAAATGACACAGGTTACAGGTTGTGTGAATTAATGTAATGATTCCACAAGGCGATAAGCTGAAAAGTTGACAATCACTCTTAAAATACTATTCAAAAACTTAAATTAAACAAAAGAAGCGTCTACAGTCAAAAAGACTTGTTCTAAGCTTTGCATGAAATACTGTCCCACAATAAAATGTCATGTGCAGCCTCGGGAGCAGCCAACAATTTTAAATTCTATCTTCATTCTTACATTTACTGTATGGATCAAATTCATGCCTATTACGTTATCACCAGAAAATACAACGTGCAGCAAAAAATACATTATGTCAACAGCACCTCGAAGTGTGAGGCAACCTTCAAAGGGGGACTTTCCAAATCCCTTAAGAAATTAATTGGTTATCTTTACAGATCATATAATTAACATTTCTGTGCCTTTACATTTGTAAAGCAAGCATTTGTGTTCAAATTTACCTTGCAAACTCCATAATTATAATTCTTACGTGTGAGGAAGCTGTAGTTGGTGGTTTCAGTGTCTGGCACAGTTTTAGAGGCGAGAATTTATGATCTCATGAACTTCCCCATTGTAACCCAGATTCCTTGCTCAAAATGAAGTCAAAACAATTCAGCACTGTAAAACTGCACAGTTTTATGTATGTTATTAGGGGTGTATTTTGTGGAAGTAATAACAAGATTGAGGCTGAAATGAATCTCCATTTCCTATTACATATACACACAGGTACAATGAAATGCTGATTTTTTTTAAAGCGATGAACACATACACAGGCATGCATAAACAGCTGGAAGACTACCAACATAAAAAATGTATTGGTGTGCAGGAAACAGGGTTGACAAAGACCCCACTCTTCCCTGGAAAAGAGAAGATTTGAGGTTTGAACAAAGGGGACCAAAAATCTTATCTCCTTCATTCAGGAGAGATGCTGTATTAGAGAAAAATGTGTAGAAAGGCAGTGAAGGGAAGCACCAACAGCTGCTGGGATGTGTTTAGACCCCAAAGGGAAGGAGGCTCTGAGGACATTTACTGGGCTGAATCTCATCAGAGAAATGCCAAGGTTCTTGCTCCTGGTGTGGGTTTGGTGTTGGGTAAATATTGTGTATTTCCAGGTTAAAAACTACACCCTCTGCTCCTTGTAGGGTCTTCAAGACCTAAAGTGTGGGCAGAAGCAGCCAAGACCTTTGGTAGGCACCAAAGTAATTTTATCCCCAGAGGACACATTTTAGAATTGTGATTATTATCATTGCTAAAAATGTACCAGGCAGTTTGTGGAACAGAAGATAACCCTCCTGTCCTGACAAGCTTGCAAAGGGGCCAATTTTGCAATTTTGCATACACAGGGATGGCAGTGGGAGTACAGAGGTGCTGCCAGAGCTGTGGGACCCCAGGGAAATGTGAAGCCCAAGGGTGGGAAGGAAGCTGTAGGGATGAGAAAGACTCAGCAGGACCCTTGTATGGAAATATGGTCCCATCAGCAGTCAGTAAAAATTTTCATCAGAGTCTCTTCTGGTATTAAAATTTATGAATTTGGGGGAGAGGGAAGATGAGGGAGATGGGAATTTATGACTTAAGTTTTTGATTTTACATATGTATGCAGACTCTGGGAAAGCTGTACTGCTGATTTTTAACTCTTCCTCAAATGGACACTAAATATTCCAGTATCTGTAGTTCATCATTATTTTCCATCTTAAGAGAAATGCCATTGCCACCTTTGGCACAAATGTTCCTTACTGAGCCTTGCAGTTTGGGGAAGATTTTCCTTTTTTCTTCCTCGCCTTTTGCCCTTCCATTCATGAATCCTGACAGTTTTGGGGTTTGCTCCATTCCCCCAAGTTCATGTGCATCTGCCATCCCAAGACACACTACATTTAGAAAACTGATCATTACCAAGTGGGTTTTTCCCCTCTTTCCTGGTGGAGAATAGAAAGCAATTTTCCAGGTATCAGCTCCAGCTCTGTAGGCACCTCTAGATCACTTCATTTTCCTACTTTCAAAGGGCCACTTGACAAAAGTTAATTAGAATATTGCTGTCTGGGATGGGGAGGCCCACTGGGAGATGGTGGAAGCATCTCATTTCTCACAGCACTTCAGCCAGAAAGCTTCCCAATGTGACTTTTATTATTAATAAACACACCATACAATAATTATAGCACACCATACAAAAATTATGCCTTTTACAAGCAGCACGGATTTGAATCCTGTGTTGTTAAGCCTCCTGCATCACTCCATAAACAAGTTTCACCATTCCCCAAATGCTCAGCCTGGAGGTGCTGCACACACAAAATTACCACCAGTGTCAATAATAATGACAGCAATAAATAGAGATGTGAGTCCAGTGCAAAAACTCGCTCGTGCTGGGGCAGCCTGGTGTGCTCCTACACACTCAGCTTCATAACACATTAGCTGCTTAATTTGGTAAGCAAAGAGGACTGGGAGAAGAAACAGGATTGGTTCCCCAGCTCACACATTTTGTGGATTTTCCTCTATTTACTCCTTTCCTACCCACTGTTCAAACTGACCTATGAGCCAATTGATCAGGAGAACAGGGAAATAAACTTCAGCCCAAAAATCTTAACAAAACAGTATAGGAACTGCCCAAATAAACAAATCCCTGACTCTGGCATATGTTGTGTGGTCATTTTCCCTGGGGAGTTTTAAGTAATGGAACAGAGCTCTATCTCCCAGGCTGTCCCCACATGCCACTGAACAAAGCAAACCCCATCCTGACACCAAGTTCTTGACAAACAACTTCTATTTGTCTCTAAATAGATGCATCTTATTATGCATGTTTAGCAATTCATTCAGATGAGGAACAGCAGGTTGGATGACAGTATCTCCTGGTGACAGGTTTAGGTGTTATGAATATCACAGCCTTGACTTTCAGTAAAGCTCCAGGACCTCATCTGCAGCTCCCACGTGACACCAAAGCTTGATCAGGATCTGCAGCCTTGGGGCTCTGCCATGCACGGGGGAAGGGCTGCACATCTGCAATGCCTTTAGAGCAGCTGATCTTACCCTTGGTGTGCCCTGGCTCCTCTCTCTGCCTTTTGGCCATGCAAGAGGTCTCCATGTGGAGAAGAAGTCTGACTTAATCATCTTGCACAGCTCAAATCTGTGCCCTTCGTGATCTCTGCCTTTCAGAGGAGCAGTATTTAGCTCCCTAAGCCAGCAATCTGCTTGGCTGTAGAGTTCAACAGGAACACAAATAGGGCCTCAGTCCAGAGGAGAATATTTTGCAGAGGCAGCTAAAATTAGGATCTGGCCCTGGGAATGTGTTTGCAGACATCTGGATACAATGCACCGCAGCACCACTTGTGTGGATCACCAGCATAATTGCAATAAATAATTCAAGAAACAGCAAGTGATGGTGCAAGTGAAGCCTCCAGCTTTGCAACCAGCTGATGGCACTGTGTGCTGCAGAGAGGACACCTGCCAGGGTGAGATTTGGGGCTGGGAGCACTGGGGGTCTCCACAGGGCTGACAGTGACCAAAGGGGGCTGCAGGTGACAGCCAGTCCCTCTGGCTTTAGCCTGAAAATTTGTGATTGCAGTCTTTGGGTCTCAGGAGGGCCCCTTGGCTTCCTTCAAAACCACAACTTTCCCCAAACTGAGGAACACCTGAAAAAAGTAAGGAGGCTCCACAGCTTTGCAGAATTACCCCACATGGGACTGGGAGGTGAAGGAAGCCCTGTGTGTGGCTCTCTGTGCACAGCCTGGGTGGGTGTTTGGAAAGAACCACCCTCCAGATCCCAAGGTGAAGCCAGACAGGAATTTTCCCTCACAGCCATTACTCTTTTCTTTGGCAATCAAGACCTTGGCCAGGAAAATATGTGATAACTCACAGATACAAAGAGTAAATACAGAGGGAGTGGAGGGGATAATTCCTCTCTGTATAGGTGACACTCTGCCATACATCATAAACCCTGACACTCCAGCACCAGCAGCCTCTGGGCTGGCAGAGGGACTTGTCTGGTTAAACAGCAAATCTGAACACTGTAAGGACTGTAAGGAAGAGAATCCCTCTGGAAATATCACACCTTCAGCCATGTGAGTGGAGCAGCAGTATCTCTTGCTTGCTTAGAATTGAAACAAACAGGAAACTCTTCTTTAATCAATTAAAGAAAAAAGAGACAAAGCAGGTCAGATGGCACCACAGCAGGCAGAGATGGCAATACTGGGATAAACATCCAACAAAGCTCATCTGATCTCCCCCAACCAACACAGCCACCTTCCATCTGGGAGAGCTTGTTAAAAAATAGGATCTTGGAGATACCCCTTTTCCATGTCCATACCTGTGGCAGAGCAGATCTCACCTTTGTAATGAAGCATGAGCTGAATCTAACACCCCAAACTCTGCCCTTTTTGGATGATTAACAGATTAATGTGAAGTTATTTCTCCCACTGATGCATTACTATCTTATTTTCATAAAAGTGGGTAATTGTGGTTCACTCTTAGGTGCACTCAAAATTCTGACTCATATTTGAACTACAGTTTTGCAAAGGCTCTTCATACATATAATGGGCACAACCAAATCTGCCTCCTTCCTCCCCCGCCTCACAACTTAGACAATTAAAAACCTATAAACAAAATGTGGCAGGTGAAGCCCATTTGCAGTGAAGTGTAATTATACCCAGAATAATGAGCATATGCAAAAGATTTCTTCTTGAACCAGTGCCTACCCTTTGTGAGGCTCTGAGTCACATTGGCATCACTTTCCTCACAGTATGTATTTTATTTTTTATGTTATTACTACTGCTGTTAAGCAATAGAGCTGTGGAAAGAGGGTTTGGTTTTATTTTGCATCCCCTGTTATCACCAGCAACATCATCAGCTAATCTGCTCCTGGCAATGACCTACTTCAGGCAGCAGCAGGAAAGCTGGGTATTCTCAGATCTCGAGTTGAGTTGGAAATCTCCTATTTGCCTTGTAAAAGGATGTCATTCCACCCACAAACCATTGAGAGGCACTAGAAATGGGAGCTCACATTGTTTATAGAATTCCTTCTTCATGCCTTGAAGAGAAAGGAAGGAGAGACAGCTCAAAAAACCAGAAACTGTGATTAAATGTAAGTTTTTCCCTACCTAAAAAAAAAAAATTACAGTACAAATATGTAAAACATCCAATAAATTTGCTCTTAGTGTCCTAACCCTTCTCCTCAAGCTCTTTAACTCATTCCAGCATCTATGATCTTCTCTTGCAGAGCTCCCTATGTTATGACACTTCCTCCACGAACACATAGAGGGGATGTAGTGGCAATTTCAGCAAAGGAATCACAGAGAAGCAGCAGACAGGAATATTACTGATCAATGGCAAAAAGATTAAAGGTAGTAACATCCTTATGGCACTGTGCTGAGCAATGAGTGAAGAAGATCAAAGGGATTATCAAGCGAAAAGAGAAAGCTTGTGGCTATTAAACTGACAAAAAAAGAAATCCTGTGGGAAATAGGAACAAAACTCTTAGCAAAAGACAAGGATCAGATTTTCTTGTTTCACTGAAGTGAAGATGTTGGAGGGACAGGTGTCAGGAGCTGCAGTTTCTAACAGTGTTGATCCTTGAAGGGCAAAAGGAGGAACAGCTTGGAGGAAATGTCACCGGGAATGGACAGAACCTCTCCAGACACTGGAACACAGAAGCCTCCACGAGGAGCACAGCCCAGATCAGCATGCAGAGAGATTTTAATGCTGAAATCAGATTTTCTGCCTCTAGATCTGACCTGTCTAAGAATGTGCATAACAGCATCTACCTAAATTTAAGGTTTTTGCGGAAGAGGATTTAGCAGACTTAATATTGAACATATTTTAAGTGTTTTCATGGATAACTTCAAGCAAGAGGAACGTGCGAGCTGGATTATGAATCTTCTTATACATTTTTACAGCATTTATAATTAACTCTAAGTCTATTTTTTTCTTTTTTGTGCTAGTGGGAAGCAGTCATGCTGTAATCTTCTAATTAATAAATGGCTCAATAAATCATGAGATCTTTTGTCCATGGAGAAACTTACATGTACTGTCAGAAATATTACACTCTAAAATGGGTAGTAGGCAACCAACCATATTTTTCTGCACTTCTGCACTTTTTTTTTAAAAATTTATATTTAATTTGAAAATGTTTAACGACAAAATTAGTCAAAGATATTACCCAGTGAGCGCTGGTTATTGTGCCAGTTATTATCTCTGTGAAAATTCTCATTGGCACCCAAGGGCTTTGGTGATGCCAAGTCCAGCTGCACCAAAGCTGTCCAGTGACAAGGACATCCCATGGCTTGTGTCTTGGGCCATTGCTTCATTCACACAACGTGTTTCTGGGGAAAAGCCTGCTGCAATGCACAGAACAAAGGGGAAAAAGCCTGCCAATGTGGTCTTGGCCCCTCACCTTGTGCTGTGAGCATCCCGCTCCACCTGGGCCTTCTTTTTCTCCTTGATTTTTTCATCTCTTGCTCACTTAAACTGGAAGCTCTCCCAGCCATGGGCCTTCTCCCACTCTGTGCTTGCAGTGCTTTCTTTAATGGAACATGACATCAAAGAGTGAGAAAACTTGTCTCAGATCAGCAGTGACCGACAGGGACCTGGACTTTGTCATTCATTAGCCAGACGTCCCTCTTGTCACCTCCTCAAGCCCACTCCCTTCCCCCAGGGCAAAGTTAGAACAGACATTTGTAATTCTGTGGTTTTGGTTGTCACACACTAAACAAACACCTTTTGCTGTTCTCTCGGGAGGGAGCCGAGGATCCTTATCTTCCCTTTCTCAGTGGGGATGTGAAAGCAGAGACAGACAGGGTGAGACTTTCCAGCTAAAAACATGCATCCCACATTTATCGAGGCTGTGATGTGACAGGGGTGCCTGGGTGCGTGTGAAGTGCTTCAGCCTCCAGCAGCTGACGAGGAGGGTGCCCTGCTCACAGCCCTCCCTCCTGAATTTCTGCTCTCGTGGCACAGGACATGGGGAACCACAGCCTGAATCACACCCCAGTGCTTTGAGCCAGCTCACAAAGATCACGACTGTGACAAGGCCCTGAGAATGACAGGAAAAACCAGCTCCTTGCAGGAGATGCACTACAGGAGCTCACACCTGGAGGGCTCCTGGCTTCATCTGTTAACAGCCACTGCCAAAGCAGATTCTGTGAACCTCAAGCTCTCCCCACGTGGTGTTTCCTTTTATTTTATCGTCCCCAAAAAGAAAAGTTCTTTATTATGAGCTGCACAGACTGAGTAGGCTGTATCCC
Organism: Illadopsis cleaveri; assembly: GCA_013399915.1. NCBI lineage: Eukaryota > Metazoa > Chordata > Aves > Passeriformes > Timaliidae > Illadopsis > Illadopsis cleaveri. Next base: position 222,331 of record VXBB01023390.1, read on the forward strand.
AGCAGTGTCTGAGAGCTGCAGCCGACTGTGACTCCTGAGGGAAGGTGGTTACAGTGCCTGTGGAGATGTCAGGGTGCACAAGGCAAAGCAAAATAACCCCCTTCTGTTGTGTGAAATAAAAAGTCTCTCTGAAAAAATTGCTGTGTCGAGGAAATGATAGCACTGCTTTTAAGGCAGCCCCTAAATGTCAAGGGAGCATCAATAATTCTCTTTATTTACAATAGTAGAAGGCACAGCCGCCTATATATGAGTTGATAGGAAAAGAAAAGGGGAATGTGCAACTGCTTCTGTTTGAAATCTTAATTATTCCAGTAATCTTTCAAATACAGTTCATCAGCTGGATATAAACACTATCCTAGCTGCAAGCATAGGTGTGAAAAGGGAAAAAATCCCATTATCAAGCAATCTGCAGCTCTGAAGACAACAGCTTCCTGCACCAGCAAATTTCTAACAGTTCTTTATGACTGGTGCTGGCAATAGGGTAGGAAAGTAAATGAGTTCCTAATACAGAATGTAAGATATTCATTAAAGACCAGGTAGAAGAACATTAATTTACCTTTTAAAACATATTAGGAGACAAATAAGGCAATGAATTCATCAGTATGCATGCATTGCCTCAGCTGATCAGGTCAGACAAGCTCAGCTGTGCCTCCTAATGCCTGCACTGCAAAACACTGCTGATAGTATTAACATTTTAATAGTAATTGTAGTCATATTTACTGATAGGCAAAGGCAGGATGTGATTTACTCCAGCAGAAATCTTGGATGGGTTTTCTATCTAGCTTGTTCACAGGTTCACACCACTTCTATGAATAATGCACTTAATTCCTGTTGCTGACTATGGCCAGCAGCAAAACACGCAAAACAACAACAACCTGTTTAAAAAACAGCCTGAAAACATCCTAAAAACAACCCAGGGAGTCTGAACGAGTCAATGCTGCAAACATCCTGCACTAACTGGGAGAGCAGCTGAATAGAGGTGCATAAAAAAAGGGGACAAACTCTTCTGTTTGGTATACACAAGAAGTAAATAATGTCTATTCCACCCCAGATAAAAATGGGTACAACTTGCTGTCATTTGTATTTTACAGCAACCCTCCCTTAAAGCTTCAGTTCCTTCAGCTGAGATTCCTGTTGGGACCCTTCCCTTGGCCACAGAGTCACCGTGTGCAGTGATGAATCACTGCCTTGAAAGCTGAATAATTATTATATAAGCCCCAGATTCTGCTTTGGGGTCTCCAAACACAGGTGAGATCTTCCTTCACGTGCTGGCCCAATGCAGTGTTAGTGCAAAAGCTAAAACAACTCTTGAGCACTCTTTGATCTGGGTCTTGTCATGCCAAAGCTGGGTCCTATGTCAGAAAAGCTGCTTTGGGAAGGGCTGGGTAGTAATTGCCTGAAGTTGCTTTAAAGTGCAGTTGCCTGCTGAGATTAAGCAAGAAAATGCAACAATATCTGCATATATTTATTCTGAAAAGCACAATCAGGGAAGGCGAGGAGCTGAAGGAGTGTGATCCCAGTCCACTGAGCCTGAGCACACGGAATATGAGCTCTCAAAGAAGCCACTTCAAAGGCAAAACGAGAAGGTAGAGAGGCATCAGTGTGAGCCAGATAATACAGGGGAAGCAGGGCTTAGCAGCTAATTCATTAAGTGCATTTTTGCACAGGATTTCTGATGTAGCAGCTCACAACGACACGGGGCAAGGCAGAGGATGGAGTTATCTCCGTGGCTGGCTGCTCCCAGGCTCTCCCTGATCCAGCAGCCACTCTTACACATCATTGAGACAAGCTCCCCACGGGGACCACCACTGGCCTCATCAGCATGGGAAGCAGCCCTCTTGCTCTGCATCACTGAGGGCAGGAGTATTCCCACACTGCCTCCACCTGAAACACCACGGCTTTTTAAGGCAGCTCTGGGATTTTCATGAGAAAAATAATACATCCAGAGAGGGTCACGTAAAGGATTTCTGATGTTGAGAGCTGCCTGGAAGCCAGGTGAAAGCACAATCCAGCCCATCCAGTGCTGGTTCATGGGGGATTTATCATAAATGTTTGTGGGGTGCTCAGAGGGAGCCCTGAAGATGTGAGCTTTAATTGAAAAGGGATTGCAGGGGATATGAACCAACCTAAATGTCAGGGCACTGTTGCTTCCCCTAAAGGTCAGAATGAGCATACTGAAACCACAAGTCTGAAAATGATACCTTTGACAGTGCTGTTCCAGTCATCCGTGGGTACAGAGCAATGCTCATCTACTCCAGCTTGGGAACTGGCAGGGAAGGATGGGAAAACGGCCTCACAGAGGGCTGGGGGCTGGACTGAGCTTTTTTGGATGCAGCTGCAATGAAAGAGTCTTCTGATGCCTTCCAAAGGCACAGCCCAAGTTATTACAACAGCATTAATTTACCATTAGGGCTTGAGGGAATCAGAGAGGAAGATTTTGGTTTTTAAAAACATAGTCAAAGGAAGGCAAGAGAGAAAAAAAAATATATATTCAGTCCTTTTAAAGCCTGACCTAAAAAGCCTTGCAGTGTAAAATATACACTAAAAATTTTATGTCAGGTTTCTATGGTTATACCTATGTAGGGGTGTGATACAGAGCAAGCTCAACCTTGCTCCTGCTGGCCTTACACGCCATGGAACTCAAAGAGCTCTTCCCAGTGGAGGAGCAAAGCCTGACTGGAGTCAGCAGGGACAGCTGTGCTGGCTGTGTGGATGAGCTGAGCAGCCGCAGGTCACTGGCCTCTGCCCCAGCAAGGCTTTGCTGGCATGAAGGAGGCAGCTCAGGGCGTCTCTGCTGCTCCCCAGCACCCCTGGAGATGAGGTGGTTCCCTGCATTCCCTTCCCTTACAACAGCTCCTGTTCCTGGAGGTCTGTGCTGACCTCATGAACCTGGTGGTACAGGCTCAACTCCAAAAGGGATTGTGGGGTTACAGGTCCCTGTTCCTGACAAAGGCAGTCCCATGGACACACAGGAGCAGCCCCTGCCCACAGCAGGTGAAAGTGGAACAGCATCCCTGTGAAAAGGATGGATTTATGGGGTGGAACTCAAACAGAAACTTTCTTTGCTTTATACCAGGAGAAAATACCAGCCCCCCATCCTAGATAAAGGATTCAACTCTCCAAAACAACAAATGCTGGTTAAACATGGAAACAGAGGGTCTGATTGAGCTCCCACTCATGCAAAGAAAACCCCCAAACCCAACCAGATCAAAGCCCCAATGTTGATGAGCAGATTCACGTGTCAAGGAGCCTCTCTCTGAGTGTTTCTCTTGGTTTCTAAGGAGCCAGCTGTTATTTATGCAGTCTATTTACACGTTCTCTTGGCTCTTCATGCAGAGGAATTATTTTATAATGTAAGCTCCCTCTCTTTATTTTCCCCTTACAAGTGCATCCCCTTACAACAGAAAGAGAAGGTGGAACAAAGATGTTTGAAAGAACTGCATGTAGGTATGTTTTAAAGACAGAAGATATTCCAGGTTGTCAGTATGAAATTGTCAGAGAACATAAATTACTACTGTCTGTGCTTTCCTCCTTCCTAAGAGGATTGTGCTAATTAAACAAGAAGAGATTATCAAACTTTGTCTACAGCTGATAAAATCCAACTACAAATTAAAATGCATGTTAAAGCTAATCCATCACAAACTGAAAAATTAAGCTAGTGCATTTGTAATGTTTTCAGCATCCTTTGTCCTTCAGACAGTGCCCAAATACTAAAATTTGGTTGAGTTTAATGTTTTGCACTTATGTAGAGATTTAGAATTGTACATTCCATGCAGTTTTCTAAATGCTCATCTTCTTTGCATGTTTAAGATTGTGTCAGTAATTTGCATTCCTTTTCACAAATGGAATTGTAAAAGAAAAGGGAAAATGTAAGCAACTGGATTAAAATAAACTTTTGCCTCCTTCCAGTGCCAATAAGTTTGAAAAAGTTTCCTCTTGTTTTTACATACCTCCGATGAGTCACAGCAGCAGAAATGCCAAAATGCCACCAAAGAAAGGCTTTTCCCTTTTTATTGTTGGAACAAGCAAGAACAAAAAGTTCTGGAAATACAGAGGGAGACACATTCTCCTGGGTCCCAGCCTTGCTCTCACGTATGGGCCTGAGTCACTGTAGCTGTGATTAACCAGATCAAAATGAAGGAGTTGGTCCACAGTGGCACACCCAAGCCCCAGCACTGCTGAAATTAGAATTTAAACCTTGAGGGTACTAAATTAAAGCACCCAATCTCCAGATATCCATCTGATCCTTGCTAACTAAAGGGCATTTTCCTCCTGGATCAAGTCCACTGAAGTCCAGAACAGTGAGTGCGACAATAGCTAAAGGGTGAAGGAACAGACCTGAAAAGAAAAGATAACCAAGAGGCTGTGGAGGCTGGAAGAAAAATTACAGCTGCCAGCCACAGGACCTGAGGCCTGTTATTTGGTTTGCTGCTTGCTAGGACGAGTCATGTTGTGTTTTTCCTTCTAGTTTTTTTTTTTGTTGGTCTGATCACTTGACATTTCAGACCCCTTTTGAGGAGGGGCTTTGTTCCACTCAAGTTTGGTGATACTGAATACTTAATGGAGAAGTGACCTTTAGGACCTCTGATGATTGAAGTGATAATTGTACAGTGAATAAAAAATAAAAGATATGTGGTGTCTTTCATCATAACAATCTTGTACCTTCTAAAGTAACTTTAAATGTCTTATTCATTGCTGAAGTATTTATTATGTCAATTTTTGTTGTAGTTTTGAAGGATACCATGACTCTGATGGAGTCAAGATTCTGAAAGGCACAGGCTCTTCCTCCTAAGCAGGGCACAAAGTGAATTCCCTGCAAAATCCAGTCTTGAGAGAAAAACAGGAGAATGTACATGAAATGCTTTTGCCCACAAGTCACCCTGTTTATTTTCCAGATGACATTTGAGCACTGCTTTTATATTTGCCCTCCCCCCATCTCCTTGACTGGACATGCACACTGTGGTCAAATCCAGGTGGGAAACCAGCCTGAGAGGTGTCTCCATCCTGCAGCTCCTCTCACCTCTGTCTCCAAGACCTCAGACACTCCTACAGCTTCCTAAAAAGCACCAGCAGATCCATGCATCCACCAAACCCGCCCATGCCCTGGGAGCTGGGTCTGCTTTCAAGCTGTGCTTACACAAAATCCTTTGTACACTACCACTGTCCATCCCACATGCCAGGCACTGCCTGGCTCCCCCTGCAAAGGCAGCCAACCCCTCCAGCCTCTCCGTGCTGGTTGTGTGCCCACAGGGAGCCGTGGTGGCCCAGCACAGCCAAAATATGGATTAGCCCTGGCTGGGGGATGTCTTATCGCAAAACCTCCTGTCTTTGGGTTGGTTGTTGGTTAAGACCTGCTCCAGCTTCTTGTGCCATGTCTCTCCAGGCAGAAATTGAGGTCCTGCTTGTTAGGGAGAGGAATAATTGCAGGTCTCTGGCTTTGCTCTAGTTTAATGTGGAGCTAATTCCTCCTAGTTCAAGGCAATGGAATAACAAATTCCACGTGTCCCTGCAATGGCTTTGGCCTTGCACTGTGATTTGTGTGGAGTAGGGTCCACTTAGACTAGAAAACACAAGGGTAGTATTTATTTAACTGATTATGCTGCATTCTTGTCTTATGAATCACTCTCCACAGATGGTACTTATGCCATGTCCTACTTTCTGGTTTGACAAACAACTGCTCTAAGACTCTCTTATATTGGCTCTTGCTTGAATGTAACTGCATTCAATGCAACGGATTTATTTTTTATTTATATTGGTGTCAACAAAGCTGGACATGGGGCCTTTAAAAGTAAAAAAGTGCCCCAAATACCTGTAAAATTCAATATGGCACATTCATTATTTATAAAATGACTGTTTCTGTTGCAGAACATTATTGATATTGTTATTTTGTGAGCTTTCCACGTGTACAACTGATATGTACAACTGTACTTAGTCAATACTGCTTGAGATTAATAAGACTGGTAGAAGGTTTTTCAATCAATATATTCACTCAAAAGAATATGCAACTGTGTGTATGGGGGAATTGATTCTGTTTTCATAGAGATGTAAATAAAAACAATTCTTAGAAGCAGAAGGAATTGTAAAAGTGGGAAATGAGGCCATTTGTGATGTAAAGATTAACATACATTTTAAATACGACCTTGTGGCACTTTGGAAACCATTTTGGGATTACAGTAATTTTATATTCAGTAAAAAGCAGATTTCAAATATAGAGCCACAAATTACTTCTAGTGAGGAAAAAAAGCAAAAAAGCTCCTTTCCCGCCCCTCCCCTATTGCCAAAGGGTTTGTCAGCTTACTCTTGCCAATCCTTACTAAAGAGAGTCTGGTTGCAGGAATAGTACTGCCAGAAGTCGAAATCAGCAAGAATGAGCTGTCTAAAGGCTCACGTATGGAAGCAAGCCTACAAAGTTCAAGGAATCATTTCTTATTGCAGGAGCCTTTTTATTCTCTGAGGGAGAAAAAAAGGAGCAACCACCCTGCAACCCGGGGAGAGATGAGAAGGGCTTTGGCCCTTCTGTGGGTTACCCTTGCAGGCTCTGTATGATGAAAGGAATGTGAAAACCTGAGATCTAGTACCTTCGTTCCTTTTTTTTTTTCTTCCTCCCCTTGTGATTTCCTTCACTCATCCTGCTCCTGTTACAGTTCATGGCTTCAAGACTGGTTCTTTGAATAAAGCAAGATCTCCTAACTAAACCCCAAATAGCTGATGAGTTCCTCTGTCCCAACACAGAAGCAAACCTGGGCACTGCCCGTGAGGCACTTTTTAAAATTAATTCATTCACATCACTACCACTCACCTCTCTTGCCTAATCCACCCAGGGAACCAGTTTCCACCCCAGGGAACAAGAGTAGATTCAAACCCTGCACGTGTTCCATGGTTTTAAGGATGTCCTGGCTCCCTCCCTGCAGCCACAGTGTTTTGGGTAGCTTTTGCAAGCAAATAGGTTTGGCTTTATACAGCTTGGGGAAAGGAAGGTATTAAGCAAAACAGAAAGTATTGCTGAGCAATTGAGTTGATTACATTTGTCCTTGGATGGGGAATGATCTGTGCTTGGGGAGGTGCCATCTTTGGAGGTCCTGTGAGAGACTTGGGCTGGACACTGAAAGGAATCGACAACCTCATGACATTTCATACTGGATGTTATTGCTGTCCTGGCCAAACCACAATTTGGGTAATTATCTCCTGCCCACCTCTGCTGCAGCTATACTTTCAATCAGATGTAATATTCTTCATAGCCTGTCCAAAACTACTGTGTGCTGCAAAAATAGCTACTTCATTTTTTGCACAGAAGTGACTGGTTTTCTGCTGTGATTAGGACTCCTTGCAGATGTAAAAAGTAAATAAATGGGACCTCTGGAGAGAAAAATCCAGTGCAGGCTGTATTCTCTTTTCACATCCACTGTGATGCCTGATCTTCACACATTAACCCCAGACCTTTTCAGCTATTTTCTACCCAGGGCCCAGAAATGCAGAATCACTCAGGACCTTTCCTGCTTGGCACCGTGTGAATCTGCAGTGACAGTCCCAGCTGGGAAGAGTTTGCAGCCTGAATACCTAAGACAGTTCAGATAAAACATAAGCCCAGCAAAAAGCAGAGAGACTTGGCCAAGGTCACCTATGTCTCTGTGGGGACCTCTCCTGCTGCTCAGATTCCTGATACAACTGAACAAAGTCTCTCTTCAGTGTCTCTTCTGTCCCCTCTCCTTCTTGGTCAGTTTTCTAAGTTGAGTTGGGTTTTGCTTTTTAGTGATTTTTAATTCTCTCTTTCCTTCCTCAGACGAAAGCATGAAGTCACTGAAGTGTATTTTTTTACCTGTTTGATGCATTTTTAGAGCACATATCGCTCGGGTTGGGTGCATGGAGCAGCTGCTTTAACAGCGCTGCTGTTTAAAGTTGGATTGTTCTGAATCTTCTCCCTGTTTGCAACCAGCCCCTTTGCTAGGGGTTAAGGCTGCAGCTTGGGCAGCAACAACCCAAAAAGCCTTGGAAGTCCCTCTGGGGGTGGGATGCCATCTGGAATTTGCACTGCTCCTTGCTGTGAGCGTGCCTGGTGGGATGGACCAGGGAGGGAGACCAGAGCCCCTGCCCAAAGCGCCTTCAACACAAGGAAACATCACAAACCAGAGGCAAAACCTTCCAGGGCTCCCAAAGCTGATGTGATGGATCTCTCTGCCTTGTCTCCTTTCCTTTTTCTCTCTCTCTTCCCCCTCAGTCTGAAAAGGTGGCTTAAAGCTACTGAGCTTCCCAGCAGCAGAGATCTGGGAAGGGATTGTCAGGATGGGGTGGATGGTGAATGTGCCAAGATGGTGAGAAGGAAAGAAAAGGAAAATCCTTGTAAGCAAGAGCCTGAAGATTTGATAAAGCTTCTGCAGAGCTCAGGGAGAGCTTTGCCTGACTCAAGGCTAAACAAGAAACTCAACACCTGGCTCATTAAGAATGGTGAACGGTTCAGATTGAGCTTTTGGCTCCAGTAAAGCCTTTTGCTCTCTGCCTCAGACACCAGCATTCAGGCAAGCATTGGATGGGACAATGCAGCATAACCTTCACTTTTAGGGCTGAAACATTATTATTATTACTATCATCATCACCATCATCATCACCATCGTCATCATCATCATCATCATCATCATCATCATCATCTCATTATTATTATTATTATCGTTGTGATAGCTGCTATTATTTTATTTCAGTGGAAATAATCACAGTTGAATTCATATATATACTAATGTCTTGCTGGATCAGAACCTGTGAAAACAAAGAAGAGGAACCTGATGGACAGTCAGGCTGAACAATTTAACACTGAACTGGTCCCAGTTAGCAAATGGGAGAGCACAGTTTGCTGTAAGTTCCAGACAGGAACACGCTGGGCTGGAGGGGAGGCATTACAGGCTTCAGGATCTGTCCCAGAAACTGTTCTGAGACCATTTTTTGATACAGATGCATTTCAAGAAACCTGCAGACAATCCCTAGGCAAGAAGACAGGGAAAATTACCACTCTAAAACCTGCTGGCTGCATCACAGCTTAAGACCAGCCCTAACTCTGCTATAACCATCCTGCAATGACTGGTGTTCAAAATAAATTGTCATCTCCTTTCTCCAGACACTATTACTATTTCTGGGCATGAAAAGGAAGTGGATGTTTTATTTCATGTGCTACTCATGGAAGTGAAATGCTCTTACATGTGCCATACTCCCTGCCTGAGGAGTAATGGTGAAATACAACTTGCATTCTTAAACTTGGTCTATATTTGAATTTTTGCTAGCTCAGCTCTGACACGTAGGAATGTGAAAAAAAAATTAAAAAAAAAAAATCACACCCTCTAACTAACGTAACAGCCATGTACAAAAATCCTCATCTATCTATCTTTTGCCAAAATCCTTTTGAAATCTGGTTTAATTTATCAGCAAAGAATTTTTTTTTTTAAATTACAATCTATTTCTTGCTAGGGAAGATCAGTAGATTGATACTGGCTCCATAAATACAGATCTGAAGACAAACTTAAATTTTGAAATAGTCAGTAGCTCTTAGAGTTCTTGGACCCAACATCTGCTAAATGCCAGGCTGCTTTTCACCAGAAGAGCAGAGGGATTGGCTCCTGCTGGACCAAGTGCCAAGGTGGGGTGAAACACCCTGTGTGGTCAAACACACCCCTGGACATTTCTAATTTTTCTCCTTTTTTCTCTAGTTTTCATCATTTTGCTGTTGATCATTGCAGGATCCACATTCCTGGCTTTGTTACCTCCTCCTTGCTATTGCTTTCCCCAAAATCTCAACTTTCCCCATCTGCATCCCAGCTGCAGAACCCCAAATGGTGGTTTGTACCTTTTATATCTGGACTTCTGAATAATTTTAGACCTGAGCACACATGGAGGTGCTGTGGCCTGGGCTTTCCCTGCAGGTTTTCCCTGCCCTGCTGCTGTGGTTTGCTGGAGAAAAACTCAAGTTCCTCCATCTGGGCTGTGCTGAGAGGAGTATCTTGTCACCCTGTGTGTCACAGCCCCTGGAGCAGCCTGGTGCCAGTGCCTGGCACGGCTGCTGGGGGAATGCTGGCAAGCACTGAGTCAAAAAAACCCCCAGTGTAATTGGAAAAATTAGCATGATCACCAGACAGGAGAACATCCCCATATGTTTTCTTCAGAGAGTCCACAGTTTCTTTAGCACCATGCACGGTCTGCAAGCAGAAGGGAGCTGCTCTCTGCTGCCTGACTCCAGCTGCAGAGGCTTTGGCTGAGCACAGAGGTTCAGCACATTTGTCTGCACTCACCATGAGAAGGGCTTTCCAAAGCACACAGTCAGCTCACTGCTGCACCACTGTGCTGCTGAAAGTTTGTGCTTTCTGGGTAAAACTTCTAAAAATAGCTTCCTCTTTAATATGAAGCTCAGAGCATGGGTATTGCTTTTGGCATTTTGCTGGCTGCTGGAGGAACTCTACCAAGGAAAAGTTTCCCACGGTCTGTTCTTTCAATTCTCTTTACACAGAACACAACAGTGACACCAGAACAGTCTAAAACAAGAGACAGGAAAACATTTCAGTTCTGCAGCTCTTTTCTTTTTTATTTTCCCTACTGGTTCTACTGTGCTGAGATACTGCACTTCACATGGTGCTGCATGTGAGACAGACACTTCTCAGAGAGGAAGATCACAGCTGCAATATCTACAGGAAGGAGAGGGGAAAGGTTGCACTGAAAGGTGCTTCCAGCTGTACTCTAGAGGCAGGAGCTAAGTGTTGGAGCTACAAGTAGGTTTTGTCTTGAGTTCTCATCTCAGGCTGGACTATGTCTAGTGGATATCAATGCCTGGCAGTCTCAGCTGCAGAAATAGCATTTCAAGTAGGACAGCCTAGAAAGAGCTGAAAGAATCTGCCCTTATTTTTTTTAAAAAATCAGCTCTCCAAGGCCTCACCACCTGAAACTTGGATACAAGGGGTCATATCCAGCAGAAGCCACCAGTGATGGATGAACCTCATGTGGAGGATGCAGTTATCCTTCCATGTGAGAAGTGAAGCAAACACTCTAAGCCATTCATTTATTGCTGCTGTGATCAAATGGAGCAAGGGGGACCATGGATCTGATCTACCCTTGTAGTTTAACTATCCCCATCCACCCACTGCAGACACTCCATCCCAGAGGAGGAGCCTGCAGTGCAGTAGTTGGATTTTCAAGGGAAGGGTCACACAGCAGCAAGGCTGGAGGGGACAAGAATTGGTGCCCTTCTCCACTTCACACAGAATTAAAAACAGAAAGAAGCTCATTCCATATTTTCACTGAAGTTCAATTTTCTAGAGGGGAGATCTCCTGATCTTTCTTTGTCTCTGGACCAATTATCTTAATAAATAAATTCTCTGGCGCAGGTTCATAAAAGAGATAAAACAATCTGTTTAGTGAATAGATAAAATCACAAAGTAAGGAAACAACAAAAAGAAAGCCATGCAAGAGCAACACAAACATTATCAGGGAGAAAATGATCAAACAAGATTCCTGAGGGATTTTAAAGGCCATGTTCTGCTTTGAATGCACACGTTTTACCAGCAAAATGTTAACACTTTCCATTTTCACAGCATGAAGAAGCCAAAGGTCTGGTTAAATTTCTACTCAAATATGAATTTTAAAGACCTACCCCTATTAAATACTCACATGAAAACACTCACATGCATGCAGACACTGAAGAGACTCCAGCCTTTCTAGAGTTTTCCATTATTTTTAGAATAACAAAACACTAATTGAAGACCTAACTCATAACTAGACTTTGATGAGTTTTGGTCCCTTCAACACTAAAATGGTGACATCAAATCAGAAGAATTTGTCTCTGCAAATAGTTTCTAGCTCTTTATATGTAAAAAGGGTTGAGCTTATTTGAACTACTGTCTTTCTCAATGCATTTTATTTAAAGATGATTTTAAGATGTTGAGAAATTTTCATTCTTGTGGCTGGGGGAATAATTCTTCTGGGGTTGTTGCCTTTTATTTATTGTTTTATTTGAACTGAAATGATTCAACTTTTCTGCTCACAAAACAAAACAAATATTATAATTTTGCTTGACCTATTTAAGAATACACAACTGCCAGAAAATCGATATGAAATGGGTTCCTATATTATTAAAGATATATGATTTTTAAGATCACTTGCAGCAAGGTACTAGATATTCCTCTCTGCCAAGTTTCCTTTCTACTTTTTCTCTCCAGCATGTATGTAAAGAAATAAGCTTTTCCCAGTGCTCTGATGGATTATTCCTCTGTCCTACCCATTGTGTGATCCCATACACGATGGTACCAGGAAGGACTTTAATTTTGCAAGTGTCAGGTGTGTTATTGTTCGTGGTGTTTGCAGGTAGACTGTGATGCACAACATACAGTTACCTTCAAGAGGAAGAACACAGAGGCAAAACTCGAGCTCTATAGCATCCAGGTTTCAGTGTAGTCAACAATAAAATTAAATTTTCCACTTTGGCAAACCACCTTAGTCCTGCCTTATTTACTGGAAATGTTCTGGATGGTGACATGATGTCGCAGGCCCCGGAGGTGTCACAGACATCGCTGCCATCTCCTCACACAGAGAGGGGTTTTGGGACCTGGGAAGCAGGAAGGACCAGGGTAGAAAGAGCAGGAAGGACTAGGGTAGAAAGTCAGTATAAACCCCAGCCAGCCAGGATTTCCTTCCTGTATTCAATATTTTCAAACCCAAGGCACTGCACAAGGAATTTGCTGAGGAGTGATTCACCACACCTTGCCACAGGACAGAGCAATGCGACAACTTTCTCTGGAGCATCTTCTCCTAGCCTGGATTTGGCCAGCCCCTAAACCCAGTGACATTGTCCAGTGTTGTTTCCTTCTGCTCATTTTCGCATCTGGTCATTCATTTCAGCTCCCCCAAAATCAAGGCAGTCGTAGCTTGCCTTGGCTCCAGGTCTGCCAGGTTGTGAGTGTGAGCCCAGGAACCTCATGAAGAATTTCTTGGTGAGAAAAACATCCCCTCCCCTGCTGCCTGGCATTTCCTCAAGGAGAGAACTGTGGAGCTGAAGGCAGAGGGAGCCTTTGCTACAACAATTAATTAAGGTTTAGTGATTTCAACTCTTTTTTTTTTTTTTGGTGTCAAAAATGAATGAACTGCTTGTCTGCCACGGCCTTGCAGACTGGTGTGAGTCACACTGAGAGCAACATTGGGCATCTGCACACTTGGCTCTGCACAGTTTGGTTGTCTTAAAACCAAGCAAGGAGCTTTAGGAGCAGTGGGACAGACAGAGAAATAGCCTCATCCACTGAGAAACCATCAGTGCTGATGAGGTGACACTGCATGCACAGGTTGGAGAGGGCCTGTTTGCTTTCATGCACGCTGGAAGGCTCCAGTCCTACAGTCCTGACCCTGCCTGTTTATCCAGAACAGCCCCAGTGGGGGTGCCTTGATTTCAGTAGTCAGCATTCAGCAGGAATGGCTTTGTTGGCTTGGAAAATTAAAAAAAAAAAAAATCAACTGAAAGATTTTGTACAAACATTGCTGGAGGGTCACAGGTGTGTCCCAAATCTGAGCACATGGAGAAGATAGGAAATGCTCTTCTGCTGACAGCTGGTAGGTCTGGCTGTGCCTGCAGGGTGACAAGGGACACTTCTGCTGGGGACAGGACCAGGTTACCCCTGCCTAGAAGCTTCTCTGGAAGCCACCACTCATCCTCACGTTCATCCACGAGCTACTCTGTTGGAGCAGCTGAAGGGGTGAGGGGAGAACTGCAGAAAAAACCTGCTAAATACCAGTTCCTGGTGCCACTGAGTGTGGGTGGCACCACTCCACACCTCTCCAGCTGCTCAGCTCCAATCCCAGCTCATTCCTGTGTCTGCTTTTGGCTTGGGGTAAGGGTTTAACCAGTCCAGCACACACCCATTCCAGACCCCTCATTTCCAATGCATTTAAGCACTTGGGTTGTCTTTAGTTATAATTTACAATTTACTCATTGCATGGACATTGTGGCAAAGTGCTGTGTGTGTTTTAAAGCCAGCCCAAGTGCTTGGAACAACTTTTTCCCATGGTAAAATACTTGCTCAGTTGGTAATCCATGAGTGTGCATCCAATGCAGCAACCATTTAAAAATAATAAAACTGAAAAATATCTCTATCTAAAAAAAGCCACAACCCTTAAAAAGTATTTTCAATGACACTTATTAAAAATGAAAGGATGTTTCTAATTATATCTGCCTTTATACTTTCTTGAAGCTCAAAAATAGCAAAAACAGAGAAAGCCTAAACAAATAGAACAATTTTTGCTTTCAGATGAGTGAAAAACTCTATGTTCTCCAAAATGATTTTGATCAATCTTTTTGGTGGAAGAATGTATATATTTTTCTTGTGTAGCATGAGCTTCCCTTCCACACTTTTAGTCTCATTTTCCAGGTGAACCCGCACATCAAAATAAGCGAAAAAAAAAATAAAATCGATTCTCCAATTTTTTACACTCCTCTAACAAGGACCAGTCTCACCTGATGAAATACCTACAAAGCATAACTGTAAATTTTAGTGTCTACCACACACCCTTGCTCGATTGAGTAAGAGCTATGAGCCCTCAGAAATCAATCTATATTTATCACATAACCAAACCTTTGTGAAACAGAAAGTGGCACAGGTTTTCCAGGCATTGTACGATCTGGGATTTGAGTGTATGTGTGTGTGTGTTGGAGAACATTTTGACCACAAACTGAGCTGATTATCGATATAATTATGCTGCAATCACACCAGAGGAGAGTGTCTAGTAAATCAAATCCAACTGTCCGCCCACTCGCAGAGAAGAGAGACTAAAACCTGTCAAATCAGGGAAGGAGGAACAGGTGGCCTCATTTGCAAAATAAAAAAAAATAAGGCTGCTCCTCGCATGGCCAAGTGCTGAACATCCATACTCACACACACACACACGTTTATTAAATGCAGAGTGTTTAATAAGCTTTCTGTGCAGCACATTAAATGTGCTTCTGGTGCCTGCACCGATATAAAAAGTGACACGCAGGTCTCCTTGCACACCGAGCAAATAACCTGGGACTTGCTAAATGCTGCTATAAATTTTCACCTTTTTAATGCTTTTAATGGCTGCTGACAGCAGCGTGCAGCCTCTGTGGCAGCTCTGCCCAGCCCTGCAGAGGCAGCAGCTCTGTGAGCAGCTCAGAGGAGGCTCCTACTATGCTGACGTGGGACATCCTCTCTTCCCAACATCTCTTCCTGTTTTTGGAGACTGCTGCCTAGCTGGGGTTCTCACATGCTGGGTCTCAAGAAATCCTTGGTGTCCCACACAAGTGGTAATTGCTTCTCTCCAGATTATAGAAATCACTTTAAGCTGAAGGAGGGCAGGGTTGGATTGGATATTGGGAAGAAGTTCTTCAGTGAGAGGGTGATGAGGCACAGGTTGCTCAGAGAAGCTGTGGCTGCCTCATCCCTGGGAGTGTCCAAAGCCAGGTTGGACAGGGCTTGGAGCAACCTGGGGTAGTGAAAAATGTCCCAGCCATGGCAGGAGGTCGGACTAGGAGAGCTTTCAAGCTCTCTTTGAAACCAAACCATTCCATGATTCTATGAAATTTTGAATTTCCTTTATCTTCTCTGATCTTCTGACACAGTGGGCAGACCAAGACACCCCAAAGCAGATGGCTCAGAGAAAACCCAAATGTCACAAATGTTACCAAATACAGTTTCCTCCTGTTGGAAGGAGCAGACACAGAGGGCACGTGTCAATCAATCTGCTTTGGCAGGGAGTGGCAGCAGGTACAGGAAGAGCCTGCCATGCTTTGGGATGTTTTTGGAACAGCTGTGTTCTCCTGTTCACACAAGACTGATCTCTCAGCTGTGGATGTTGTTATGACCAGACTATGAATCTTCAAATTCAAGGTTAATTCCTGTTTTCAGTAATGGATGGGAAAAGCTGAAAATCCATCAAAACCACAAATAGGAGGAAAATGCCTCTGAAAGCAAATGCCTTGAGAATGTGCTGGCTATGAAATGAAAGAGGTGCAGCAAACACTGTGAGTACTCAGGATTCAAGTGTGCTCTCTTTCCAGAGGCTCCTGAAGGAAGAGATGAAAATCAGCTGAATATCCTAGAAGGAAGGTTGGGGCAGCTGCCCTCTAACAGGAGATTCTCAAAGGTTCCAGCCTCTGGGGTGCCTCTATCACGTGTTATCTAAAGGGAGAAAATGTACAGGATTTAAATATATGGAAAATACAAGACTCTGTGGGATACACTGAAATCACAATCATGAGCCCAAGTACTAAATAATAAGACAGAATGATGATCTGTGGAGCCATTAAGTCCTTATTTTGCTAGCTGCAGATGATGTTGCCTCACAATTTCTTTCCCAAGCATAAACCAGCTGTGTTCAAGTCTTGGTGCTGAGGTTGGAACCCCAGAGATCTATGACAAATCTGGTATGTATGCACATCCCTTATTCCCAGGGCTAAAAGGATACTTCTGAAGGTGGAAAACTCCAGGAGAAAATGCTCTATAAAGAAGTTTAAGGGCCAATCTGAAGGGGGAAGCAAACATTTGCTTTAACAATGATTAATTTTTAATTGTTTTGTGCGATTTCAATGGACACAAGCTGATGTAAGAGAAAGACCATTTGCAAAGACCTCTTGTAGCAGTGCCTGCTCTATGATTTAATTTGTAAACTGCTTCTGAGAATACCCTGGAATGGTTTTCTGCTCTCAGTAGCACAGTGAGCAATTGCCCACGTAAATCCCCCACGAGACAGATGACCCCTTTATGGTCCAGCACACACAGCAGAGGGGAGAGATCCTGCTCCACTCATAAAACCAGCCATTCTTCCCTAATAGTCTACAGATTGCAGCCACCATAAACCCCACCCTGACCATATTTAGCAGGCAGGGGTTGTGATTCTGAGCTTGAAGGTTAAAGGCTTGCACAGGTCAGTGTCCAAGGCCAGGGTGGACAGGGCTTGGAGCACCCTGGGATAGTGGAAAGTGTCTCAGACATGGCAGGAGGTTGGAATAGGTGACCTTTAAGGCCCCTTCCAAACCCTTCCCCATGGCTGGACTGTGAAGTGAAGTCAGTAATTCACACAGGCTACCACCAAATGGCACTGAAAACCAGGAATCCCTAACACAGGAGCCAAGGAGCTCCTGGAAGCTGCAGAGTTCTGTGCCACTGGGCTGTGCAGCGTTGGGAGATGTTGATAAACTTTGCAGCCAATACACCCGGGAGTACCAGTGGGACATTTTCTTTCCACAATAGACACTGAGGTCTTTAACATGGAATATCATCTTTTCAACCAACTCAATGCCTCGCCACCCTCCTCTCCAAGGCAAGCCATGGTGATAACATCTTCCTTATCATCAATAAAAATGATGTACAGCAGACTGCGGAGTTATTCAACAAGCAATTTCCAAAGATCACCTTTACTACAGCGTATAAAACAGCTCTAGGACTCCCTTTTCAGGATGTCAGGATTTTATGAAGCATCAAGTCTCCACTTGCAGCTCCCTGTTATGAAAAGAGCAGCTCTTCACGTCAGTATACAGTGTTTTGCTTGCCTCAGCACATCCCCGTGACCGTGCAAAAAAGGTTGCTCGTGGTGAGGATCGTTATTAAAAGCATCACTGAGGTGATGCAAGAGAGGAAAAAACATTTGTAAAACACACCTAAAAGGAGCTGAGCAGGTGTTGCTGTCTTCCAGCTCATCTTGACTGAGCCAATGTGATGCCTTAAGTTTTAGCTTTTGTGTTTTTGAGGTTCTGTGCTGCCCAGGGGTGCACCTCTGAGCTCACATTCAGTGTCACTCAGCTCTGCACAGAGCAGGGACACAAAACAAATCCTTTTCCTGCTGCACACCAAGGACAACTTTCAGGCCCAACAGCACAAACAAGGGTGGGCTGGAGGGAGGAACAAGAAGGATGGGACCTCACAGCCTGCAGCTGTAATTGGACAATTAAACCCCAAAATGCAAATGGACCAAAACTTATAAAAGTGTGAGACTTTGTGACCTTTTGTCCATTTTGTGACCATTTTGGGTCCACCTTGGATGTTGCCCTGGCCAGGCTCTTGTCCTGCCCAAGGTGTACCCTAAAGGCCTTTCAATAAATACCTACTTTATTCTCTGGCTCTATCCAGTCTCTGTTCCAGGTCAGCCTTCCCAAGGCATCATAGGGACCACCCTAGATGGGGATGGTCCCAACAAGCATCACAAACACAGTTGAGCTCTGCTATTAATGAAGTTTTTCCTAACTAATGTTGTTGGAGCTGAAGATGTGGCCCCAGGAATCGATTATGTAAATCCCTTGGATGGATGGAAGCTTTTCCCAACAAAACTGAGCATCACAGATGATTATTTCTGCCATCCCTGCAGCAGTGAGGGCAAGCTAAGAGCTGAGCACATGCTCAGAGCTAAGCACAGACTGTTACAGGAATTTCTGAGTCAAGGACTCAATCTCTTCTTGAGGATGCAGTGTTGATTCCTAACTGTAGAGATGAGTCATGAGGAGTCAAAAGACAGAGCAGAAACACATCTGTTACTCTGCTGATCTGATGAAGAAACATTTTCTCCACCTCAGTATTTCACACCCATTCCTCACTTTTTCTTACCAGCATCTCCTCTCCCATAGCTGTGTTTTCAGATCCAGGGGCATCACCATTACTCAGCAATAGGCCCTCTAGCAAAGATGAAATGAAAGCAATATTACCAGCTCAGCAGTGACCAAGGATGTTAAATCCTCCTCTACCATGAACAAACAAATGTCTTTTGGTGATTTCTGTATCCTGAGATTTGCATCACATCTGGACGCAGTAAATATAAGTAAATTACCCCAAAAGAGTCAACATTAGATTAAAAAATAGGGTGCTGTAACAGTTATCTTCTGCATTTCAGAGTGCAGGTAGTAGAATTTACTGCATGGAAGAAAAGGTGAATGGATTTGCATTTAAGTTTCATAATTTTTAAGGTCCCCAGTAGCCAAGCCTCCCTTTAAAAGAGCCCTAGTGGACAATAAACTCTTTTAGAAAATATACAGCAAAGCAGCAGTGCCCAATAGACATAAAATTAGAGTGCTGTAATGTTTCAGCTGCTCTCTTCCTTTGATACTGGCAGCTGGCAGCAAGACACTTGAAAAGATGGAAGAACAAGTAACTTCTAATGGATAAATATATATTTTTTTCCATACCATATGTGTTTTAAATATACATAAATGCACACACTCACACACGTGTACTAATAGGATAAATTCACAGGGCAAACAGAAGTGAACAGTCACCAGTATAGATACTCAGCTACCATTAAGCATTTAAAATAATTACAGCTTTTAAACCATGGAAACAAGAACTTTAAAAGAACATTTTTGGTGCATTTTCCTCTAGAGTGAAAATTTCTCAGGCATTTCCTCCTGAGTGAAATCAGAAATCACCAGTACCATTATATTTTAAAAGCAAAAGCTTTCTGCAGAGGATTTGTCATGAAGGTGTCCCCAAATTAACCCCCAAGAAAGGGACCAAGAAAAATATCTTTAATAATATTTCAGTATTCAATTAGATATTTTTAATTTTTTGTTAATTGGAATTAGCCTCCCTTTATGTGGATGCCTTTGCACATGTTACTTTCATGTGAAGCCATGGGAAGGGTTCTCCTTGCAGGAGGAGGGGAAGGCAGGTGTCCCTTCTCTCTGCACCCTCCACTCCTTGTGCAGATCTGTGGTTCCAGGTCTGGCCCCATAAACTTTCCCTCTCTCCGAAGGGAAACCACTGGAGTCTTCACTACGACGTCCTCAGTGAGACACGTGGGAATCAAAGGACATCCATTCTCCTGGAAAGGCAGTTTCTATTGTGAACCTTTCATTCAGCAGACTGAGCTGACCTGTCTTCATGCAAAATAGTGCTCAGCCGGTGAATTGCTGAAGAATTAACAAAAAAAAACTAGCAGAAAATACATTGAAAAAGAAATCATTGGCTTATTTGCATCAAAAGAGCCCCCAGAATTCACCATAAGAATCCAAGAAGAAGTTATGTTTTATGCAATAGATCTTTAGCCTCCCTTGCCTCCTCCTCTTCCTCCTCCTTCTCCTCCCTCCAGCCCTGGTGAGTTGCTCAAGAGCCCGGGGAGTCTGTGCAGCCTGGACCAGCCCATCCCCATCCCCAAAATCTCTGGGAGCTGCAGGATGGGACAGTTTTTGGGTGGTCCCTGGAAGCCCATCTCCTCTGGGCTTTCCTGCAGAAGCAGAGGAAGGATTTTAATCTGTTCCTCAGCTCTGATGTGCTCTGCTTTCCTTCGGGGTGTTATGTGTTTGTTTTCATGAGTGTTTGCAGCACCTTTCCACTTTGCAACAGCAGGCTCTGCGTGCCAGGCAGGAACATCAATGTTATCAGATACCATATGTGTCAGTCCTTATCTGTAGCTGGCTGCAAACCCATCCCAGAACCATCCAAACAGATAATCTTTTCTAGAAGGAAAAAACCTCAACATTACCTATATTTCGCTTGAAGACACCATCAAATGGTTTTGTGGTTCTTTTTTTGCACCTGGATATACACAATAGGGAAAAACCTCCACTTTCTCATAGATATGATTTCCTCTCCCCTCTCAAACACTGAATATATTTTTATCTGGTTTATGCCATAAAGGTACGAGTCCTTGAAGTATTTTCTCTTTTACAGCATGTGCTCAGCTTTTAGTTTTGCATTTGTGTAATGAAAATAAGAATAAAGAGACAATATGTGTTTTCATCTTTAATATAAACAGGTGATATCCAGCAGGATGGGCAGGCAGTGATCAGGTGCTGCTCTCCTGCTGCAGGAAGGGTTTATTCTGGTGCTTTGATTAACAATCCCTGCCTGGACACTGCCCCCTTCATGGAGATGCTGTGAGGCTGGAAAGGACCTCAGAGGCTTTGAGCTGTGGTGATTATTGAGTGAACTGGTCCTAGTTAACAGATCTGTGACACAATATTGAAATTCCACACTAAATTTCCTTATTCTAAAATGATGTTTGCCTCAGTAGCCTTTAATAGTAGGACAAAGCTCAGGCATAGACAGAATCCACATGAACACACAAAATGTCTGCAACTCAAGCTATGATAACAAAAAACCACAACAGCCATCAAATTACAAAAACAAATGTTCTGCAAAAGCTTTTAAATATCTGCCCACTGATTTCTATGTGGAAAACTGCTTCCCTTGCAGTGTTCAGAATCTTCTGGCTTTGTATTAGCAGGGGCTGTGGTTCAGGAGGGCAAAACTGAGGGGACCACTCTGCCTTGGAGGAGATCAGCACCTTTGTGGGGTCTCAGGGTGATCTGAGAGAGCAGGATCTCCACGGGGCTGGGAGAGGGCCTGGAGTGACCTCAGCTCCATGGAGAGGTGTGGCAGTTCTGGCTTCTTTTCTTTTCCTTGCCAAGGTCAGGAAAAGGGGAAACGTTCTACTGGAAATGTAGGCTTTGAGTTTGGACTTGGACGTTTATTGTTTCTTATCTATTTACAGACTCATGAGCCATGAATTCTAACTAGCCAGTTAGAGAAATGAGGTAAAATGGAGAGCCTCTGACTTTTTCCAAAGTTATTTAAGCATTAATCACCCAATAATGAGGTGACACCTCTATTGTTTCTACTTTTGACCCAATAATGACCCCCCAAGGCCTGCAATACAGAACTTTTTCACCCAATTACAGAAAACCACCCAAACCCATGAAGCAGAAGGAAGAAGAAGGTGACGAAGAAGGACTTAGACAACACCCAGAGCCCTCCATCTTGACTCACATGTATTGCTGTATACTGAAATCCCCAAATCCAAGTTTCCAGAATTCCAACGGAGAGGAGGCTCGAGGGCCTTGCAGGTGGAGCTGGGACAGAGCCAGGACCCCGGGGGCTCTTTCACATGTCTGGAAAATGTGCAGGGCAGCATTGCTGCCTCCTGCAAGGAGCGTGCCAGGCTGTGCATCCCTCAAGTGCCGCTGTAATTATTACTGCTCTCTTAATCACGTTATGCAAATGGGCTGAGCGGGGAGGAGGGAGAGGAGGCAGGCAGAATAACTGAGGAGGAAAGGGTAATACTTTTGGGTGGTTACGACTTTGCTCCCTGATTAAAATTCCTGGAATTCTCAATTGTTCCTTATCAAAAGGCTTAAAAGGGAGGATTTTTCTTTTAATGAAAATAAACGAAGAAAAATGGATCTCTCATTTCCAAGGGATACAATGGAGATCACCTTGTAGTCTGGCAGCAGAATTGATATGATTTGCATTACCAAGGATGACTAAATGGAGTGTTAAATTATCTCAAAAAAAAGAAAGATGTAAATTGATATTCATGACATCAACAAGGTTAGAAAGGAAAAAAAAAAAGATAGTGAGTCTTTACATGTCTTCTTGTACTATACAAGTGTTAATCTTATATTCCATGGGCACTACGCTACTCCAAAAGACATCTTCTGCTTTTGTGTGACACCTCTAGGAAATGATTTGCAATTATACAAACCAGCACTGGAATGTGATGCTGCAGCAATCAGCACTGGCTATAAAAACACTAATTATTTCTGATAAATTCATTCTGTGGGTGCATTCTGAACATACACAAAAAGTTTAACGAGCTGCAAATTTGATTTTGGAATAAATGCATTGCATTCTAAAGTTTGCTGTTGGGAGAGAGGTGTGGGGAAAGGAAAACTGCCTTGTTCATCAGCTACGGAATCTCTCAAAAATATTTTTGAGCAATATTTAAACTGTTTCATTGCTCTTAAAATGTTTCACTCTCCGTATGGATTCCATCATTGTTCACGTATTTATCTGTACATGTATGCACCTACTTGGGAAATACATTGGAATATGCAAGGAATATACAAGGTATGTGCAATTCCATGAATAAAAATCCATATTTTACCCCCACATGGGTATTATTAACTTGAGTTGACGCTGGGCTAATGTTACCTTCTAACTTGGGGTCATCCTGGCACATGGCAAACAGAAGTTGTGATCCCAATCTTGCCACTGCTCCCAAATTCACTTGGGATCGTACTTTAAAGGACTTGTTGGTCTAACCAAAATTTAAAAATTGCTGCCTATAACTAGTATTGCCCAACTGTTTTGCTCAGCTTTTGGGACTTCAGTTTGAGCCTTGCCATAGCTGAAACTTTTTCTGTGAAGTCTTGGAGTCGTGGGAGAACAGCTTAATCTTGCTCACTTAGGGTTTTATAACTACAATGATTTTTAGTAGGTCAGAGAAAACTGTTTAGCACTATATGAATTTTAAAATAGTAGGTTTAACTAGTTTCCAAATGCTTAGGATGTCTGATAAAGCATAATTTTTACACATACAAGTCAGTGCTAAACACTCATCAAATACTGCAAAGAACCAAAATATGGTATTTAGACACCAATTCTTAGCCAAATAAGAAGTTCTTGCTATAGTGCTGACACGAAATGCCTGTAAAATCATCATACACATGTCATTCACCTTCTAGACCAAGGCACAGCCTTGTCACCACAGCTCCCGTCCCCTGTGGACTAGATCAGTAGGGATTTCACCTGGAGCACATCAACCCCTTCCCAACAGCACAAGCTGTAACAAGTATATCCATGGCCCATGCTCTGCCCCTTCTCTGTCTTTCAGGATTTTTCAAGCATTTTTTCCTGGTTGAAATTTTCACATTTCCCTATCAGTCTTCAATTTTATCAGCTGTCTGCCAAGAGAACATATCTGACAATTTTTCAGCTGTTTTTCTTCTTCGCTGTCCAATACTGAGAACAATTCCTTCAGAACGTGGGAAGGATATTGGCATTTGGTTAATACCACAGGAAGGTGAGAGGTAGAGTGAAATGTAACCCTGAAGTGACAAAACCTATTAGTCAAATAACATCGTCTACTTCTTTTTATTCTATATTAGAAGAGAAGTTGCAGATATTTTCTTTAGCTTTAGATCAGAATCTCAGAGTGCTCAAGGATGGCAATACTGACTCAGAGTCAGAAGCCTTCTTCTTCATACCCAAACTTCCTGCATCTCCATTGAAATGCATCAAGCCCTTCAAATCTGTTGCTCATCTCACTGCCAAGACATTGAATTATAAGAGCTGATTGAAGCTTTTTTTTTTTTTTAAATTCAGAATAGCAGTGGAAAAATTTATTTCACCTCTTTATCCTCCAATATTTCTGTATAGGTGTTTATTATAATACTTTATGTGGATACTAACTTTAGATTTGCAGATATGCATTATGAATAAAATATTGCAGATGAGATCATAGATTAAGGGTAACAAATGCAGCAGCGATTTTTTCATTTGTAGTAACACAATGACCTCCTTTGCATTGCAAATTTCACTATATTTGGGTTGGGGTGAGGATATGAAATATGAAATATCAAATAAGGATCTATAATAAATCAGAAGGAGATATCTGAGGAACGAGATGTCTGAAATTCCCCTTGACTTGGATTGAAGAGTTTTTGATGTCTCAGTTCATCCCACCCTTGCTTGGTTCTCAGTGAACCCCAGAATTTACTCTCTACTGTCCTCAAATCACTTCTGCATTAAGGGTTCCATGTAAGCAGTTCCTGACACGGTTTTACACCCCTCATCTCATGTCAGGAAGAGCATAATTTTCTCCAGAGCCCTTTCATGCTGGTGGGCATTAGTGCCAATCATCCCTGAAAAGTTCCCAGCAGCACAGGGTGGTTTGCAGTGAAATGTAAAATGCCCTATTTAACAACATGTGCATTAGTGGCCCCTGGATGAAAGCTAAATTAAACACCTGGATTCAGATGTTTCTAAACAATGTTTCCTGCTGTGCTGACAAATCATACCTAGCTATTTTCCATGAAGGGTATTATGTCTTTAGAGGAAATCTGTCAGGGAGAGATCAGTCCAATATTCTCCACCCCTGAACAGGGTTATACAAACCCACTCTTTGCACGTTCCTGTCACCATTTTGCACCAAATGTCACCACTTCACAAAAGAAACTGAGCCTCTAATGTCCTTTAAAGCCCTATCACAAGAGGATAACAGGAAGGATTTAAAGAAGTGCAAACACTCCAAAAGATGCAAGGAGAAGTAAAATTATTGCTTTGCATCCGGGATGAGAAATATTTGCTGTCAACCAAAATGCATTCTTACTTCTGTCCGCAAATATCTATCCAATAAATTGCTGTGGAATAACTGAAACCAGGAGAGAAAGAGTCCCCTTAGTGCTACACTCTAATTTCATGTGCTCTGTCTTTTTAAACCTAGCACTTCCTATTGATGAATAGTCCTTGGCTGCCCTTCATCCTGGCAGAGGACTTTGCATTTCAACCTTTATTTCTCGTGGTGGTTTTTCACTCCAGATGTTCTCCCTTTGGACGCTCCTGATCCACATTTAGCACCTCAGTTTTGGGTGCTGCCCGCAGATAACTGGTGCTCAGGCCATTATCTTGCCCAACATCCGGGCAGCCAGCATGCAGCCAATTATTTTAATATTCTCTTTTAAATGAATCTCTCTAATCGTCCTGGCTGCCTACCTCTGAGGCCAAATTAACTTGTCAGCCTCTTTTGTGTTCTAAGGGTCAATTTTAGAGAGGTCTCAGCAATGGCTCAAATCTGCTCCCATTGAAATCAATGGCAAAACTCCCGGGATCCTCATTGGAAGCAGGTTTTGGCAAGTACAGAGCATTTGTCAAAATTCCAGCCTCCAGGACAAAATGTCCTCAATATTCCAGAGGTGCCCTGCTCTGTGGCATTAAAGAGACATCTCCCCATGACACACACACACAGAGCACTAACCCAGGGTGCCTTCCCTGTGCCCTGCGTGCCCACATTATTCTCATTTTGCTTTTCACAGCTGCCTGAAGTCATTGCTGCTTCCTAAATCCATTTTCCTTCCTCAGCTGAATTCCTACCTCCTAGGTTTCTTCTTTCCCAGTTGTTTTGACTGCACATTACAACAACCTGAATTTTACCACAGTGTTAAACCAGGAAGTTTCTTCTTCATCCCCTTTTTATTTTTCTTCATTTATGCCTTTTTTCAAACTGATACAACACTTCACAATTTAGAAAACATTGCATTTATCTGGTGTTTACTCCATCTTTCATTTCATTAAATAAAACGAAGTTTAACACCAATCCCCAAAGTGCCCCTAATTATTGTTTCTCTGCAGATGGATACACCACAGTTTGTCCTTCATCCAGTATGGATTCCATGCAACCATGTGCACCACCAGCTTCCTCCACACTTCTTTTCCAAGCAGGAATGTGAAGCTGGCCTGTTATAAAATGTAGATGGATTACAAACACTGCCTTTCCTCTATTGCCCAGTTTCATAAATTAATTTTAATAAAGAAACAATCAAGCCAACAGTGGTTTTTGGCAAATCTCCTCCCTGAGGGATCCAAATTCCAGCCTTGGGTGTCCAAGGCTGGAAGGACAGAACTACAGACAGAAAGGAAAGTACTCATTCCAGCCATCACCTGTTATATTTCACAGCAGTGTTAGGATCCCCAAACTGGAATGCTGTGCTGTGTTCCAGAACAAAGAAGGGACATCCTGCCCAATGGTAATCTTGATAAATTACTTAAAAGTCTAAATTTAATACAGAGATACACAAAACAAAAGGAAGGCCAGGGTTTGTTATAAAGGAAAAAGACCTTGGAGTGCTTATCACACAATATTGTATAGAAATTCATATAGGAAGTAGTGCTGGCTTACATGGACAGCAAATTTAGATTTGGGATGGGTGCAAAGTCACAGCAGAAAAGCCCTTCCTGAGGAAATCCTCAGCTGTGGACGTTTCAAGTTTCGATTTTCATTTTCTAAATTAATTTCTGACTTTTTCAGTTGACTCTGAGAACAGCTGAAGTTAAACAAAACGGTGCCCAGAGCAGAACTGTCATGGTTGTCTCTACTCCAGGGGGCAAAGGCAGTGGCTGACTCTTCCCTGAGCCTGGCAGTGGAGCAAGGAGCTGCACCTCCTGCTTCTGCATCAGCTCTTCGCCGCGGTTAAAGCTCTGCAAGATGTTCTTCTCACCCAATTAGCACCTTCAGGGTGGCTTCTTGGTATTCCTGATAAGAACCACTATTCAAAACCTGTGGGCAGCTGCACTCGGCTCCTGGCCGATATCTGAGCCGGGCAATCCCCACCTTCCCTCCAGGGCTCGGTGCCTCCCGGTGTCCAGTTTCTCCGCAGTGGTTCCGTGCATATCTCCCCCTCACGCTGCTGGAAATACTGGGGAAACTATGGGGCTGTGCTGCAAAATGCAGCTGACAACATTTAAATCAATGTCAAGCCAGCCAGGGGCAGTTTGCCTTCACCTGGAACAGCCAGGAAGCTAAGAATAGAAATACCACATCGATTATAAATAAATAATGAAAAAAATCCCATAATTGTTAATTTTCGTGATATTTCATCCAGATATGACAGTCATCCATTTAATACACTTTTCATTACCAAAAAGGCCACTCTCTACCCCCACACAGAGAGAAAAGGCAAGCGATTTATTCTTAAACATATTTCTCCTGAACTGACCATGACCTCACTGGGTGTATATTTCTCTGCACTTGACATTATCACAGAGTGAAAGAGTAGTTTTACCTTGCACATAAGACTTAAAAAGAGCCAGTCATTGATCTTGGTTTTCGTTTCTGCCACAAAGGAATGCACGGGCAGTTTTTCTCCCACAAATGCGGATTTGGGAGAAAGCCAGCTTTACTGGCCTGGTAATACACACCACCAGTTTGTGTGTGACTGGCAGCTGATGCTCCTGCCTCTGAAGGAGGAGAGCTGTGGCATTTGTCATGGCATGCCTCTGACATTTCCCACAGCAAGGGGCAGATAATATCAAACTCCTGCTCATCCATTCAACTTCCCGGGGAGAAACAGACTTCAAAATCTAAACCCAAGGAAAAATTGGCTGTTAGACACTTGTCCTACAGGCTGCAAGAGAAAGAAAAAAAAAAAAAAAAAGCGTTTATAAATGTNNTGCAAGAGAAAGAAAAAAAAAAAAAGCGTTTATAAATGTATCAAACTGCAGGAGCAGGATTTATCTTTGATTTGTCATTGTTGGTTCTTACCTGTGCAATTACAGCCCCCCTCTGCTAGGGCAGGGTTTGAGCCCAGGGTCTTGGGGAGCCACAGGGGGTTTGGGTTTAGTCCTGCAACAAAACCCCAAAAAATCTCCAAGCTGAGAAGGAGACAGTGTTTGAGAGCTTAATGTGTCACCTCTTGGCAATGAAAAGAAGCATCAGTGGAGGCAAGTCTGAGCATCCCGTGGGGTCCATCCATTACAGACTCCCCGTGCACCAAATCCCCTGGACAAATGCAAGAGCAAGGAGCTTCCCTGAAGCTTTTCCAAGCATCCCCAAATCCATGGGGCAGCACTACCGAGCGCCAGCTGTGCTACAGAGACACCCTGCTGGGAGAAGTTTCGTGGAACAGTTTAATCTTGAAGTTTAATTCCTGAAAATACCCCAATTCCCCACCAGGCTGACTGTGCAGTCTGTCTAATGCCCCGTATTTGGGACATTCAGGTGGACAAGCACCGTTTGTGTCAAACATTGCAGTGTCAGCCCGTTTAACTAAACAGGGGCTGGATTGCAATTTCATCCTGCAGCTGAGGGAAGAGAGCCAAGGGCCAGGAATGCCAGTGGCAGTGCTTGTCATGGCTTGGGCCAAGTCCACCAGCGCTGCAGGATCTGTCCAGTCCTCTCCTTAGCATCCAAAAAATACTCTTTTCCTTTCCAAAAACATGACACTTGACAGGAATTATATAGTACCAATGAGCAGTAGAGAAGTTTTTTGTGGCTAAGGCACCATTATTTTCATTAAATCTCCGACCTTTCATTTGCTGATAAAAGTGCAGTTTCCCCTGGGTGATTTTGTGTGCTTACAGCATAACACCAGTTGCAACCTGAAGCCATAATTCAGCCATATAAATTGAAAATGATAAATCCAGAGTCTCTTAATCTTTGCCCTAACCCTCTTTGAGTTCAGGATGTGTTTTTTTAATTCCCTCATTGTGATCACGTCCTTCTTTTATTTAGTGCATTTATGAACACATAAATGTTTATACCACCCGTGCAAACCTTCCCATGCTGAAGATGAAGCCTAAAGTGTACAAAATTAAACTTGTGTGTAGCCTTAATTTGTAAATTCACTGCCACAGAAATAAATTGCCTGTGTATTTGGACACAGTGTTGTAGAAATTGCTGTTGATGGCTATGAACAGGTCTTTAAACTGCAAATATATAATTATCAAATAATAATAATCCCACATAATCCGTGTGTGTGAGGCATGTTCACATACAGAATATGCAGCACATGTAATTTACTTGCAGTTTCTAAAGTGAAGAATCCAAGATTTAAACAGGAAGCCAAGAGTACAGACAGATGTCAGGGAAAGGGAGGTGCAGAAAATGACCCAGAGCTGAACCTCGGTGACCTCCCATCCATCAATATAAGCGTGAGAAGACTCAATGCCAGAATTTCTGCATAACAAGCACAAGAAAAAGACACAATAATAAGAAAACAGAGTGCTAACCTGAGGTAAATCAAACTACGCCTTCCCCACCGGAATGTTTTGGCAGGGGTGTGTGTTTTGCAGGGAGATACTTTACTTAGCATTACAAATGTAAGTTAGACTATGGTGCATATAAGCACATCCATATTTCATGAACCTCTATGTAGCTCCGTAGTATTATCATATAAGTGGTATAGATTCCTTTCCTGCCTGCAATGGCAGAGCGTTTTCATTTTAATGATCCCTGTTATTATGCAGACTAAAGGAATTCACAAGATCATCAGTACTTAGAAATTTCCAGAGTGTGTGTGGGTTTTTTTTCCCCTCACTGGATGTTCTTTGTGGTGTCGCCTTGATTTTTCACCTGAGGCCACATCCCCCAGCTAAACTCGTACTGAGATAAGGGCCAGCTCTGTGTCCCCTTTGTGTTTTAAGGGATTTGGGAATGAGGGTGGGTGGGATGGCCTGGGGCACAGCGCTGGGTTTGGGCCAGGTTATAGCGGGTGGCCTTCGGAGTGAGCGCGGTGTGATTTACCCCACCTGCCTCTCAGCCGCCTGAGCCTTCTGAGGGAGAATAAAAGGAGCCTTGGCTGAATGTAAATGATGTTTTCATATGGTAATATATTACGTGGCTTGGACTGAGCGATGCTGTGGCACGGAGTGCATTGGGGACGTAAAGGAAAACAAAAATTCTTGAGCTGAAGAATTTATAGCCTAAAAAGAACGAGCCCTGGATTCTCTCCAAAGTAAAAAAAACCACCCCAAAATACTCTTGGGAATATATCCCAAAATATATTTTTGAGAAAGGCTTTCAGGATATTATGGCTCATAACACTAATATCTAGGAAAATCTCAGCTCCCACCACATCGGATGTCGAGGGATGGTGCTGCACCCGGTGCTCACCTTGTGACAGCCCTGCAGATCTGTGCAGGTCAGACCGTGTGGGGGAAAATATACAGCTTGTGTAAAACACTGCTGTAACTCACCGAGTGCTGTATGTGGAAGCCAGGGCTGAACTTTCTGGGCTTTCTTATCTATATCTTCCCAGTGGGAGATGGGTCAGAGACAGGGACTCTGAAACGTGCCACACAAAGGGTCACACTCATTAATCAGTACGGATACTTAAAGTGCTCCAGAAGGGGAAAAGAATCCCACAAACCAGCCCCAACCCCCCGGTCTCCTTTACTTCCAGGTCCTCTAAATCAATGCAGCATTTTACTTTTTTTTTTAATGTAGTCTCCTGGGTGAAAACCTCCATCCGTGTTTCTGCAGGTATTTGCTTCATGTTGGGCATTTGTTTTTCACAAAAGCAAAAAAGCAAGTTTTGCTAGGAGCTTTTACCAGGCTCCAATTTCATATGTGGCACTGCTGGGTGCCTTCAGCAGGGTGACTGCTACAGGGGTCACACACCTGGGCACTGCCACATCTACATCATCCACATCTACCTATGGGGTCCAGCAGGGTTAAAATGTTGGAACCAGGGGAAAATTGGGCCACAATATCTACAGCACCTGCATGGAACACAAATCCAGCTTAGTGGAGCATGCATGATTAGCTAATGGGATGTTACATCCCATCTATTGGCTTTTACCATCTTTTAAGACCACATGATTATGCCAAATGCACAGTTTAGGGCGGGATTTACAGGAATGTTCAGCCTGATCCCTCCCCACAAGCAAAATCCCAACCAGCAGGGTTTCAGTGGAAACAGAAATACACAAACATAAGTGTTGCTGAAGAGGACAAGCTGTTGAGAGGATGCCCTCTTTATTACCTGCACGTTGAGCATGTGCTGTCAGGGTTTTATATGTGACTATACTGGTTTAAACAAACAAGCGTGTGGTGTAGAGCAAAAAAGCTGGCAGGAAGAATGATTTAAGATGCATCATCCCTTCAGCAGCCACTTAAGGGCTGGATGGAGGCAAAGCCTGGGTAATTGGATCGCAGACTCCACCCCGAGGGACCCTGCCGAGCAGCCGGAGTAGCTGTGGCCAAGCTCACAGCAGGGGAATTCAAAGACAAAAAAATATCATCAAGGCTTAACGGGGGATCGGTGGCCCTGGTGTTAGATGAGCTGGATCTGAACACAGGTGACTTGTGAGACACAGAGAAGGTTTTAGGTGAGATGGATCTGTACAGGCTGTGGGTTGGTTTAAAAGCACTCTCTAAGCTTTGTTACGGCTGCAAAATTTGGAGAGTGACTCTTTGTTGGGGTTTGACTGCACATCAGCAGCGCCCCATTGAGCTGCCTCTCCCTATGCCCACTCTGATTTGGTTCATGTGGCAGAGCATCCCCAAGGATGGGATAAAACATCCCTGGAAGGTGTGCTCCAGAGGTGTGGAGTGTGCTCCCAGCACTAATGAGCATTCAGCCAACACGATCAGATTACAGCCATCCGTGAGTAAAATCCCTTAAAATTACTCCTGTCCCCAGCAGCAACTGCTCCACTCTGCAAACCTGTGCCATTTCCCAGTGTAAACAAGGCTCGTTGTTGCAAGGATCCATCTGGTAAGACACAGCTGTCCCCAAACTGGACTTCTCAAGGGAAGGGGCTCACTTGGCCAGCCCCAGGCAGACACAGACACGAGGCTGGTGCATTCAGAGTAGTACAGCCCCCCTCTCTAACCTTAAACAGAAGGCAAACAGAGAGGAGGTACAAATGTCACCTCTTTCATCCTCTTAGGTGTAGTTTAGCCAACAACAGAATTGCCCCTGCTTACCTTCCTTGGGAAAAACTCCCTCCCACAAAACCCATCTCTGTTCAGCAGTGATGGAAACCTCGAGGTGGGCTCAGCCGTAGCTGCTGGGAGGTTACAAAGCCCTGTGAAGCCCAGGATCTTTTCAGCAGCCTCAAGTTATGTGTCTCCACTCTGGCAGCTCCTTGGATTTCACAGTGAGCACACCCTTCCCAGAGAAACGAATGCATTGTTTGGTCAGCAGTGAAATTGTAATTGTTTAGTGGAAAGAAACCAACTCCCATAAACGCTGCCAGCCCTGCCTGCCCTGTAGCACTGAAGCCAAAATAGGTGAAATAATAAAATGTGACTGTATATATCCTGTGAGCATAAGAGTGCTGAGAAGGAGGAATGCATGAATAGCAACAAATTATTCTCACTCACTTACTGGTAAGTCTGTTTATTAGATTAAATTAATATTAATGCTGCATTAACTGACTCCGCTATCCAGCTTGCACACTCAGGGGCCCACCTCAAAAACAGAGGTAAAATTTCTCTTAAATACCTTGCAGGACATTTGTTCTTGAATAAAGGTCTCTTAATTAAGCAGTCGCCCTTTAATAATAAACCAGAGCCAAAGATGTAGAATTACAAGTGTGGCAGAAACGAAACTCCACTATGGATCCAAGGAGACTCTTAGGAACACCAATAGTTTCTTGATTTGAACAAACATTTTCAGTCAAAAAAAACCCCAGAAAAACCAACCAACCAACTAACCAACCAACCAACCAACCAACCAACCAAAGACTCCAACTGCCCCCCGCCAAAAAACATAAAGCCAAAAAACCCCACAACAAAACCCAAACTTTTATTCTCCTAAGAGCTGAGGCATTAAAAGAGGAATCACTGAGCTGCTCAGGCACCACGAGTTGGCTCCTGCAGGGGCAGGAGCCCACTGCCCACCTCTGGGACACCTTTCCCCACCTGTCACAGCCACTTGAGCCCAAAGCAGCCCCTGGACCTATGTCCCAATCTTCTGTAAAGCTTCCCCAAAGCACTCAGGCATCCTAAGGAGGAACAAATATCAAATGATAAAACCACTCACGACACACATACACGGCCCAGTTTAACACAGCACCAGGAAGGTGGTATTTGAAGTTTACAGAAAGCAAATTCAAGTAAGCTCTAAGTCAATCAAAAGTGACTGAAATCTACTTTGGTCCAAATATGTGTTCAAAAAGGTCGCAGCTGGTGTAATTATCCTTGCTAGACTTAGCACGTGCTCAGCTTAAGACTGCCAAGAGCTGAAGAACACTCCGGATGCCTAAGTGACTGTCACCTCACTAAAATAAAAAAATAACTAAAATAATTGTAATTCAGTGATACTTCAAGCTAGCACACAGGAAATAATTTCATTGGGAAAATACTTGGAAGACTTTTCAAAACCAAACTCCCTGTTTCCTCCACAGAATCTCCTTTTTGCAGCAACAATTGCAGTCAGAAATATAAACCAGGGTTTACGTAGGATGGGATCACATGTGAGTGACAATATGATGGAAAGGGGATGAGAAACAAAGCCTCAAAAATGTTAATTGTATCTCAAAGGGAGAGCAAAATCAATAAACGCTATTTCTAAAACAACACAGTATCCATCAGTTAAGATACCTGATATAAATCAGTAAAAGCAGGGTTATGAGAATGGTAATTTTTCCTAGTTATGGGAAAGGCTTCCTCTTATTTATTGCAACCACCACGGCCATCCTCACCCATCTCTCTGCAAATAATGCACATTTTGGCTGTGTCCCCCAGCCCCACCCTGTGCCAAGGACAGGCAGCCCCACAAACTCCAAAGGCAAAACCATAAAGGTTTTACTGGGGACCTGCAGCACTCCTAAAGCAGCAGTAATGAACTCGGAATCTATAGGGGTAGAGATTACTCTGGACAGAGTAAAAGGCAAGGGGAGAGGTTGGTCTGAAATGTCAGAAATATTAGCTACAGAGAAATACTGTAAGTGAATCAATGAGAACAGAGCTACTGGGTAAAAGGATTAAATGGCTAATAGAAGGGAGACTCCACTGACCTCCAACATGGAAGGAGTTGATAATGAGATAAGTAAAGCTTATGAAGATAATAACAGTGTAATTATGGTCGAGTTCAAACTACTAAGTGTATATTAGGAAACCCCTGAGATATATATAGATATAAAATTCTGGATAACTAGTACTAAATGATTACCTTTTAGTCCAAAGTGTAAGAGGCTCAAAAAATATGTCTGGATTTGAGTTTAACCTATAACCCAACAGTGGGACTACATAAAACATTTTACACCTCACTCTTTTAAGGAACGCACAAGAAGGCACGGCAATTATGGAGTGATTTATCCTCTGCAATTTCTGTTGCCACCGAGGTGGGGACTATAAATGCAGAGAGATATCCTGGGAGACAGCCTTGGCCTGAGGAACAGGAGTCCCAAAGACCCAAACACACTGAGGAAGGCAGGGGAATGGGGCAGGGTGAGTTTCTTGCCCAGTTCTTGTCCCAAAACTTGTGAACTCACTCTCACAATTGATATTTACTGTAAGGGAACAGTGTGTAAGGGGCTGTAAAATTACACCTTTGCTTCCTGCAAGCAACTTCTCTGCATCCCCACTGCTTTATGTTGTGTTTCCCCATTTTTTAATTTAATTTTTTCAAAAAAACATGAAACAAGGGATACCACCCACAGCTGAAGATGTCAAATCAGACAGATTAGCCAACAATGTGTGACAAGTGCTGCCTTTATTGGAAAAGCACAAGTAAGCCTGAAGGATCACATTTTTAGGGGGACTTGCTTCACATCTCAGTCTCCCGCCTCAATCCTGCAATCAACTGACAGTGCGAATGGCAGGATTTGATTTCTTATCATCTAATTTGTGGGTGCAAACAGCAGCTTTGCACTGAGAAACTGAGCACTTACAGTTCCCATCGACTTCGTTTATCCTCGCTATTTGTGCTTACAAATCAGGGCCATGCTTGATCTTTAAGCTCCATAATTTCCTCCTGCAATTGCTTGTACTCACAAAATTGCACCTGCGGTTGATTGCTGGAGCAGATTTAGGGGCTGGCTCCTCTGAAGATGTAGTCCATGATTTTTGAAAAGCTAATGTTGGAAGAAAGAGAAAAAAAAAAAACAGCTCCCACAAACACAGGAATCGGGTTTTAGCTAAAACGACAGGTACATTATTCAGTAAAATAAAAGTGACAGGCATCAGAAGGTCTTAATAGATGCAGTATACACTCCTACCTGGAGAATACAAACATAGCTCAGGGAAACACTTTTCTGAATAGCTGTCAATCAGGGAGTGGCAATAAAAAAACTAAATAAATTCAGATCTCAAGCATCTCAGCTCACTTTGTCCTAAACAGGGCATAGATAACTGTGCATCACATCACACGTGTGCCACTGTGCATGCCAGCGTGGGGACAAATGACTGCTGAAGTGCATAAGTTGTAATTGGGTCATTTGTGTGCAGTCACCACCATTCCATGATCAAATCAAGGATATCACCAAGTGCCTGATCCTGCATTTATATTGCTGAAATATATCTATCTTTCCATCCTTTGCTGTGGCTAGAAAACACTGGGACATGCATAGCAAAGATTAAGCAAGATTTTTTTTTTTTCCAAAGGACTTCTTAGGTCACAAAAAATGCAGAAAAAGTCGAAGAGACAGGTAATAGGAAGATGACTACAGAAATGTAGAGTCATTTATTAATACAGTACAAGTGTGTGCTCTGAAAGAGACAGGTGGCAGATTACTGGGAACACAGGGCAGTGAATTATTTAAGTCAAGTGCCTTTTAGGGCCATGAAAACAGCAGCTGAAAAAAGGCTATTAGGCCACTTTGTCCTTACTCTGCATCTAAGCCTTAAAAACCCCTTATTGCTGAGCCAGATAATGAATTTTTAAACCCTTATTCACTGTTTTTAGATATTCCAAATGATGGAGCTTTTCCCACTTTGGGAAACAACTCTACTCTCTAACAAAAAAACCAAAACAGATATAAATTGCCAACAGAAGGATTTTGAACCAAAATTCTTCTGGCAGCATCCCATGGCTGCTCTTCTATTCCCTTTCAAGTGTCACACTGCAGAGATACCTTCAAAGGGGCAAGGTGAGGAACTACATCAAACTGTAAGAAATTCTTATGTCTAAGAACAATCCTTCAGCTTATCTTCCATGTAACTTATTTTTTCCCAGGTAGTGGCAAATAGATGAGAAACGAAGCCTTGAAGGGAAAAACCTTCAGGGAAGGTGAACTCCAACTTAGTGCAAAACATGAAGGTAGAAGTGACATGCAAGAGACCAACATTAATTCTGTGAAACCTGAAAAAGAAGATGTGTCCCCATTTCCAGCTCAAAAGCATCTTTGCCTGACAGATCTGCAGGCTCTACTTTGGATCTGAAGCTCACATTCATTTTCTTCCATTTTCTCTTTTTCCACACTTAGTCACAAATAGCAAAAGAATTTTAAGTCAATTTGGCCTCTCAAATCACCAGTTCACCATTTTTTAGTGTGCTCATTTTAACTCATTTGAGCTTGTGTGTGTGAGGATTTGCCCTCTGCTTGTGCCTCGTTCCCATCACTGATTGAGCAACAAAGGAGAGAAAACACATTTCCTCTCTGACACTGAAAAAGAGCGCAGAGCACACAGAGGGCCTTACCTTTTGCCCAGAGTTGGACTTTTCAGAGGAAGACTGTGCCTTAAATAAAAGTATCATTAAGAAAAACAAAAATCACCATACTGTGGACTTTAGGGTCAGCAGACAAGAACAGGCTGCACTTCCAAAGGCTTTCTCATGAGAAGCCTGGGGAGATGATGCAGTGGTCCACTTGTTTTTAGAAATCTAATGAATTGTGTTGGCCCAGATTTTGTCCTTGTGCACCAGGAACTGTCCTACTTCCTCAGTGAGATCCTTTTCCATGGGGAACATTTTGCCTCTCTGCTCAGATAGATGTGGGACAAATTTTGCAAACTGGGTCCTAACTAAATTTGAGTAGAAAACTGAGTACTCTTTATGGGGGAAAAAAAAAAACAAAACTGTGTAAAAACCAGCTAAACAAAGATGAAAATTACCCCAGAATGTTTTTATATTGGTGATTTTAAGAAATGAAAAATTAAAGCTGTCTGGAAGAACTCAGATGGAAGCTGTGGGTTTATTTTATTTTCTAAACCAGCTACAATGCTGAGGTAGCTCATCAAATAACACCGGGGAGAGGAGCTGGGCCAAGACCCTTCTGGGCCTTGCTGCCATTTACACAGCTTAGCCTGCTTATTTCAAGAGGGAAGAGAGCCAGAGAGCAAAGCTCTTGACCCTGTGAGCACCAAGCCCCGGGGCTGAGAGCAGAAGGGTCCTTAATCACCTGGTTACCAGCAGCTGGTTCAGTCTGAACTTAGATAGTTGGGCTTAGAAACTTATTTTGTGTTATCACTTAAAACCCCCCTCCTCAAATGAAACAAAGCAGAGATGTAG
This sequence comes from Illadopsis cleaveri, assembly GCA_013399915.1. Taxonomy (NCBI): domain Eukaryota; kingdom Metazoa; phylum Chordata; class Aves; order Passeriformes; family Timaliidae; genus Illadopsis; species Illadopsis cleaveri. The sequence goes on from VXBB01023390.1 coordinate 259,961, forward strand.
ATTTTTCATGAGACTTAAGAATGCTGTTCTTAGCATCTCTTTATGGGGCAGGAAAGGAGACAAAAGGCTCCTCTGCCTTGACTTGCCTCCATACTTTGCCTTGCACTTTTGAAGGCTGCACAGCAAACCCCCAGGGCTGAATCTTCCCTGCTTTGCATGATGGATCATCAGACATACAATCCCCGTTATTGCTAATGGCAGTTGTGCAGCAGATTACTACAAGTGGCATTTCCCAGTCCTCTGAGCTCCCTGCTTTCCTCCTGCAGTACAAGCACGTAGGAAATGCACCAGGATATTGCTGCTTTTGGAGGCTGTTCGCTGTGAAAATTTGTGCAATAAAAAAAATTTGCTGCAAGCTTTCATTATCTTAATAACAAAAAAACTACACAGAGTTTTCACTTTTTACCACAGAGCCACCAGTACTTAATACTGTGAGGAAGTCCAGAAAAAGTCAGGCAACAAAATTTAAAGTCAATTCGTAGGCCACCATCAATGATAATTCTGGGGAGCTCTGCTAGGGGTTAACACTGGTATAGGTCATAAAACACCATTGAGAAATACTTCAGATTATTTTTTATCATTTTATTCTAGTCATATCTTCCAAAGAAACAGGCTGAGCTGAAAGTGCTGAGTAAATGAAAAGGGAAGAGTCACAGAGAGGGCAATCACTGTTAGAGGCATAAGTTACCCTTGCCTTTGAGGTGGTGGAGGCCAAGCTGCCTGTTTGTGTATCATGAGCAGCAGAGGACAACTCTCCTCCTCCAGCATCACCTGGGACTGGTGTCTCCTGCAGTGACACAGGGAGCACATCCCCGTGCAGGGCACAGGCAGCAGATGAGGTTTGTTGTGAGGGTTTTGATCTTGTCCTTCCCTCTCGTTTGAAAAGAGCACAAGAAAATTGCTGTCAGACCCTCAAAATCTCTTTTCCCCCCCTTCTCCCTCCACTCTGTACAATGTTTTCACACTCTGTGCAATCTCAGTCAACTTACTGATGTACAAAGGAAGATTTAAGCAAATGTACATCTGCCTGTAGCTACATTCTGCGTTTTGTTTAAAGCATAACCAGGCATCTGTAAGGAAACAGACAGGTTACTGCTCTGAGCTATGAAATATTCATGGAAACACCAGTGTGATGCCTCACCTTTGCTCCTTCAAATAGACAATGGTCTGGCTGCCTCCCCAGAGCCAAGTTTCAGTGTCAGAGAGAGGAGTAAGTAGCTTATAGTGCTGTTAATATATGATTATGTCATCTCTTTTAACACTCTCCCACTAAAGAGGCTGAGACCTCCAGGTCTGCAAATCCCCAGCTTGAAATGGAGCTGGGGATTTCTTCCCCTGGCTCTAAAGCAGCTCAGCTGTAATATGAGCTGAAGGAGATTCACAGGGAAAAGGTTCTGTGGCTTTTTTCTCTTTTTTCAGGGATCCCATTTAAAAGGTTTCAGAAGAGGAAGTCTTCAGCACATAGTTTATCTTTGTGCAGAGGGATGGAAAAGACCCCACTGACCTGTTGCTCTCCTCCTGATCTACAGGACAGTGGTTTACACAGTATTTGTTTCTCAACGTGTTGCTTCCCTCACTGACAGTTGCACCTGAATGACCCAGGAAACCTCCCCCACTGCAGCCTCAAAAAGACAAAATTTGTGGCCTCTTCCCTCTTGAAGTGGAGAAGAAACAGACCATTTTCTTGCACAACACACCAATAATAAAGCCTTTCCAGATTATGTCTGCTGGTGCCAAGGCCACTCCTGTTACTTCCAAACCAAATTCCTAGACTACACCAGGTGCAAATCTCCTCCCTCCCACCTGGTTGCAGAGCTAGAAATTCCAGGTGGTTCTAAGAACCCAGGACAAACTCCAGTGAGCTTCTGAGATCTCTGTGTTGTGAAACAGAACTTGGAAAATCTCCCTGTAGCAATAAACAGTGGGACACAGCACCTCTGGAGTCTATAGATCACCCTGGCTTCTGAAGAGGATGCTGACCTCATTGTTCACTGCCCAAAAGCCTTTGGGACTTTATGGACCTGCATTAAAAATCTAAATCTTTTCATTTGAAGGCCTACTTTGTGATGGATACGGCAAATCAGTTTAATGTAACACTTTGTCAGCCAGAAATCCTGATAAAGATAAATTTAAGAGATGCCTTTTTAAATGCCTCTGTAGTTAATGTTTCCAGAATTTCTCCCTGCAACCTGGGGGAAATAAAGGTCTACTGGTGATTATTTTCCTACTTTTCATTGTATCATGTGGATATTTTATTTTTAATGCTAAGGTCCAGGGTAGAAGATATCTGATTTATGTAGCTGGCATATTAATTGCCACTAACCTGAGACCATTTTTCTTTCTTCTTTTACAAAATAGATGTTCTGAAACCTGTCAATTCCTGTTTTAGGAAGAGACCAAAAAACCCTTCTAAAAGCTTTTTCAGATTTAAGGAACTGTGGATTTGAGGAAGAAAAGAGCAGAGAGAGTTCTGTTCCAAAATTTTGGCCTAAAATGGTTCTAACATGGAACCATCAAGTTTCTGGCTCTCGGGTACTTCACACAGATTTTCTTGGGTCAAATTTTTCATAAGAATATCCAACATTAAACTTTATCAAAGCAGTACTGAAATTATTGGCCACTGTTAATCTTCTGTATTTCAGATGAGTCACTTTTGACTTTTATTAGGAGGTGGGAAAATCTCTTTCATCTAATTCCCAGCATCTTCATTCATGCATGACAACTTGTCTCCATTCTCCGCCTCTGCAGTATGTGTGAAACAAGATGTCTCAAAGTCTAATTCTAGAATTCAAGTACTGAACTGAAAAAAAATTGCTGAAGTTTCTCATATATTTTTGCAGCACAGGCTGGAATTATTAATAGTCATAAAACACAAGGCCCTTTGCCCACAGCTGCTCTGCAGGTGGAAAACCAGTGAACTTTACAAGAAATTGGCTTCCAACTATTTTATTTGAAGCACTAGAGGAGAATAAGGGGTCTAATCTTTCAAGGACAGACATAACTTCAGCCTTGTGCCTGCCAGCAGACTTCAATGGGACAAGTTAGGATGATAGATTTAATTGTCTGTTGAGGATGTTGCTGAATCAAGGACTGGACTCCAGGGGCTGATAGATGGTCTAAATTGTGAGACTTCATGGAAGTGGCTAAATAGCTCTTCCCACGTGCAGCTTGACTCCTTTCTGCCTTGTAAGGAGATAATGGCAGTGTCAGTTAACGTTTGTGTGTCCACAGAAGGGAATTGGGGAGCAAAAGGAACACAGGGCAGAGCAGGGAATGGAAGTCACTGTAGTGCAAAGAGGCTGAGGAGATGTGACGCTGTTGTACGCTACAACAACTTCAGAAGGCTGAAAATGAGTTTTATTTTTGGGATGTGTCTCTTTTTCATATTATTCTACACAGACCAATTTGGTTGGTGAAACAAAGACAAACCTCTTCACTCACATCGGTCAGACCAGCGGGACGTCAGGAAGAAGTCACTCCTAGGGAAAAGAATGTAAACAAAGTTACAAGTTACAAAAATATGTCTCTTGTTTACAGAAAATTCCTTGAGGAAAGAATTTCAGAAAACCAAAACATCTCAGGCATGGAACCAGGGCTACAGAGGAACATTTCTGATTGCTCAGGTGAACCCAACCCATCTGTCTGGGCCTGTCCTTGCAGTCTCCAGGGAGAAAGGGACCAGAGGTGCTTGGGGGGTTGCAGAATGGAGGTTGATCTGTTGCATAATGTGCTGTCTAAAGCTGGCTCAGCATTTTTGCTGGAGCATATTTCTGCTCACAAACATTAGTATGCCAGAAAAGAAAATGTGTTTTACAGCAAATTCATCAAAATGTTTGTTGGGGAAGGTTTCTAATCTCTAAAGTGAAGTGTCTTGAGAGAAGGATGCTAGCAGCTAATTGGAGCATGCTCCTAAAGAGTGGGAAATACACACTCCTGTGATCTTGGAAGCAGGGAGTTTTTCTCCCACATCCCAGAGGCATTTCCCTGCCACTGCCCTGGAGCAGAGCTCTTCCAGTCTCTCTGCTGGGACTGCTCCATGTGGAGAGGCAGCTGGATGAGCACATGGAAGCTCAGCCCAAGCCTGGCTTCAACTCTGATCTCCCACATCCTGGATGAGTGCCCACCATCATAGAAATGCTCCTTTACAGTCATTTCCTTTCAGCTGTTATTTTGGGGGGAAAAAGAATATACTACAGTAGTTCCACTAACAAATAAAAATCCACGAAACCCTTGATGATCCAGAGAAATTATTTCTCACCATGTCCACTGCACAAAGAGTATTAGCTGAACACCTGCCCTTCAACTTATGTTCAACAACTCCTCAGAGGCCATTTTTCCTCTGCAGAGGTCTGCCTGATGCATTCAAATTATGATCTTAAAAGAACTTCCTCTGAGTGCCTGTGCTGCCTGTCTGGGCTGTCACCCTGCTCTGAGTGACCTCCAGCCACTGCAGGATCTCCTGTGCAGTCACACCTGCACGTGTGCTCGAAAAAAGTGAATATTTTAAAGCCCCTCTTATGGCAGAGAAGGCAAACCATCACACAGCAAGAGATAGCCCATCCTCATTTTTTGCTTTCAATTAGTTTTGTTTGAAGAGGGACATGCTAAGCCTGGCTTAGAGGTGCAGCTGAAAAATGATCGAGCCCAAATTCCTTTTTTGTTGTGTTTGATTTCAGTGGAGCCACACACCAGAAATGAATCTGGCTTCACTTTCTCTCTCTCTCTCACACACACACACACATGGTCTTACTGAGAAAATGTGCTTAAGTTCTGGAAAACCTCTGCAGTTTTGGTAAACCCTCAATCGTTCTCCTGAGGGAAGTTTCTGTTGAATGACGTATCTTTAATCGCCTCTGCTGGAGTTTCTAAGAATACGATTAATTAGTTTTAGACATCCCACTACCAAAAAGGTTAAGTTCATCTTCATTAGGAGCGACCTCATCTTGTCTCCAATCTCTCACTGCTATCATCTGTAACGACACACCAGAGAGGCATCACTTGTCCCATGACTGAAAAGGCTCTTGGATGACTTGTTTATGACCAAAGCTTTAATTCATTAAATAATGGGGAAAACAACTTTTTAATGCCAGTTGTTTTACTGCTCTGCAGACTGAGTGCTCGTCTCCGTGCTGCTGTCGCATTTGGGGCTAATTTAATGAATAATTAAATAATTTAGCTTTTAACTAAATTAATCATTTAGTTAATTCATTAATAATTATCCATTGCACTTCGATGGTGCCTTCCAGGCTAAGATATCAAAGTGTTTTGTGAGCATTATGGGCAAGTTCACCCTTCTTCCTCCCGCATGCAGCCTGAGTAAATGGATTTTATGTGATAAACCATGTTACTCAGCTTCAAAGGGAGAAGGAATCCGGTTCTGATTCCATGGGTGGGGGCAAGGAACGGCTCAAACCACCAGCTTGCCATTTTCAGCAGACACAGACTCTGTCCAAAACCCTTTTCCCTTGTTAGAACAGCATGTGATGGGAGGCAGGAGGGCCTAACACTGGGCATGTCGTGGTGCAGGTCTCAATCCTTGCTCTGCTGATGACTTTTTGGGTGATTCACAGTCCCCGGGTGCCTTGGATGTCCACCAGCACAACAAGGTGAGTGCAAACAGCTCCTCATTTCAGGCAAAAACACACCTAAAGCTGTGAAGCTTCACACCACGTTACAGTAACCAAGCTGCACATTTTGCAGCTCAAAAAGATTAAGCATTACCCCCAGGAATACAGAGTTCTGTGGCTTCTCTCCTTGGCACCAGGTGATCCATGCTCAACTCACCTTCAAGCCATTCCCTGTTTCAAGACACACTCTGCCTGGGGACTGTTAAATTCTCAAGCCATTAGTAATAACTTCCTCATCAATACTCCATAATTCTTTTTATTTTTCTCCCTTTGGTACCTGAATAGCCGTGAAGGTGGTTTTGATACATTTAATATTATCTTTTCATTTAAAATGATTTTAGTGTCAATCTGGTTCAACAAGGTGCTATTTTTAATGCAGAGTGGAAATTAATTTTTCGTATGTATGGAAAGAGGCTGATTATCTAGGACATTGTGGCCTCCTGTGCAGGAACACAATCATGGATCACTTTGCTTGTATTTTTATTTATTTTTCAGGCTTGAACACTGCCAAAATTCTTAATGGCACAACCTAGTGACTACTTATTTAAAGGAAAAAAAAAAAAACCCAAACAATTTAGTATTCAGGAAGAGCAAACTGACAAGACGCCAAATGGATTTAACTGTGCCATTCCAAGGGAGAGGGGAACAGAAATGCTTCAAAGAGCTATCATGTCCTTAAGTGGAGACATGGTGATGCGTTGTTAAATGAGGGAAGAGTGGGGGCTGAGATAACGTGGGAGGGAGGAAATAATGTTGTGCCCTCACAGGGCTTGGGAGAGAGACATAGAACAAGCCTGTTCCCACTTTGCCGAGCAGCGTGATGGACAAGTACGATATCAGAGACCTCTGAGAGGGTGGTGCTGCAGAGCAAAGAAGGACTTTTGTCACGTTCTTGGGAAGAGGGTGAAGGGGGAGAACGCCTCTGAGAAGTGGGCAGTGCTTCTCAGCAGCCACAGCACTCGTGGAGATGAGAGCAGCACAAAACACTTGTGACGCCACAAAAGCAAACTGAGAGCGTTTGTAACGGGCCCGGAGAGGGTCTCAGGGACTGCAATTTTCATATGCATGCTGGAAACTCATCTGGGGGTCCTTGAGGGCTGAGGGAAGTGCTGTACAGTGAAGTGGAGAAACAAGAAAAATATTCCCAAGTGTCCTGATCATCAGCCTGATTAAGGAGGAAGCAGCAGCTCAGGGGTAGAGTGTGCTGATCCAGCAAGAACCATCATGTGCTGTGCTGGGGCTGGTAAAACTGCTGGTCCTGGAAGCAGAAAAACTGCTGGTCCTTTTCCCTCACATCTGCACAATCCTCGTGTGCAACTCTAGACCCACATGGGCTGCCACATCCAGGCTGTTTTTCTGAGGGAATCTCGTGGGAAAAACAGGAATGGGAAACATCTTTGAGGATCTTGCAAAAGGTTGAAATGACACCAATCTTGTCTGCAAAGGAAGTGCAGGAGGAGCTGGGTGATCTACAGTTTGCAGCTAATGAAATATTGAGAAAGAAGAATATTGGCTTATCTATTTAAAAAAGAAGCATCTATTTAATTCAAACCTGTTGTTACCTTGAAATTTAAGCACTTGCTTAAGTGGTTTGCTGGACAGGAATGTCATTCTCCTCGGGCTTTAAGCTGAACATGTGTTGAAGAGATTTTGGTGAGTAGAAGCAGGGTTTATAAAAAACTTCAGCCTCAGCAATCATCCAACCTGCTTACACAGGAGCCACAAAACATCGGCCCAGGTGTTCCCTGGAGTTAAAACTGTTGGTCACAGGAGCTCTCTGAAGGAGGGAGATTTTGCAAAGGATGAGGATGGAGATGCACTCAGTGCATGCTCAGTCCCTACAATGGGCAAATCCATTGCTGGTATGAGTTTCCATGAGCCCAGGAGATCTATTTTCCACACTTAGAATTCTCTCTGCACTCTTATATTTTTGCTGGTTGTTGCAAATACAGATAATATTTACTAATTTGACAGCTATTGCTATTCAGTGGGCTGAATATTTGACAGCTGCAGTCAGTGGATTGCTCCTTCCTAGATAATAATTCTAGAATAATCAGAAACACAGTGAAAAGAAATTTAAAAGCACCTTTTTGAAGATGTGCCACTGCAATGTCTTGTCCAAAAGAAGAGTTTGTCCTTAATTAGGCCAGAGGAAAGAAAAAGCTTCCATGGCGTATTAGCATGCTTTTATCACTGCACTCAGAGTAACAAATAATTAACAAAATGAACCTCATGGAAATGTGACTGGTCCTGTGAAGCATCCCTTGTTAGTTGTCTCCAACGACTGCCATGAGGGCCTGTCAAATTTGTGTTAATATGTGTATTAATGGATTTTTTAGTAGCACCATTTGCTACTTCAAAGATCGTGTGTGTTGTCTATTTAACCTTGAAAAAGCCTGGCTAAAAGTATTTGGGAATATGAGGTGCTTTTCTGCCTAATTTGTTCTGTAAGTATCAAATGGAAGACGTGTCATGGTAAATTGCATTTTTAAATGGCAGCTGGTGTGACTGTCCAACACAGGACTTTTCTAACAATTTTCTAGACTAATTTATTGTTTGGTTGTCAGCCACCTTATTTATTGGCCATCCAAACCAGTAAATTCAATTCCTTATTTTTAAATACTTTCAGGTTTTATATTACTGCAATAACTTTTGAAACTCCAAGTTTAAAAGGTAAGTGAATGTACAAGCTCATTTAGCTGCTTAATTAATTTTACACCAGCTTTATCTCTGAAAAAAAACCCAAACAAAACAACTTAGCCATGGCATCCAAATCTTTATGAGAGGCTTGTATTTGCACTATTTACACTTTAATATACATCACTTATTAAATTATTAATCAACTGAAGTTCGTTAAGCTCTTTGAAGATAAAAAGCACTCAGAGTGTTAAACACCATTCTTCTCACAATCATGTCTTCCAATTTTCAATGTTTTAGCACACAAAATACGTTTCGCTCAGATCTGGAGGATGCTTAAAATTAGCTTGTTTATACATTTTGAGGATGCAGTTAATTTACGTAGGTTAATGATTCCCGTGGCATATTGAGGATGCCGCATGGCGAATAAATAAGAGTTTGCAAGCTGACTCCTGTCAAGGAAATTGAGACTTCAAGGATTCTGTCAGTTCTCAGTGACAGTAAAAATCTCAGATCAAATCTTGATCCTGGGGAAAAACTCAAAACTCCCTCGGCAGCACGAGCAGCAGAATTCCAGCCCTTTCCAGACTGGACATCGTTGTGTGCCCCCAAGGAGCCAGCCCTGCCAAAGCAAAGCTCCCAGACACAGACAGCCTTTCCCAGGGAGGCAGAGCAACCAGGCCTCCCAGCTCCACATCTCCTGTCCCACTCCAACAGGATTAATTGTACCTAGTTAATTGCAACAGGATTAATTGCACCTTCTACCCACCCGAGCTTCAGGCTTCTTGGGTGAGCTGATGTGAAGAATGGAGGTGCACAGGGCCCTGTTTGTTAATTTCTGTGCAGGAGAGGGGGGAAACCAAATCATTATTAAAAAAAAGAGATTACCCTCCTCCCCAAAGGTTAAGAGCAAATGGGAAACCCCTCAAAAAAGTGATAAAAACATGCTTGTGAGGACAACAAATTGCCTCAATTCCTGCTGATGGAGAAGAATCAATGCTTGAGTAGATTTATCAGGATCACCACAGACATTCCCATTTGTTCATGCACAAAGGTAAAACAGCATCCTCAAGTCTGGAACATGTAAATAAAGATCCTTGAATGAGAGCTCAGTAAAAATGTGACCTTTTTTGGGTCAGGAAGGACGAGCAGCCCTGCAGCTGCTGAGAGCAGGGGAGCAGCTGCCCTTTGCCCCAGCCAGCTCAGAGCCTGCTGTTCAGAGAGCTTCCTTTGGAGACGCGGGCTGGAACTTCTCCAGGGCTGAGGAAGACACAACAATGGGTTTTGAATTTCTTTTCTACAGCTCAGATATTTGGGTTACCACCAGCTGGGGTAAATCCATTCTGCTGGTTGGATTTGTAAGGTTGTTGGTACATTTGCTGTTACATTTGTGCTAAATAAACAACTCATTTTCCACATCAGTGAAGTTTTGGTTTGGCTACAGCAGCCTCCACTGCCCGATGCTAATGGATGTGAGTGAGGGAAGGCTGGTGGGGAAATCTTCCTTTTTTTATCAGACCATTGTTTAGATAACTCTGATATGCTGCAGGGTGTTTGATTTTTCACATGTACCATGTTTCTCCTCAAGGCCATAAGAGATAAAATACCAACTTCTCCCTCCCTAGATTTTCACACCTCCATAATATTTCCTTTAGCTTCAGCCACGCATAACGTGCTGACAAACTTAATTAAAAGCACAATTCATTTCCAGCATGCACTCTACACAGCTTAAAATTAAAACTTGTGTCTCCTCCATTTCTTGTAGCAACTGAAACCTTTGATTTCTCACTTTTTTCCCAACCTCGACTAACTGAAAGATAAACTTTTGGTAACACAACTGTGTGCACATCTGTGATTCCATACCTTTAAAAGGCACAATCCTGGCAGCAGGAAAAACAGAACCATGTTGCATGAACGATGTATGTAGCATTTTAAAAAGTTTTAACCAGCTTAAAGGAAAAGAAAAATAAATGGAGAAATAATCCTTTGAAAGCCATGTTTGGAAAAGAACATGAATACAATTAACCTCTGAAATTCTATGCTTGTTGGTTTGCTTAGTTCAGCGCTTCCCAGGGACCATTTATCTCAACAGAAAAACATAAATACTGTGTGGCACTGACTTCATCAGAGCAACTTTAACTGAACAGTGTCCCCAGAGTCACTTAAGGGTTAATCCTTTGCATCTCATGAAAGGTAATGGATTTGGATTAAAGAGAGCACCTCAGTGGCTTGGGAGCCTAAAGCAGATGCACACATCCCAGCTTTATATTTAATTTAAAACCAGCACCCTCAAAGAGGAGCACAAGCCATTTATACCACCAGCAGCTAAACCAAAAAATGTAATGCAACTGACCTCAGTGAAATGGAAATTACAACCACGGCTTAGCTGTAATAATTATTTGCATAAGGTTTTAATGCCTGGTACATTTCATGGAATAGTGTATGGATTCTTGATGGAAATGAGCCCAGCTTTTGGGAGAAGGACTCAGGGCACTTTTTCCAGGGTGTTTTGAGGTGGTGGATCCTTCCCAAGAACCAGAAGCTGGTCAGAGTGGTTGATGCAAGCAGGGGGGCAGGGAATGCACCTTTCCATGGTAACCAGGTGAAGGAGCCACAACATTTTAATGTCATCTTTCTCTACAGCTTGGCACTGGCCACTCCAAACTGTAGCTGAATTATGTAGCCNGGATAGAGCGGAATTTCATCCATAGCTCACATGGCTCCTTCCTTTAAATTCATCCAAGGTTCAGACAAATTCCTGACGGTTTTGCATTGATAACAGAATCACAGAATCATTAAGGTTGGAAAAGACCTCTACGATCATGTCTGACCATTACCCCAGCACTGCCAATTCCACCCCTAACCTCTGTTCCTGAGCACCACATCCATTTGTTTTCTGGCCACTTCCAGGGATGGTGATTTCACTGCCCTGGGCAGCCTGTTCCAATGCCTGACCACCCTTTCAGTGAAGAAATTCTTCCTAATATCCAACCCAAACTCCCCTGATGCAACTTGAGGCCATTTTCTCTCATCCTATCACTTGTTACTAGAAGAAAGGACCGACCCCCACATCTCTCTCACCTCCTTTGAGGTCGTTGTAGATATTGACAAGGTCTCCCCTGAGCCTGTTTTCTCCAGCCTAAACAATCCCAGCTCCCTCATCTTGGGAGGGACACAGAAACCCAAACCCCAACCCCACACTGTCCAGAACAAAAGCCACCCACAGGAGGAGAAAATATGTGGTCAGCAAGCAAAAGGCCACCCTCGGTTTAGATTTTAATTATGAAAATTTTTCTCTCCCTACAAGTGAAATGAATTTAGTCATTCATGCATGGTGTGAAAGTTGAATTGTCTGAAAATTAAATCAAAATAAAAAATGAAAACTACGACCCAGGCTTTCACTGCTACCAACAAGGGAGCCATCCTTTAGAGGTGACATTTCACAGCAGTCCCCGAGAAATGTGATTGTTCATAGCATTAAGTAAATTATGGTCTCTGAACAGTGTGGAAATAATTGAAAATGTTTGCTGTTTTTANATTAGTCTTTACTCAGTAGCTGGTTGGTGGGATGGGATTCTTCACCTCCATGATTGTCCACATCACAGGAAAGAAATTCAGGCTGTTCCCATACAATAGCCAACTCCCAGCACTGAGACCTCCTGCACCAGCCGTGGTCACTCACAGCTCCAGGGGATCACCCAAAGAGGGATGACCTTGCTGGAACACATCTGGTTTTAAACAGGGCCACAAGCAAGTTCACACTATTTTTCACACCAGGGTGCTCCTGAGGGAATTAATGCATATAAAAAGCTCAATTATATATGATATCAACTTTTAATGCACTGCTCTGGGGGTGGGGGGAGNCCTGAAGGCTGTTTGAATCTGGAAGTGGAAAAGAATAAAATGTTTCAAACAGGAAAGCATATGGGTAAACTGCCTGATGGTTTGGCTGACAACTGTGAAACTTCACCTGAAATATCAGCTGGAGCAATTTTCCCTTTTCTGCCAGGCTCACTTCTAGAAAGTTTTCTGTTCCTCCCTCCTCCCCAGCTAACACAACACTCACTCCTGAAATGGCAACACTTAACCAGACATAGGAACAGAAATGTCAGTGCCTGAGCCCAAAAGTAACACAAACAAAGGGCGTGCTCCCTGGAATGCCAAAATGTGACTCCCTGTCTGCTGCCCCAGGGCCCCAGTGCCTCTCTTTGTCACTCCAGGAATGGGGACTGCTGAAGTTTCCTGATGTTCTGTTTGTAAAGAGTTCACACCTTTGGAACAGGATTTTGCTGCGATCCTGAGGCAGCTTTGCTGGTGCATAACCTGCTGCATTTCGTGCCTAATCAGGAGCATCTGATATTCCTCTTGAAATTCTTTTTTTTAGCCTCATTGTGTTACGTCTGCCATTCCTTCTTCCAAATCCCTGATTATTGTGAATAAAAAGCTTTTACATTTTTTGTCGAAGAGATGTAAGATTGTTGCTTAGAGTACACTTGTCATTTTGTCTCATCACAACAGAGTGAGACTCAGTCCCAACACAGATATATTTACTACACCCAGATTGTGACACATTCGTGCAGAGAGGAGTCTCTAACACATCCACCCAGCACTTCCCTCTGCACCACCCAAGCTGGCTGGTACAGAACCACCACACACTCCAGCCCTGCATTTATTTAACGATCCATCCTTGGAAATCCGGGCTGCAATTCCCGGGTGCCAAGCACAGGTGTGCTCCAGCAGATGTGCAATGCACTTTTGGATCTTTTCCAGGCAGCAGCAAGAGGAGGAGGAGGAGGAGGAGAATTAAGTAGCTTGGCTCGACACCAGCCATGACCCCACCTGCACGGAGCAGCTGTGAGATGCGGCATTAGCTCCTGACAAGTGGATTACTCACAGCAAGGAGACAATTCTATTACTCAGAGGAAGGAACAAAATATGTCACTGAAAGGTTTAAGGACCACGGCAGCAAACACATCAGCATTGTTTAGGAACCTCTTTATGCATAGATGAGCCTAGTGGGATTCACCAAAGCACCTGCATAAGTTAGTCACCTAATTTGTACCAGCCATAAAGGCATTCAGAGCCTAATTGCTTAAGTGTTTTTGAAATTCCTGGTAGGCAGGAAAAGACCTTTGTAAATCTGCTCCCCTGTGCAACCCAATTTTTTTATGGACAGAGACTATAAACACCGATGCACAAATGCCTATTCTTGAAGTCACATGCTTTTGATCAGTGGTTTAAGGATTATTTGCAGTGTTAGGGGTTTATGTGGGTTCAAATGAGTCCAGTCATAAATTTGTTATTAATCTGCATGTAAAATCTGGCTGCATGCACAGTTATGGTTTAAACATAACTTTGCCAGAATGCAAATATTCCTCCATCTTTCAACTCCAAAAGTGAAGGCATCCACTGAGACAGTGTGACTGCTCCTGTGTACTTGTAGTTGAGTTTTGATTTAAAAAGCAGGCTTTCCCCTTGGCTGGTTACAGCTTTTTATCCCTTACGTGAACTAAATTCCTTTACAAACAACATACATCTTGTACGTGAATCTCTCCTTTTTCATTGCAGAGATTTGTGTGGAGAGCCTGACTCCATTAATTTCAACTGGATTGACTCTACGCCATCTGTTTTCTGTGCAGCTGCTTTATTGTGGGAAGAGAGGAAGACAAGAAAGCAACCCTTCTAAGCTCCACCGATGACATCCAGAAATAAGAATATAATTGGTGGAAAACCTTCTGAAGTCTGCTGCAATCACAACAGTCAAAGGGATTAGAGTGTGATCTGAAAGAAGAGATGCAGATTAGGTGTTTTTCAAAAGGGTTGAAAAACCTCAACCCTCAGAAGTAAAATAAACATGGCCGCTGGCATGAGAAGCAATTAAACTTGAATTTATACAAACTGGTGTTTCTCACTCTTTTGCAGCATATGGTAGACAGGTAGTAATCCATCAAACAGTGATATCAGTGCAAGGAGCAGCAAGGTTGCACACTAACATTTGCCCATGGCACACAGAAGGGCAGTGCCTTAATTTTAGAGGAACAATCCTGGTTTTGCGTCATCTTAATCCCTGCTCTCACCCAGTGACGTTGTTGCCATGTCTGCACAGCAGCAAACAGACACAGTTCCATGCAGAGCAGAAAGGAATACAGAACAGAAAGGAATACTCCCAATTTCTAGAGGGTGAATCACTTCTAAGCCAGAGCTGGGAAAACAATCCCCCACAGTGGCTGCACAACCACACAAAGGATGTGCTCAACATGTAATATTTCACTACCATGCACACACACTTTGTTTTGGTTTTTATTCATGCCTGGTTATATCTGGGGCACACTTATTCTGTTCAGTATACTGAGCACTAATAAAAGGGCCTGTTGCAGGACTATCCTCAGCATCACTCATTCCATGATCTAAACCCCACTGCATCTTCATCTTAATACTGCCAGTGGCTTCAGTCACATTTGTAAATGTGTTCTTGGTCCCAGAAACAATTTATTTGTGCTTGAAGTCGTTGTGATAAGAGCGCTGCCTTTGCAGGATTAACCGATGCTCCCCATGTATTTATGACTCGGGCAACTTGTTTTTCCAGCTTTAATAAATAATGAACTCCGGATGGCTTTTCGAGTGGGTTTTCGCCCTCCTGGAGCCGGAACAGAGCTCTGATGCCAGTCAGAGGCAGAAGCTCGTTCCTCTGCCTCAGTAATTCTCAGCAGAATGCACCAACCACATAATAGAGACCTGCTGCTATAAATACAGCCCCAGCCTGGCCAGGAGAGGGATGGGAAGTGCTGGTGGTGGAGCTCCCAGCACGCCAGGTGTCCCTTGGAAGGCTTCCATCCCCTCTGAGCTCCCTCTGCTCCTGCCTGCATCAAACCCTGCTCAGAGGCAAAGTTTTCCCTTAAGGGAAATGGTGCTTGACATGTAGATAAAACCTTCATAAAGCAGGCACAGCAATTAGCTGGGGACGCACCCTTCCCGTGCAGGGCTGTCAGACCTGCTGCGTGCAGCCCAGCCGAGGATGGATTTTGCTGTCATCAGGGGGCAATGATTGCAATCTTTGTCTACCACACATTCTGAGGGAAGCAAATCCTTTTCTTCTGAGCAGGACGGTCATTGTGACTTACAGCAGCAGATCAATAGAGAGGTGGGAAACATCCTCCGAGAACCTACACGTTCACAAAGGCTTTTTCCAAAGGTTTTTAATTTTCACTCTTACATTTCCCCGTGCTTATTGTCTCCACAACTTTGTGGTCAATAAGCTTACACTGGTGATGTCCTAACAATCACCCTGCTCCCCCAGGACAGCCATCGGTATGGCACTGTTGGAGCTCTTTAAACAATTTTGTTTGATTTTCAGCTGCAGAGACTGTTGATGAAAGACTGAAACTCTTTTCTGAAACTTTGTCCCTGAGGTGCACCAAGTCCTGCGTGACCCTGTCGTGCTCGTTCAGCATAAAAACTCCCTCCTGTCTGCAGACTCCAGCAGGCACCGATTAGCAGAGCAAAATACACCTCAGCCGACTCTGCTACCCCCTATTTCAGACTTTCATGGTTTCCAGTGCATTCATCTCAACTTCCATCAGGAATGGGGAAGTTCTCTCGGCTCAGTGGAGGAGCACAGAATTAAAGAAGAGTGAAGAATTCGACTTGAGCCTTGCCAAGCCTCTGGCTCACACCACACCCAGACAACACCCGGGGCAGTGAGGTGGCACAGCACCTGAACTCAGCTCACCTGGGTAGACTTAAACTGCTGTCTTGGGAAAAGTGAATTTTTACTTCCCTATGTTCATTTATTCAGCCATTTTATACTTAATCTACCTTCATTGAAAACAACACATGTTTGGGGGAATGGGGCTTCAGCTCTGAGTGCTTTAAAGTGTTTATGCCATAGATATTTACATGTTGTACATGGCAGAGCAATCCTATATTTAACTCAAACATCACAAACCCAAAGGGTTTCAGGTACTCAAATATGTGCCCTAAAGCAAGCACTGTAAACACCTCATAAAAGCAAAATTCCCCAGTGCTGGCAAATAAAGAAGCTGCAGGGAGAAAACAATGAAAGCACAAAGAAGAACCATTGCAAGATAACAGCAAATGAATAAAACACAGCTGGAATTTTACCACAGAAATTCTATGGCCTCTTTTAATGGGTTGTGTCTTCCTTGCCTGCCTACCCCAGTGGACCAGATTTGGGAGCACCTCACAGCTCATAAATGTGGATTAGTGGCATCGAATACTAACAAAAGTGCCAAATTTAATACACACATAGACATGTGTATATAAATATATGCATTTATGTATGTAAACATATACATTAATGCATTATATGCCTATGCAGGCTAATAATTTTTATACATTTTCACTAAAGCTTCGATCCAACAGAGCAAACAAGCAGAGCCAGAAAATCATGTAGCCCTGTGTGTGTGCATACACATCCTGACAGTGCATTTTAGGTGTATTAAGTCAGAGAAAAACCCCTGCTGCAACGTGGAGAGCAGCAACACTCCAGAAATGTTTTCCCAGGGTCACAAGGTGCCTGTGTCTTATGCAATACAGCATTTCCCAGCTCCTGGGAGCCCCTGCAGGAGAGAGGTTTCCATTTGGAACCATCAGAATCTGTTTTATGTCAAACTGACTTGATCCAAAACATTTGCTTAGTAAGTACAGCTTTGGTGGCTGTACTGTGCATATTAAAGAGGCCACTTTATTATCACAGTGGCAATAAAAGCAATGAAGAGACTTTATGGGCAAGAAGAAATGCATAAAGGCTAGGTACATCTGGACTTTGAATAATGTATGAAGACCAAATTTTAAGGCCAGCTTGTAAGATAAATGCAGTCCCCAAAAGTAACTGGAACTGTCTGATCATTCTGGCTCATTGATCTTCAAGGGGGTTAGTGCAAACCCTCTGGTCCAAGGTACTGCCTTTCTCCATCAAAGCTCCTCTCAAAGAGTCAACATTTAGATGAATTTCAAGCAACAGTGAGAATATCACAGGTTACCCAGGCAGCTCTAAATTCTTCCACATGGATTTCAGAGAGTGAAACACAAGCAGAAGTGAGGAGATACTTTTTGGTCAGTGCCAAATCTACAATGCTCTGCCCCTGCTCCAGGGCAGCTCTCCCTGCCTCAGAGGTAACTGCTTGTTTCTGTAGATGACACATGAAATGCACAAATAATTGGGACATATCACCTCCCTTTGCCACCCTGAATCCTGAAAGCCAGTGCAGGAGGAAGATGGATCCCTGTTTTCCAGCAGGATGCTCCAGCTCCAGGTTATTGCTCAGAAAGGGGCAGTTCTGCCTTTCACCCACTGAATACTTTTCTCAGGGCAGCAGAGGTCTCTCCTTTTAACACTTGGCCGTGGGGAGCAAAATGGAGCAGTCCTGAGCAAACCAAGGCAGAGCTGCAGCTTGGAGGCAGGGCTCTGCAAATTAACAAGAACTTTCTCTTCCTTTACCAGCTGTGCTGTTGTGATCACTCTGTTGGGCCTTAAACCCAAATCCTCTCCCTCAGGTGATGCCTTTGTGTCAGTGGTGAGTGGCCAGAGGAAAGCAGTGGGGATAGCAAGAGGCAAAGAGCTACAGTTCAGTGTTTGGGGTCTCCACGGCAGCTCCCATTACGCTGTGCACAAAGGGTGTGATCTGTGCTGGAATCTCACACAGGACGATGCCAAACCCTCCCAATCCGAGCCCTTCCGTGCTGCTGCAGCTCCTCCGTGTTAGTTTTTGGATCTGTGACTCTACAATTTCCTCTCCACCGTGCCTGGAGGGTAAAACAGCAGCGATTTTCTGGCACAGGTACTAAAGGGCTGCCAAACTTGCATTTACTGATAGCACTCCTGTGCTGTGGATTGCAGATTTCCCGGGGTTAGTCATCCATGCATATCCACTCCTTGGGCTTTCATAAGCCGTGCTGGAAATGCTGAGGTCTACATCTAGAAATGAGAAATAGCAATTAATGGAAAGAACCTGTAGAAGTCTCTTTTGCAGTGGCTAAAGAATAAGGATTATAAATTTACTTTAGAAGCAAGTATTTAACGTGGAGACACTTCACTACTGGTAATTGCCAAAAGGAATCTCTTCATCCTCTAACCTGTGCTGCTCACTCAATCAAAGAACTCAGTGATTGCCTCAGTAATGGGCAATCAAGCCATGGTCGGGCACTAAAACCAAACCAGGAACGGACTTTAAACAGTTGGCTATAAATATAAAAAAATCAGAGCCCCACGGGTCGCCAGAGATGTAAATGGTGTTGATTGTACTGGAGGGCTTTAACTCCTCGAAGTTTTTGGTTCTGATGAGAGTGCAGGGAGTGCAGCAATGCCGAGCATGGGGCAGACAACACCGCTCCCCTCCTTTCTCCACATCACTTGGATGAAAACAGCCACCAATTATTGTGCCCTCCCTGTCACCAGCTGGGAGGAGAGGGACATCAGAGGGGGTGCAGAGGACCCTCCCAGCAGGGTTAAATTTCTAAGGGTTTCCCAGATGCCATACATGCTGCCATGGCATCCTCACAGTATTCCCAACCACCCCCAGGGTGCTGTGGGTGCCTGAGGCACTGAGGATGCTGCCAAGGTGATGCTCAGCCCGATGCCAACACCTGGATTCTTGGGGAGGAAGGGGTGGAGAAGTGCAGAAGCAGTGAGATTGCTTTATAAATTATTGCCTGGCTTCAGCTGACACATTTCAAGCTTCAAAAGAGGCATAAGCACTACTCATAGCGTTTAAACTGTAAATCCTTAAAAAAAAAAAAAATCCTTGAAAACCAAAGAAAGGCAACGCCAGGACCAAAACTTCCCTCACTTCATTTATATTTTACAATAGTTCAGCTTGTCAGTAGATATAATTTGTGATTCCTGCTCAGAAGATGCTCAGAACTGCCACAAAACTGCCAAAAGACACCAACTTTTGTTTTATTTTGTCCTTGCTGCTCCATCCCTTTAGAATGGGCCAACAATAAACTATATTTAATGTAAAGTATTAAAAGTGAAGTTCTCCCCAGGCTGATACTCAGTGCATGGACTTTCAGGTCTTCATGGTCATGTTATAAATCAGCTGTGAATTAAACCTCTGTCAAAACACGGGATAAAATGGTTCTTCTGGTTGCTGCTATTGTTATATATTGTACAGTATAACGTGACCAGTTTCAGAATTGAATTTCCTGCATTGCTAACAAACGTTCCCCGTTTGGGAATGCTGCCCATTAGCAGAGATAGTTTTTAGATAGGAGCTCACACCAACAGGTGCTGGATGTTGAGTGTTTTTGTTGTTCACAGTTTAACAGATTGACAGATTTCAGGTTCATTAGATCATCATAGCTGATTTCCTGTGTACCACACATTTAGAGTCACTTTAGAGAACAGATTCTTTGGGCTGTTGTAAGTGCTCTTTATAAATTTTATGCTCATTACATGTACCAAAAAGAGATAAATAAAAAAGAATTTAAAAATACGATCGGCTAGGGGCTGAAAAGAAAACATCAGGCTACCATCACAGTTTATCTGTTGCTAAGTGTGAATACCCCAGTCTTTGGGAACACAATAAGTTGCCACATGTCTGCACAGACATATGTCAAATGTGGTTCCTGCCAACCACTGGTTGCCTAAATTTTTTTTTTCTGAAAACACCTCGGGCCAAATTTCTGTTAAAAAATGCAAAAATCCAAGACAAAACTTTGAGGAATACTGCATGTTGAAAAGAAAATGTCTATTTTAATAACTACTGCTATCTTCTCTGTCCATACAATATTACCTTTTGCAAGATGGGGATGTAACATCTCTCTAAAAAATATGCATGTGCAGATAAGTACAAACAGATTTGCCTTGACTCAGCCCAGGGTTAGATTTTGGGGTCTGTGCCTCCTCTGGCAGCCCAGACTGCTCCCCACAGCCTGGCTGTTCCCTGCCATCCCGGAACATCAAAATAACACAGTTTTTTTATTTTTCCAAATTAATTTCTCCAGGATTTCTCTGGCTCTGGAGGTTGTCATATACTCCTTGGTTTCGTTCCGATTTTGAACGGAATTTTTTAAACTACCAGAATGTAAAGAAGAGGATTTTCCAAGCTTACACCAGCTCTGCCTTTGATTTTCAAAAAAAACCTTGTTCACATCTTACCCTGGTCAGTCTTTTGTTTTGCTGTATTCTCATTGTCTGCTTCTCCCCACTGCATCCTGCTTCCAATTATGATTTAAATTAAGCTTAAAACTCTATCCCAAACACAAAGGCCCCTCTTGCCCTCTACCCAGCTTTCATTTCCCTCCGCCCCCAGGTTTCCTTTTGTTTCTGTAGCTGCAGAATAGCCTCACGGATCAGCCTGCAGCTGAAATTCAGTTCTTTTTGGATGTGTCTCCTCTTCTGTTCTGGGGACTCTTGGATCCCCTACTTGCCTCTTGCTCCCAGTGTCAAATCTCCAAACTTTCTTGTGAGCGCTTATTTCTCACGGAGGGAAAGAAAAGAAAGGCACAGGAACATGCTCTGGAATAGGTAATGCTGGAAAGAATAAAAATAAATCTCATAGCTCTGACAGTTACTCATTTTAAAAGGACTGATGGGAGACGCGCATAAAAAACAAAAGCCCGAAAGCAGATTTGAGCGAGAGGGCAAGCAGCATAGATCTAACAACCTAATAAAGCCTCAGCCAAAACAATTTTAGAGAGGAGAGGGCTCCAGCAGAAGGGAGCATATGTTGGACTCAGCCTGATTAGAAGAAATAAATAGAGGTGCAGCCATCCTGGAAAGGAGAACTTCCTGAGTCAGCAAACACAGACCAACCCCGGGGTGAGACTATGAAAGATGAGAACAAAACTCTCAGTAACCTTGTAAGTGGTGTGTGCTTAATTGGGGCAGTCTTGTTTTGAGAAAAGAAAAAGCAAAACCAGACATAATCCAGAGAAACCCAAAGAACACCCAGAAAAATGAAAATAAGTGGAGCCTCAGTAAAAGGAGGAGTTCAAGATTTATTTGTTTCTCTGACAGGAGAAGAAAAACAAGAGGAGGTTATCATACCAAATAAAAGATGCCGCAGTGTAGGCTGGTCAGATGATCCTATTCAGCATTGGCCACAGCAAGAGGACACTGAGAATGATGATACTTTCTCCTATAATGTGCATTACTCTGTGTGAGGTACTGCAACTGAGGTAAGGGGAATTGCACACGGGGATGGGCCAGCGCCGTTACCAGGAGTTACACGCACACACACATCGATTTCAATCTTACAAAACGAGCATTCTTGTATGTTTTCAGGCCTTTTCCGCCCCCCACCTTGTGTTCAAACAAGACCTGAATGACCATTAGGATGTTAATGAATTGCAGAGTAAAACGATTCATTAGTCCGGAGGGAAGGTTAATAAAACATAACCCCTTCCAGTGCGTGCCCAACACACCACCAAGCCCAGAGCTTGAAACAGGCTCGTCTCAAAGAACTGAAACTGCAGGAAAGATTTCCACTGATGGGTTTTGGATTGGCATTTAGGAGGAAACACAATGATCACATTGAATGGCAGACACCAACCACCAGGCAGGTGCCAATGGTGGCAGAGTTCAGGTAAATCTGCCAAGGCCACTGCGCTCCAGGGCACCCACTCCTCCTGGAGCTGCCCACTACAACTGGATTTTTCACTTAAAAGTGGGGCTTTTAAGTCCGTGTCAGGACAAACTGGTGCTGTAAAAAGATATAAAAGACGATGAGTGGTTTCGCAGGAGACTTTTTTTTGGTGTACATGCGCTTGGGGACAACCACTAATGGCTCTCTGCAGGGCTCTCTGCTTTTCTGCCCCGTGAATGTTGTGGGCTTGCCAGCTGTACACTCAGACCAACCCTAATTTCTGACTTAAATCCATGTAAAACAGAACTGATGGGTATGAGCATCGATTTAAGCTGATGTAAAATTGATATAAGAAGAAGGGCAGATTATTCCTTAACAAATTGGATGGGAGTAGAACAGAAAGATCAGTTCAACACCAGTTCTGTCCCAAGTCTTGTGGAATTGATCTGAATGGTTTAGATGTGTCTCCAGAAATTATAAAACACATAGATGAACAATTATAAACCATATTCATCTCTCTTTCTAGAGTATCAGGATTTTTTTCTGGATTTTTTTTTTTTTTTTTTTTTTTTTTTTTTTTTTTTTTTT
>VXBB01023390.1:282399-305309 GCA_013399915.1 Illadopsis cleaveri
TTTTTTGCTATTGTTTAGTTAAAAAGCAATTTTTGGTTGCATGTAACTTTTTACATGTATATCTGTATATATGATATTTACACAAAGAATGAAAAGTCATTCAAAATAAAAATAACCCTAAAAAAAATATAAAAGGTATATCCCAAGTTTACAGTTTGATAAATAAGGTGTCTAAAAACTATAACAGAACCATCAGCAGCTAAAGCACCACCTAAAAATGTAATTCCCTATTCTTTTTAAAGTCATCTTCAGCTAGCCTTTAAAATTTCTATAAAGCACAATTCACAATTCAGGGTTTTGCTGAGATGTTAAATTACACTTTCAAAATATTTAAGATTCATTTCCTACTAAGTGCCAAATTGCATCTCAGGAAAAAGATGTAAATTCACAGAGAGAATTTAAGAAATATATTCCATGAGAGAACAGCAGAGTGCCACATTTCTTTTATAGTGACACATTAACCTCCTCATATCAATGTGTTGAAAGGAAAAAAATCCCTTCGCTCAACATGACCAAAAAGCCTTATTTTTGCCCATTACTGTTTGTTTGCATTTTTAAGATTCCTTTAAAGAAAAATAGCTTAATGCATCCAGGGGAGGGGGGACTAGATAATTTCCATCCCAGACTTCTGAGGGAAATGGCAAAACAAACTACAGGTCTGGTAATTTACTGCTCAAACCTGGACAAGTCCAGTGTGACTGGAGAAAAGCAAAAAAATATATGTATAATGGAGGAAACAAGAGGTGCTTTTATTTAACCCAGGACAGCAAACCATTGGTTGTTCAGTCAGGTTTGGTATGCAGGGTAATTTGGGTTGCTACCAAGGGGAAAGAATTATGATGCTTAGAAAATATATGTCTTTGTCTCAGCAAACCCAAAAGATTCCCCATCACTGGCACAGCCTCTGCTTGAGGTTCAGAGCTAATCAGGGTGGAAAAAAGGTATTTTGTTGAGTGGGAAACAGAAAAAAGCAACTAAGCTTTGCTAAAACTAACCCATGCCAAGCTCTCTTGATATTTTGTTTGAAAACAAATCCCCAAAAGCAATAGATGAAGTAAGGCGAGGAAATGCAGCGGATCTGATTCATCCCAGTGTCTCCAGAGCAGGCGGGATGAGGTGTTCTGGATGCTGGGAAAGTGGGGAGCTTTGAAGTACTGCTGATTTGTCTGAATAAAAGCAGACACGAGAGGAGGAGGGAGACTAAAAATCATGCCTGCCATGGGTCCTGCTGAATTTCCCTACTAATGATACAGACACAAGGAGGAGAAGCGTGTGGATCGTGTTCCCTAGAGGCACGTGCTGGAAAGTGCTGCCAACACAGAATGTAGGAAGGGGGATGGAGGACACCAGGGCTGAAGGAGATGGAAAGAAATTCAACCTTCTGCAAGGGCACATACATGGAAATTAATAAAATCTTCAGCTAATAGCTAGAGGCTGCTCTTTTAAGTGCTTCATCCAAAGGCTTTCCCAGTGCGAGACGAGAGCTCGGTAACGAGAGCACATTTGCCTGCAGCTGCCATGGCTGGCTCCTCTCCACCACCTTCTCCCTCTTGCCCCATGGCCTCTCTCCTCTCGTGTGGCCTGAAATAAATTTTGTTCATGATCAAAGCACAGTTTCCTCTTACCTTTACACCTGCTGTATTCGTCTTACATGACAGAGGTGAGTGAAGCACAGAGCTCTGTGTCCTTGCAGGCAGCTGTGGCTCCTTGCTCTGCAGGGATTGTCAGGGTCATTCTGTCTGCCACCCCTCACCTGCTGCCCCTTCCCCATCTCCAGCCCCACCGTCATTTGCTGTTCTGTCACTCCAAAAGGAGAAAGGGAAAGTGGTTCCTGAGATTTATGTGTGCCCTCCTGGAGAGGAAAGGATGTGGTTTTGCCTCTCGAAGTCATGGAGGAACTCAGACACAGGTTTTTGCTGCTCTAAAAGTAGTCTGTGGTTACAGCCTCCACTTCCTGCCCCATCTGCCTTCTAACCTTGGCATTAACAGCAAACAGAAATCTTTTACTCAAAGTTGACAAATTAATTCTGGATTGGGGTTATGGGCTCTGAATCCCATTTTCACAGTTTTCCTCTCTCATGGATGCGGGTCAGTGCTAAACCGTGGATCTATGGAGGATTTCAGATAGACCCCTCTCGTTAGTATTTCCTAAGGCAGGCTTAAGTGTTCCCTGCTTTACTCACTGCCTGCTTTCAATCTCATTCTGAGGCACTTAATCCTCTCCTTTCACCCCAGAGGGAATTCAGGCATCTCGCTCAACCCTGTGAACTCTGCTCCTGGAACAAAGCCTGCAACCACCGGGGCACTGAGTGCTCCAAAATGCCTCTTTCTGTTTGTGAGGCCAAATTTTGGGTTCTAATGGCACCAATCATCTCAGAGAGCATGGCCCAACCACTTGCATGACACAGCTCCAGCTTTGCCTTGGAACCTCGTCTCTGGCTCCCACAAACCTGTGGGATTAAGTTCTTTTCTCCACTGGAAGCTGCTCATCAAATCATTTAACCCAAGGAAGGTTGCTAAAAGGAGCAACATCCTGAGAGGCAGAGGAGGAACAGGAGACTTTATCTGTGCTAGAAACAGGTTTTAATAGCCCTGAAATTATGTGACTTTTTTATTTCCCCTTGATAGTTTCAGGTCTAAAAACTGTAAACAAGGGATCTCTTGTAAATAAATTTAAGGAGTGGGTAGTGACTCTGCAGGTATCTGAAAGAGAATCGTGCCTAAGCAGGAAAAGGAGGTTATTCCCTGTCACATAATTTGGATCCTGGCATGGTTTCCAAATTCAAGCAGTCAAACCACAGCAACATGAAATGCAGCTGGACAGCACAACAATCTTAGCAATACTTAAACCAGTTCCTTGTCCACAGGAAGACAAGCATGTACCTTTCAAAGAGTAGAAAAACTAAAGTGGAAACCCATCACTAGCCTTGGATTGGGGTCTCAGATGATCTCACAGCATCACCCTGTCCAACTGTTCAACACATGTGGATCTCCATAGCTTGAAGGCCATGTTTCCATGTCTGAGGTGACCAAGTGTCCCTGCCTGCTGCCCCATCTCCCCCACAGCAGCTTTTCTCCTCACATCCCTTTCACTGCCCTCCTCTTTTCTGAAATTACCCTTTTCTCTTCCAGTATCTTTCACCAGAAGGTTTAACTGCTTAAACTTCTCCAGAGCAGCTATTCCACCAATGGAGCTTTGCCAAGTGAGAAGTGGGAACTCTGCCCTGCCCTGGTGCTCCTTTTCACTGCCCTGGCTTTGGCTCCCAGCTGCACACCAGCAGTTTCCTGGCAGTGCACCTTCCTGCATCTGTCATCCCACAAGCCCCAGGAATCATCCCATTTTCCTGGTTTCTGAATGCTGTTACAATTAGTTCTCCACCTTCCATAGCATCTTCTTGTCCCTTAGTTAAATGGACTAAATTAAAGTGCCAAGAACCCAGTCTCGTGAATAGAGCAGGGCTGAGATTGAATGGAGAAAATCCTTGGAGTTATTGATCCAGTTGGTTTCCCAATATATTTTACCGTAGTCCAGGCTTTTAACACCACCCAGGAATACAAGGCCTGACTAATGGCCACTGAAATTCAGTGCTGAAGTTTTGAAAAGGTTTATTTAAATGAATTTTCCTTGGCATTTTCTTTACAAGTTCTAAAAAGACTCTTTCTTGCTTCAGTAGTTACACTGTGTACATTTTCTTGGACTTTCATGCTCATTCTCTCTTTTTTGGAAGGCAAACAAATTTATCTCCAGCTTTCATCTACTTCAAAAAGAGTATTTGTTTGTTGCTGTTATGTCTGTGGTACATATCAAAACCGTGCAGGCTTATCAAGTGTTAACAGTGTTTATCTCTAAATTTTGCCGCTGTTTTCAGATACATTGAAATGTGTTTTTCTCATGTTCGGCCATATTTCATTAAGAGAATGTTATGGCTTTTATAATCTTTGAGTGCTAGTTTTAAGATAGATGCATACGAATATCTGTCACATTTAATTATCTCCTCCATCAAATTCAGTAAGTGGCCTATTAAGAGCGAAATGACTGTTTCATACACTCATTAGAAAAGGGAGATTTCATGGTACAACAAAGAGGAAACGAAATTTTTATTTCTGACTCTACAAGAAAGAAGAGAGGAATCACAATGCTCAAAGAGGAATGTTTAATCTCTCGTATGAGCTAAAAGAATCAGAGAAGATTTGCATTATGCTATTGGTACGAGTTACAGATCCTTTTATCACTGTATGGGGAGAGTGAAAGTTATAATTAAATAAGTAATTGGTGGCCTATATAAATGAGTGGTTTTCAGCTTAGTTTTCAATGCATAGGCCAGAAAAAATCCACTTGGGCTCACTCCTCACAACACAAATCAGGCATGATTTTGCACTATGATTACTGATTGGAAATGGTTGAACTCTGTGACAAGGCACCAAAGTAATTTTTCCTTTTGCAGTGTAGTCAAGGACAGCATTATATTCGCAGTCTGGACTTGACCTCGAGCAGCAGGGATGGCTGGCTGGCTTTTCCTCCCCTCAGGAGCAGTTCTGTGATGGATTTCTGTGCACCAGAAACAGCTCACTGGTGCCACAGAGGCCCTGGTTATGATCCTGAAGTCCCTTCTGCTCCCAGATGCTGAATTTTCCTGCACATGTGGAACTGCCTGGTGGTGGCTGCCCCTGGAGCCCAGGTCAGAAGCTTTGTGGCACCAGCTCTTCTCCTCCACCTCTCCTTTCTGGGCCATTCCTCTGGTTCCACATTTCCTGCCTCCTCTGGAATTTAAGGTCTGAACCATGCTGTACTTCAGTGGTTGGATCTTTTTTTTCTCCCAGCACTTGCTCTGCCTCACCTTGGATTCTGTCCATGAATATGAAAAAAGAGGGGATAATGCCCATTTAATGGATAATGTCCATTTTATAGAAGTCATAACTGAAGTCATTAATATTTTCCACTCCAGGTGACCTCAGCTTCATCCCACAGCTTCTTACAACTGACCCCAAAGAAGAACAGTTGGTTTATCACTTTATTATTTTTATAATCTGATACTTTTCCAGGATGCTGAGTTTTCCTATTGTTTTCCTGTACTACGCTTCCTCTTCTGCTTTCCTTCCCTCTGGCATACTTTTGGGAATACCCTGGGTTCCTCTGAGCTCCTGTCTTGCCCCTGCCAAGTGGGATTCAGTTCAAGGACAGAGGAGGGCCCTGATCTGACAGCTGTGGTCATGGCTTGAGAGGAGAGGCATGGTGAGATGTGCATTCTGTTGTTGGGGGGAACAGACACCTTTAGCTTTATTTATGGCAGTGGTGCCCCTCCCTACTACCTTTTTCTTTCCTTTTAAGACCTTGAAAAGTTTAGATGTAAAACTTCCATTATTATATCCATGCTTTGTGGTTTTGTGCACTACCTGGTGACACCTCCCCCTATTTATCCCCATGCCATGAGCTGTCACAAAAACACAGTTAAGATGGCCATTTGCACACCCATCCTTCTTTTCTACTCCAGTTTTCTTCCCTTCCTCCTGATCTCCGTGGCTCATCTGTCCTTCTGCTCAGTTCCTTGGCATCATCCTGCAGGTTTTCCTGCAGGCAAATAAACTCACTTTACAATTTAGGCATCTGGGCTAACTGGATCAAGCAGCAGTTCTTCTGCTGAAGACAGTGAATACAATTTTTCATCTTCATCAACAGTAAAGTGCGTTTTCAAGTACTGGATTTGCTGCTGTGCTTCGGAGTGGTGGATTTATAACCTCAGAAAATCAGGATCTGAGGATGTACATATATTATCTCCAAGGAGCACAGCTATCTGTGGTAATGGGGAGATTTTTCTGCAGATAGCTCGTAGTGTGAGCCTCATAAAGGTTTCATGTAACAAAGCTACGTAAGGCTTTAAAGCCAGATCTCAGTACAAGTCCTAATGTATGTTTTACATTTAAATAAATGGCCGGATTTTCAGAAGTGTTAGTGAAAAGGTTTGCCTCTTTTGGGCTCATGAGCTGGGTTCAGAAGTGAGAATTTGAAAGATGTGGACATTTTCTGGGAAGCAGAGCTTGCTTGCAAGAGCAAAGGGGCTGCAACGGGGAAGTACATCCCAGCCCCTTCCCATTTCCCTTTGCTGCTCCTGAGTGTACAAACCCCACAGTGTTTGGTTGGTGCACAAAAAAAAAGTAGCTGGAAGGGTTTAAGTTTATAAGAAAACTGTTCTACTGTCTATCATTTTTTTTAGAAAAACCCCACACCAATCAAACCCAATAAAAACCACCCAAAACCTAATTAAAAAACCAAACCCTACCAAACCCACTGAAGCTGCCTGACATCTCTATTTTTTCCCTAAATACAGTTCTAACTGTCCCAAAGAAATCAAACCACAGTGGTTTATATAGCAAATCTACCTGCTGCTGGTCCTGATAAACCAGTATTTACATGCTTGCAGGTGTTCCACAATCTGCTTAGAAAATCTGTGAAAGAAGCATCATGTAACATATTTAACTACTAAGAGGGAGAAATTGCTACATTATTTCACTTCTTTATTGTTAGATCGTTTGATTATTTTTGCAAGCCCTTCACCATATGTTGCTAATTGACGTACAACGGATGTGTGCTCTGTTGTCTTCATTAATTTGTAGCAACTAAATATTTTGTTTTTTACTTAAACTTGCTAAGATCCAGCCTGAAAAAATCCATAATTAGGCTCCTACTGTTTGTAGAGTGCAGCAAGGGCATCCTGGCACTGTCAGCTGGGGAGGAGGAGGAGAAGGGAGAGAAGAATGAACTGCGTGAGTGAAATCTGCAGGCAAAAGAGATACTGGCACCAGCAATTACACTTTTGCAATGTCCCTCAGCTGACTGTGCTTTGGGAAAGGGAAAATCAAGTAAACTGCCAATATACCTTCCTACAATGGAGATATTGCTGGAAACAAATCAGCCCAGCTTGGAGGACTGCAAAAGACTGGAGCTTTTGGGAGTGCTGGGATCTGCAGCCTCCATCCCCTTTGGCACTGTTTGTGCCAGAAGGACCTCACAAAGCTTCACCCCAGCCAGGCAAGCACTCCTTTCCTCTGTGTGTTAATTCTGGTGACTGTCTGGTGGTAATTCCCAGTGTTAGCTCTGGTTACTGTGGTAATTCCCACTGTTAATTCTGGTCACTGGTGGTAATTCCCAGTCTTAGTTCTGGTGACTGGTGACAATTCCCAATGTTAGTTCTGGTGACTCTCTGGTGGTAATTCCCAGTGTTAGGTCTGGTGAATGTCTAGTGGTAATTCCCAGTGTTATTTCTGGTGACTGGTGACAATTCCCAGTGTTAGTTCTGGTCACTGGTGACAATTCCCAGTGCTAGTTCTGGTGACTCTCTGGTGGTAATTCCCAGTGTTAGTTCTGGTCACTGGTGGAAATCCCAGTGTTAGTTCTGGTGACTGTCCTGCATGGTGCTGCCTGCTTCTGATGTGTTGCAGAGCAGAGATCCTAAACCAGGTAGGACTTCTCAGCCCCTTCAGAAGATTGATTAGAGTGAGGTTGAACAGCCATGATCTCTTCCCCCCTCCTTTTGCCCAGTCCTCAGAGCAGAGGGGAGGCTGGAATGCACAGCACTGCCTTGGAGCCTCAGGGTGCTGCTCTTTTCCTTCCCTTAAATCATGGTCATTTCATGGCTGGTTTTAAAGACTGGGCTGTCAAACTGTTACCCAAGCTCCACTTTTGCCCTCAGCATTCTGACTTTCTGCCACACATCTCTGGAGATACTGAATCCTCCCTAAGAAATTCAATATTGCTATTATGTTACAGAGCCTCATTAGCATGAGTAAAATCCTCTGGTGAAGGGCACCATAGAGCGACAGAATTTTATCTTTTCCCTTTCTAGCAGTGATTACTTTTCCATCCCTGTCATTCAGAGGAATGAGCTTCATATTTATTTAGAACCTGAAAATTCAGATTTACTATGCAAAAAACTCTGCAGGGTTGGCAGCCCGCTTTTTTTCTAGGAGACCTCCAATGGATGCTTGCAGACCCTCCACCATTTTCTCCAATACAAGTTCTGGGTCATGTCCAATGCCCTTGTAATTATCAGCATGTTTTAATGCCTTAAGAGCAGGAAGTAATCAGTGGTCTAAAAAAAAAAAAAGGGAGAAAATTGACCGCCTATCTCTCTGGCTAGATTGTCATCCAGAAAAAGAACTGAACACAGCAAAGCAATAACAGAAGTTGATCAATCTTGTATGCTGTGGCACTCACAGATGTATCCTCCCAAAGATGAATTTTCTGTCACAAGTCCAAACCACTAAAGCATGAGGAATAGCAGTAGCAGATACCGCTGATGGTAAGAAGCAGGAGTCTCTGATAGTTATCTAAATATCTCATAAAAAATGATTATTTTCTGTCTCCAGGCTTGCCTTCCAGGTAGAAATGGAATATTGCCTCTAAATGTTATTAAGGAACAGATGGGTCTGCACTCCAGATCGCCTTTCCCTCCAATAGCAGCAAAGCTCTTCATCATTGAAAGGCTGAACATTTGCCTGAAACTCATGAATTGCTACAAACCAGCTCTGCTCAGGACAGGGCTGTGCCAGTAGATCTCCAAGAAATAAAACAAAAGGCACCAAAAAAGGCCCTGTAAAGCCACCTAGACAGACTTTTTTATTTTAGCATGAAAATACAGTTTGAATTCTTGCTAATGACTCTAAAGGAGGGACAAACCAGCTCAGGTCTGTGGCATCTGAAGGACACTGGCTGACAGTGGCAATAACGTGCAAACAAAAGCAACAACTGTTGTAGCTGGCACTTCTGCAGAAGTTTCAGCTGTGGCTTCGCAGTCTGGCTGGCATGTCTCAGATGTTCTGGCAGAGAAGGCAGAGGCTGGTTTTCCTTGGCATTGCCCATGGTGTGGCACGAGGGAGGAGCAGAAGGAAGAGGCTCCTGTCCTGGGTCACTGTCCTGGGTCCTCCTGCACTCAGAGCACTGCTGAGGCTCCCATCAGCTGGGTTGCATCATCATTAACCAGCACCAAAATCAGACAAAAGGTGCAGGTTCTCTGAGTCCTCCTCAGCGTTGCTGATGCAAAACACCCCCCATTTTCGCTTCAAAAATAACTAAAGTCTTCACAGTGAAATATGGCAAACAGTGTCCCCTGACAGATGGCTCTGTACCTGTTTTAGAGAGGACTAAGCATTCTTAGTTCCTATTCCAAAGGCTGTGGAGATTAATGGAGAAACTCCAGTTGGAAGGAGTAGGTGTCACACCTTTTCCTTAGTGCATGGTATCTCCATTAGCCCCTTCTAAATCTGCAAATTGCTGAATCAGGCTTTTGTCAAGCCACATAATGACTGCAAGTCCTCCATCACTTGACATAGCACAGTGCTCACACACTTCCCTCAGAAGATGAAGAGAGCAGAATTTGGTCTGTTGCAACAACCTGCTGCATCTTTTGATGTTGTCCCCACTTGTACTGTAACATTTTTGGTTTGTTTCATGGTAATTTCTGGGACTTTCTTTCCCATTCTCTGTATAGTCACCAGGTTTCTTTCTTCTGAGTATTGCACAGGGAATATTGAACATATTTTCAATTTATGGTTCCTCATTGTCAGCACTGCACCTCAGTTTGCAGAAGGAAACTCTACTGGATGTGTCATAGGAGGGCAGAGCCTTTGGTCTCTCAAGCTATGTATGCACTTAACAAAACCTCTCTGAAATCCAAAGGGTGCATTGTCCCCCATGTCTCCCATTGTCCCCCATGCTCTGAAATTCAATTTCGAAATCAAGGGGACGATTGATTTAAAGTTCAAATTGAAAGCAAAGTCTTGAAGCTGCTCAAAAGCTTGGCAGTATGTCAGCCCCAGCTATGATGTTTTAAGGACCTCATTCATCCCATGGACATTTTGTGCTGGACAATCCATTACGATTTTTGCTGTTCTGTTCTTCTCATAAAACCATCAGGGCTCTCTCCTTCTGTCTGTCTTTAAAAAAAAAAAATAATCGAATTTTTCCAGTTAAGTCATTCTTTGGCACTGGGAACACAGGAAGTAATTTCTCACTGTCAGTTGGGAAACCATGAAGTTTGACTGGGTCAAACCTTTACTCCCTCTGCAGCATCACTGGTCACACTACCAACATTACAGCAAGCTTATGTATGGGGACAGGACAAGGGGGACGATGCCACACAGTCTTTTTTCCCACACAAGTGGCCTCAGACAACTTTGCTTTCAGCTCTTAGACCCCAGGGCAAGATTAAACGTTTTTGTCCCCAGTATTTGGTAAGATGAGGTTGGGAGAAAAAATACAATTTTCAAGTCCTAAGAGCAAGTGTTATTCACTGAAATACAGTGTCAGGTAAATAAATGAATTGTACAGTCTGCAGCATAGACAAATAATGTTGAAAAGTTGTGAAAAAATAAACATTTTGACTTGTAGGGTCCATTTCAGGTCCTGTTATTTCTGTAGTTTCTTCGCCAGTAACTCGGATCCCACCAGCTGAGACTGACAGTGTTTTACACACCACAGATTTTAAATATCAAAATGACAGTTTCTCACATGTTGTTGTCCATCAGTATGAGCCATGATTGCTGTTTGGAGAAGATGTGATTGCCAACCTGTGGCTGGTGTGATTGCTCTTTGCAATCTGCTGTTCCTGAATGATTTTTGAGGGAGTGTGGGGGAGGTAGGCGGCTGGGCTGGAGTGCACTTCCCATATAAATGTTTCTGTCCTGATTTCTCCTGGTAGTGCTTATGCAACTACAGCGTGCTCTGTGTGCATTTTGAGCTATTGGTCTCTTTTAAATATTTTTATCCCCATTTCATACCCATTGGCGAATCTGATAGCTGTTAAGAACCTGTAAGTTTTCTACAGGTAAACAGGGAGAACAGACAATTAATATTCCCACTGAAATGAGGGTTACCAGTGGTCAGGAATATTTTCCCTGCGATGTTTAGCACTTCAGAGAAACAGACATTAAAAATCCTTTTTGTACTTAATGAAAAAAATGGTATTAAAAGGGAATTCATACAGCGGCTGTGATTTAAGAGAGTTGCACAGAGCTTCATTGGTTCCACTGTGCACAGACCTATTTGTTTCCAGACATTGTCTTGGATGTAGAGTATATATGCAAACTTTGTTCCACCCCTCGACATAACCATATATCTGCAGTGAAAAGCCTGGCTGTAATTGCTGGGAGAACACAGAAGTTATTGGCTCTTTAGTCTGCCTAGTCCAGAGGAAAATGATCCTGGGGAAAATTCTTCTAAACCTTATTAGTGGCAGTTGACTTATGACCTATATCACAGTAATTTTTACTTGATATGAATAAAATCAATTGTGTTTCTCTGCAGTGTAACTATCCACTTTCACATTGTTTGCATATCTAATCTGGTTTTGGATTGGATTTAGCTTTTGTCCTCAGTGATATTTCATTTTGGTTAGTGCTGCTATGGATCACGCCGTGCTTTCTTTCATTTTGTATCAGCTTTTAATTTGTCGCCTTTCAGATCAATTGATCATGACTTCATTAAGTGAGAGGGCAAATATCAGTAGCAGATACATTTTTTCCTATCCCCCTGACTTTATTTGTCTCCCTCTGTCCCTTCCCTGGGGTTTCTCTTGCCTCCACGTTCTGTGGTCTGCTCTGTCCCTGTCTCTCCACACTGCTAATCACTTTTATTGCCACATCTGCACATTGTGTCTTCTCTCAAACAGGGTGGGTGAGTTGATAAAATTGGGCAGGGGAGAGCAGGAAAGGGATGCTGTGGAGCTGACATTAATGGAGAGTCTCATAGGCCAGTGGTTCCAATTCAAGCTACAATGTCACAGCTGAAACAATGTCAGGACCCATTTCACAACCTATTACAAAAGAAAAACCACACAACAACAAAAGCTCATAACCCTTTGGATGTTGCCCTGAGACCCATTCACACTGACAGGTTCTGCAGGATATTGGATGTTCTCATCTCACTGAGCAGAAATCATTTGGTGTTTCGCAGGGAGGGTTGGACTTCTTGGAAGTCGAGCCCCTTTTCTGCTGCTGTAAAAGCAATTTGAAGAGAGGGTCCAGAGTGCTGGGTAAATGCCAGGCAAATAGGATGAAAAAAGCAGAAGGACATATAAAACTTACTGCATCCAAGAGGTAAATCTGAGGCCATGCCAGGAAAAGAATGTCAATACACATGTATGGAAAGGAATGTAGGCTATGTTTTATAGCAATTTAGAGTAATCATTTACCAGATGTTTTGGTTTACCACTGAAAAATAATATATATGAATAGCAAAGGCTTTCCTCTTTCAAGAGAGTGAAAAAGAGTCCCAATTGCATTGAATTTATCACACTTTTTGTCCATTTGGTGGCAGATCACTTGTCCTGGAAGGTAACAGGCAGGGCTGCAGTGCCACCAGTTGCTTTTCTGTGCACATTCACATATTGATTAATGTCCATCTTGATTTATTTTCAGAGGGCATGAGCAATGTCCTGTAACAGACACACACTGGCACTAAGTAACTGTTGATTCGTTTTGGACATATGATCAAAACCATTCAGAAGCTTCAAAGCACTTTCTGTTTCATTTCTGCACTTCACCCCCCCCGCCCAAATTTGTCCTTGGGGGGAAAAAAAGCAGCAAAGACATGCAAATGCAATCACACTGGCCTCAGATGATGAATATTAAAACTTGGATAGGTTCAGCTTTTTTCTGCTCTGTGTTGATGTGTGTTTGTTGCCATGGGTATGTGTTGGCAGTGTGTAGGTGGCTTTTTTAATGTTTTGCAGCTCATCAGAAAGTTTATTTCTTTGAAGTCAACAATGAGCATTGTGCTCGTCCGTGTGATATTTACACTTATATCTTATGTTGTGCGCTAATTAAACTGATATAAGAGTGAATAGGTTGACACTGTAAAAGTTAATGGCCCACTACTTTAGAAGTCCAGATGGTTTTAGGGTCATATTTGTAGCATTAATTTTGAATGTCAGGCTGTTTGAACCCTGCTGGGTGCACTGTTCAGGCATGTATCAAAGCAGCATCTTCCCTGTGAATTTAGTGCTAGAATATTTCCCTCTTGTCTACAAAGAAAATCCACCACATAAAGCAGGGTAAGTTAGGACAGAGTTAATTCTTGAGATGCTCCCTATGACTCTGGTGTTCTGAATTAAAATCAGTATCTGTGCAATGTTAATGCTGCAATTAAGGTTCATTAGATTTAAAGCTCAACCTTTTCATGGTGAGGTAAAGAACATTCCTCTGTAGTTTTACTGATCATTGCAATAAAAGGCTTGAGAAAGTAGGGCTTGGAGGCCGAGATCCTCAAAAGGATACTGAGATCTGAAAGGGGCTCTGGGCAAAATTCAGGTGTTTGAGATCAAGGCTGCCACTCCACACCCTCCTCAGGTGCACAGGAGGAGAGGACACAGAGCTGTATATCCCCCTCAGTGTGACCCTGACAGTGACCTGGGGTCCCATTCGTGCCATCCAATCACTCTGACTGCGATCCACCTCCTCAAAAAGGGTCTTGTGTGGCTGGGCTGATGGAATGGTCCCTTGAGGGCCTGGAGTGCATTTCAGAAACCACCACCAGCTGAGAGGCCCAGAAATCCTGGAGCATCAGTGCAAGGATGCACACAGGCCAGCTTGCTCCTGTTACTGGCAACCTCTGACCTAACAGAGTGCTGGGTAGATTCCTGAGGGCTCCCAAAAACCCCAAAGGTTTTGTGTTTGTGCTGCAGTTCCTGTATCCTGTTGTCTCTCCTGTGCTCAGCTGACCATTTAGACTCTCACTGAACCAGGTTTCTGCTGACACCAACTGTCTCACTGGCTATTAGCCTGTCTCTAACCTCTGTGTTTACCAGGAGAATTATTGAGGAAAAGGTAACAAGGCAATCTGGGCATCATCTGACAGGTTCTGATTGCCTGCAGCTCTCTGGGCAAGGCCGGTGTCACCCAGGCAGGGAGCAGAGGTGAGGAGCCTGTGCTGATTCAATTATCACCACTCTGAACTGCCCTCAAAGGCTGCAGGTAGCTCACAGAGCAGAGAGAAAGATGAGCTCGTAACCAGCCAAGTCCAAAGGCTTCCAAAGTCAACAGAAATCTTTTCATGGAATTCACTGAGTTTTGGATCAGGGCCATTAGGAGAGCTCTGACAAAGGGGCAAACAGAGACACTGAAATTCCCACCCTCATCACGTATTTAATAGAGATGGAAGTGGGGAACTTGACATGGAATCA
This sequence comes from Illadopsis cleaveri, assembly GCA_013399915.1. Lineage (NCBI taxonomy): Eukaryota > Metazoa > Chordata > Aves > Passeriformes > Timaliidae > Illadopsis > Illadopsis cleaveri. The sequence goes on from VXBB01023390.1 coordinate 296,574, forward strand.
CCTCACCTGTGCAGCCTGTGCTGTACTTCCACCTAAAAAACCAGGTCTGCATTCTGTATATGCTCTTTTGGCCTCATAAACTAAACCCTGCAGCTCTTTGCCATTCACTCTCTAATATCCTACTGTACTTTGTAGGTGAATTCTCAGAAAAAAAATATTGTACTTGCAATTAATCAATTGTGCTGTGTTGTAATTAAATGACTATATCAAAGAGGAACAAATTAAAACTGGATCCCTTAAAACAACTACTCAGTGGCATAATTACAGAATACCCTATGAGCAAATTAGCTTCTGCCTATGTGATATCTGACAAACTAATAAACACCTTGCTGTGTAAATTGAGACCAGGTATATTTTCAGACTCTTAATCACTGAAGCTTACCAAAGAGTGAAATGGTAAATTATTATTTGGGGTTTTTTTCTCCTTTCTGAATGAAACAGTCATTCACTGCTAGCCTTAATTCCTCATATATCTTTGGAAAGTTTATTCTGTTTCTCTTTCTAATGTTGTCTATTCTTTCTTTCTGTCATTATGATGTTTCCCATAGAAAGAAATATCTAGTTCCTTTATTCACTGCTTTTTGGTGAGTAGAATTCATCAACAAAGAAACCAGCATTTGGGAATGGTAATGGTAATGAACCTCCTGGCCCATATAATTTCCTTATCATGCTGTTTAGAAGAGAAAAGAAAAAAAAAATCTGTAAATGTATGAGAAATCTTTTGATTAAAAATATGCACAAAGCCAAGAACATTCAACAGGTAATCTCACAATCTTTTCTTAATATAATCTCAAAGACCTTAATATATGTGAAACATTCTGCTAGAAGAAAAAAAGGTCAATAAAATGATGAAAAGTAATTATGCTAGGAAGTGTAGGCAAAAAGAGAAAATCAGAGTTCAACAGATCATTTTAATTTACTGTCACTGGAGACATAAAGTTAACAAATGAGAAGACACCATATTCATGTTGAAGTGTGCAGTAAATATGACAGAGCATCATAAGAAATGTTCTGATATGATTCACTTAAAGCTTGTTCAAATTAATATACTGCTTGTTGAAAATGTGTAGGAGCTGTTAAGTTTATTTTAAGGAAATATATTGACTTTAGGGAAGGAACAGTCACTGTGACAGACATTAAAACACTCGAGTGAATTAAGGAACATTATACTGAGTGTGTAGCAAATGAAGGCATGATATCTCTGGAAGGGTTTTACAGTGTGAGAAATCTTTAATGAGGCTTTTGAACTGCATGGAAAAACAGCTCTCATAGCCTTTGGAACATGACTACAAAGAAGATATCGATCTGGAGATGTTATCCGATTGTATTCCAGATTAAAAGACGACAAAATCTTCAGGAGGTAACTGAGAAGATTAACCTGTCAAGGAGATACCCCATAATGAGATTATCCCAATGTGAGACTCTTCACAAAGGGGAGGGATTATTAAGAGGGAGAGCTAATGTTTAAAGGGATTTTTAGAGTGTGCTTGTTTGTGTGTGTGTGTGCACATGGGTGTGTGTGAACGGGCTCCAGTCTGACAGCAGGGCAGAAACACACTGAGAGAAAATACTGATCTGTGTTCCAGGACACACAGAGATGAAGCTCTGAGAGCCCTTCTCTTTCTAAGGCTCATTACAAAGCCCACTATTCACTCTCCCCATGACCCCAGGCTCCACCGTCGCTGTATTAAGCAAAATACATTTTACAACCCCAGAGAGCATTTCTGAGAAATAATCAGCTCTGTGCTTCTGTGAGTAGCTGCAGGGGCTACAGGTCAGTAGACTACAATTACCCCTCATAGTTGACTACACTTCCAGATTTGTAGGAACTAAATGGTACTTTTAATACATTCTTAAATATATCTATATAGTATATCTATATCCATGTACAGGTCAGTGTTTTTCTAGGGGTGACTGATGAGCCTGTCCCATCATCTAGTGGTCTATCAAAATATTTATGTTGTCATTTGTATTTTACTGCACATGCACATTTTGCTCTGGTCTTGCAAATTTCTGTGCAGGTGTTTATGGAGCATTAATTTTTAGAAATTTTCAGACTTCTGTTGGAATGGCTTCTACCTTGTTCAAGGCAGGAGCAACTACACCGAGGGAGTTGCATTTTAATGGTTGTCATTAAAACCTTATCAATCACTAAATTCAGACCAAATGTTGCCTTCTACATAATGGTCTAGCACCATATCAGTTTATTAATAAAGGCTGATGAACTGATTTAGGTAAGTGCATTTTTCTGGTGTGTTGGGACATCTAGTCATCATGGACTCACCTCTTTCTAAGCATGAGTTTATGATGTAAATCCCTCAGTTTTCCAGAGGTCTGTGTGCTGTGGGAGCTGTTCAAATGTTTGTTGTTGAAACAGCACGAAGGAGCTAGAGGAAGTCTGTTTTTACAGCCAGGGCATGTCAAGGAACTTCCATCAGGGATGAATCAGATCTCTTTGCTGATTTCTTGCACTCTAGTGAGGCAATATAGTGCTGAGTTAACTTTGAAGCTGGAGCGATTACAACTCTGTATCTGCCCTCTTGTTTCCGACCATCATTTATACTCTCAAGGCCGAAGTCTATAATTCACGCACTGAATGATCTTGTGCTGCCTGGGGAGTCCTGACTGCTCATAGATGGCAGTGCTTCCAAAGCTTCTGCAAAGCTGGGCCTGGAGCAAATCCAGGAGACTTTATTAATTGATTCTCTCTTTTAGAAAGATTACTACCTATCTTTGTTCCAGTTTTCCCCTGTGAAAACTCTCTATTTCTGCTGGAAGAAGCTCAGAAGGCCAGACCTGATAGCACCAAAGAATAAAGATGCTCAAGCTTAGTTTTATGGCCGCAAAAAAGGCCTGTCAATCTCAAGAGCTACCTGAGATATTGGATGAGCTCATGAGATATCGGGCCCTTCGAGTGCAGATCTCTTCAGCAGCATGGGAAGGTCAACCTGCTGTGGCATCTTGACAAATGTGCAACAATGAAATTCCTCTCAAATTACCTTTAAAATACTCCATTTGAAAGTCTGCTCAGCTTCGGAGCACGGTTGGTGTCATGTCTTGTTTTCTTTCATTTAATTCAACACCACACTTTTAACCCTCCCGTTCCCTCCCTCTCTGACAACCAGGGAAAGCAAATATTTCCCTAAATATCTGGCATCCCTGTTGAGGATTTTTTTGGTTTGTTCTCTCTAGGTGCATCTCTGTCCTTCCCCTTTGCTGTGTGCAGGTGGAATTCAGGGCTGCCCTGCAGGACACCCCTGGAGCTGTGCAGATGAACCCACCGAGCTCAGCCCCTCTCCCATGAGCAAACCAGAACACAGAGGTGAAACAGATGATATAAATTATGCAGATTTAAAAGCCACGCCACACAGAAGGTTAATCTGCAAAGTCAGTGTACCTGGTAAGTGGGGAAAGCTGTTCATTTGGCTCCAGAAAAGGCTGCTGAGTGACAAGGAATAAGTCACTGACCCCACGGCTGAGGCAATGGGATGGGTCCCATCAAGGATGATTTAGGGACTGCTTCTCATATTACACATGTAAACTTGGCAGCAGGTGTATTTTGAGAAGGGAATGAATTTATTAGCACTGGGGAAGGAGGGCAACAAATGTGATGGATCAAAGCCAACAAATTAAAAATAATTTGATAAAATTAATTAGGCTTATGTGCAAGTAAATGGGTGATACAGTTTTTAGAAGGGAAGTATGAGGTGATACAGCAGGGGACAGAAAATAATTACAAGGCTGTACTCTTAGGAGACATCTATCATGGTGGGAGCTTAAAGATGATTTTAGATGATAAATAGATATATAAGAGCAGAGAAAGTCCAGCAATAATTTCAAGAGCATATTGACTGAAACATGTGAAATGTAAAAGGTGAAAAGGAAAGTTGGTTGATGCTCATTTATTAGTATTGATTTGCATTATAGTAGCAACTTGGTACCCCAGCCAAGCTCAGGATCCCATTCTGCTCGGCACTGGATCAACACACAGTAAGAGGTATTTTATAATCTAAATAGACTGCAGACAAAAAGAGATAGAAAAGAATTATAATCCCAAATGACAGGCAGAGAACTGAGGCAGAGAGATGGTAAAGCTTGAGCTGTTTGGAAAATGTGACCTTTTAATTAAAAATACAGCTGAAAATGAAAAATATTTAAATTTTGACACAATTCTCCTGGGAAATTTTGAGCTGCAGCTAAAAACCTCAGTGTTTTGGGTAACAACAAAAAACAATGAAAATATTCCTGCATGTCTTTTCCTTTTCTGCCCTCACAAGAAAAGCTTTTTCAAAGCAAGTGGAAGAATGAATTAATTAATATGCACATTAGTTCTCTGCAAGCCAAGCTTCCAATTTAAAGAAGCACTAATTTGAAAGGAAATTTTCAACCATTTTATACTGAGTGCTTTGATGTCTACACAACAGGAGATGCACGGGGTACCTGCACACAACTCTCCTCCATGCTTCTATAACCACAAGAAAATCCTTCTTAGAGACAGGGAAGAAGCTGCTTAGGAATACTTCCCTACTACAGGAGGTAGGGAGCTGTTATGGATTTTTCTCTGCCCTAGTTGCTACTTTCTAAAGCCCTGTGAACATTTAAGTTCACGGTGGCTTACTCCACGTTTAACAGCGTAAGAACTCATCCTCTCTACTCAGTGTGCCCTTAAAATGTCTGCGAGAGGAGTGAGGAGCTGTAAATTCATCCCTTGCTTTGCTGTGCACTGGTTTCTTGGGGTAGACAAGCCCACAGAACATCACAGTTATTTTAGCATTATGGGGAAATAAGATAGACACCATTAACATTTTATGAACAGTTTTGGTCCTTGGAATAAATATAAGATACTCGGCAGAGATTGGAGCGGTTAGGTTTGGAGCAACAACAAAAAAAAATAAGAGTTCAAAGGTTCATGGGATGTAAGTCAAAAGGAAAGATTAGCTAGTCATAGGGGATTATGTGAGAAAAGAGGTAGATAAACTCCTGACAAAGGTGACAGATTCATGCCAATAAGTTATCTGTGCTGCTGAATAATTCAGGAGAAAGAGAGCAGGGATTGAAGCTGAGGGAAATGCTCATGCAAAAAGAGTTTCAGAACAGTTTTATATAAAAACTTTAGCTGCCCAAAGTCATCAGCAGAGCTGAAAGTTAGAAAAGGATGCTACACAAAGGAAAAAGGGAGATCAAAATTTTTACCTTATAGATTTTTTAAGGAACAATTTAAAACCAGCTGGGAATTTCCTCAAAAATCAAATTTCAAATTTTCCAGTTTATATGAGGAAAGGAACCCATAAGTCAGGACTGAGTATTTCAGGCAGAACCCAGCCATTATTTCTTCTCTGTTGTGTCTTAGGTGTTAATTATTTCATATTAATTATTTCATTGCATCCTAGAGCAATGACCTTTTCCTTCTTGCAAGCTTTTCATCAGTGTGAAAATACTGCAGGAAATATTTTGCTTCCCTTTTTCAGCTACAGCATTCTATTCTGGAAAAAATATCCATCAAAAGGATACTTTTTTTTATGAGGGGATATATCAAAAAGCAAAATCGGTGGAAGTGTTGGCTGAATAATTCCTTGGCCTTTCCAAGATGTTTTAGTAACATCTATCAGTGTCTGTCAAATGTTAATAATACTTCAGATCAAACAACTTTACATTGCAGCTTCCCTTCAATAAACTTTTGACTTTCAGTGAATAGCTTATAAGCCTGAGAAACTCAGGGTATGACAGGATTCTATCTGTGGACACAGCAAAATCCTCATTTTTAAGGATTTAGGGTATGACAAGAAAACTGTCATGAATAAAGTGATTTCTGCTTCTTCACTTTCCCCCCAACCCCAAACTTTAAATTTCTCTTTTTAAAAAAATACCTAGGAAAAATGATTTAAAATTTGAAGAACTAAAATGAGCCGGAATATATATATATTACTTGAGGACCCTATTTTTGATTGTAGATGTTGACACCTTCCATGAGTCATCAGAACAGGCCATTGTCCCCTTCCAGTCATAACCATGTTTAGGATTTCCAAGGACATCAATATGCCACTTAAAGATGACAGGAAATACAGTGAGGTCCACAAGTGGAGGGAACAAAACTCTCTTGGGAACAGTATCCAGTGCCTGTTTAAATATTTAAGTACCTAAATACACAAGCTGAGTCAGGGGGGGATTTTCAAAAGACTTCTAACAGAAAAAAATATACAAAAACGGCAGCAGAAGCAGCCACTGCAGCCCTGCCAGGCCTGTGCTGTACCCAGCATGTGAGGAGCAGCAATCTGCTGGCTGTGAATCCCTGTTCCAACACCCAGCACCAAGGTGATGCTGGGAATGTCTCTTGGGAGAGGCAAGGGTCTTAGGTTGCAATGCAAGATGANGAAATGAGGGGCTGGTGCTTTTTATTGGGACTTGCTGTGATTTCTCTTCAAATCTTGCCCCTTGTTACAGAGAACTAAATAATGCCCCTTCCCTCCCTGCACACATTCCTGACAGGAAGATGTGGGGAACACTGCAAATCTTCTGTGTCAGACCTCACTCTCAGTTTAGCAAAGAAATAGCACATATTTACACCCACGTACTCATCCCCCTGTGTATTTAGCAGAGGAATGTGAGGGATAGCAGCACACATGGGACCAGACAAAAAATGGGAACCAGAATATATTCCTCTCCTTGTGCCGATGGTTTTGGTGCAATAAATCACCCTGAAATGGCTCTCTGTAGTCAAGATGATGTTTCATGGATCCCAGACAAGAAGTCAAGAGCTCATCAGAGGATGACACTATGGAATAAAAACAAAACACTGTCTCCTTGAAGAAATCTCCTGCATCTGCATGAGTATTTTCTGTCTGCTTTTCCCTGGAAAAGAGGGAACAGGCACAGCCCAAAGGATTTGGATGGCTCAAGCCCTTGGAGGATGTAATGATGTGCAAAGCTTCTTTCACACACACACACATATCTATCAGCTGTACAGAGTGCACTAAGCCACAGCCAATCTCTGGAATTCCTATTTCACATGGCAAACAACACAGAAAAATCTCTGCTGCCCCAAAAAATGGAAAAATCAGCAGGAAATGCCAACAACAACTGGGGCATTATGAGTTCCACAGTGTGCTACAGCCAATTTGTGAAACAGCTTGTTTATTTTTATCATCATGCCATTAACCTGGCTACAGCTGACAGGCACAATGAGGATTATTAGTTCTTTATTTTGATTTGGAAAGATGTTTGGCATTCAGTCAATAGTTTCCTATCCCATTCTCTGGATATTTCCAATTTCTGTCCTCAATAAAAAAATATGAATATGAATATACATATTGCAGAGGAGCAGATTGTTCACTCTTCATGAATAGAGAAAACTAATGCATGTTGTATTACAGTCAAAGTCTGAGCTCCTGCTGGCTGCAGGTCATTGCAATACCAGGTACATATATAATAAATCAAAAGGACAATAATTTATTCTTAGCCACAGAAGACAGCTCAAAATGGTTTCTTCACAGTTTTGAGACATACCTAAATGAAAAATCTGCAGCAAGATTGTCCCTTCATATGCATCCTTCAACAAAACTGAATATTAAAAAGAGCACCTGAAAGGACTGTTTCAAGCCAACCTAAAATCACGTGGTGCTGTCAGTGAAGAATTCATTGCACAGCACCAAACACACGTCCCAGCTGACATGAACAGAGTAATGGAAATCTTTTGGGATCCATGTGCAGCACAAAAATGCATCAAGGCTATCATTTAGACCCCTGAGATGTACAATGACCTTGTAATTACTGGCTTCACTCTCCAGTGACTTCTCATCAGGTCCAGGACTGCTGCTTAAATTCCCAAGTCTTCTCCTTTGGCTTTAACTCTGCAGAAAATCTTATTGTGCTCAACTACTCCAGATTTTTTTAGAAAAAATCAACACAGCTGCAGTCACAGCAAGTTGAACTTTTTCTTCAATGTTTCTCCTGCAATTCTTTTCTAAGTGATAACCAGCCACACAACCATGTAAGGAAGGTCCTGGACTTTTCCATGCTTCCCCTGTGCTCTTACAGAAACCTTTCAGTCTCCTCTGTTTCAGGGGATAGATTTACCCAAGCATCAGCTTGTTGCCTGGATGTTGTCTCTAATCACATCACATTCATAGCAGAAAACTGGGCTGGGTGCTTACAAAATTCAGATCAGAGATTGAGCGACACCAGCAAGGAATAAATGAAGCTAAAGAATTTGTGAAATTAAATCCTTTAAGGATATCTTCCTTGCTGATATTCAGAAATAAAATATTTCTGTAATTTTTTCACCAGGATTTATGATTGCAGCATTGTCTCCCAGAAAACCCCTGGAACAACATTCCCATATCAGCTCCTTGCACCCAGAGGCTGCAGATTCATCTACAAGACACAATCTTCAGCCCTAAACAGGTCACAATGAGAGCAGAAAGATGATACCATTTGAGCTGCACAGGAGCAAAATGCTTGGTTATTAAATACTAACCAGTATGGTTTTCCTGGGGCTTGGGTTGACTTTTGACTATTTTGTTAAATGCTCGAATTTGCTTGACTAAGGATGGAAAATCACACAGTTTTTAGCTAAAACCAGATTTCCCCAAATCCTCTATGAACCATCTCTTTTTGCTGTTACCACTTCCTGCAGTATGAAAATTGCACACATATGGAGATGACTGGCTCTGTAAATTAAAACGATTTCTTACTGAATCCTTCTCCTTTTTACAAATATGCTTATCTTTTTTTTTTTTT
>VXBB01023390.1:305374-322859 GCA_013399915.1 Illadopsis cleaveri
TTTGGCATTTGGGGCAACAGTGAGATTATTGGGAGTCACCAGATGGTGCTATTGTACATTGTCTGTCTGGTTCAGTTCCTGTGGCTGTCAAGGGAATCTCCTCAAGAAATGCAAAGCATCAGGTGTGGTGCAGTTCCTACCAAAAATCTCCAGTAAACCTTCTCTCTTACCTGAACTCCCCTGATGAAGAATTATGTTCATAGGTACGAAATCTAGGGGACCTTTTAGTTTCTGTGGAAAAAGAAACAAAATATCCTGTGGAACGAGGTCATCTACATCTGCATTCCTCACGTGAGTAATGGTCAACGCTATGAACTGGCCATTTATGCCAAAGTTATGAATTGCCTAAAGAAAATTCAGAGTAGGAGAGAGCTCCTGCACAGAATTTACCTGGAGACAAATGCTCCAGTTCTCTGGTGGGGAATAAAAATATTTTTGCCTGCTAGTCCAGGATGGAGATAAAGATGTGATGTTTGGATGTTTTATAATACTTGGATAGTTCTGTCAACTGAACCAGCTGCGTACATATTGTACGAGGCCTGAAAAATGTATCAGCCTGAATGTGTTTTCATGCTGCTTGTTTCGTGGCAGAGAGGAAGGAACAAGACAACCTGTCGTCTCTAACGGCGTCTTACTCGCTGACTGAGGTTAATATATCTCTTGGTGTGGAAGAAATGGTTTGGGATAAATTCCCTACAAACTGGGAGAGCAAGGAGCTAAGCTGCACTGAACTTACTGCCGCTAAAACCCGTGAAACCACACGAACTCAGGTAAAATCCTGCTCAGCAGTGGGTGCTGGGAGGAGCAGACTCTCACCAGGCTCTTGTGTAACCACAGAACCGTAAAAAATAAGAGGTGTGCCAAGAAAGAAAATCTGGCATAAATATGTGACAGCATTGATTGCTTTAATCAATGCCCTCAGGATGCATTAGCACTCTGCCTCCTTGCTCCTCCGTGATTAATCAATAGAAACGCAGTTTCCAGTTAGGGCAAGTGTCACCAGCAGGCACAGCCAGACCTCCGGGGCTTTTTCCTCGGTGTACAAATCCGTTTTGTCTGTTCTTGTTAGGAGGTTTATGGTCTGCAAGGGTTTTGCATAAAGCAGCAGCAGGCAGTGCAAAGCCAGTCTGTGCTGCAGGATTGGAGGGTGCTGGGGAGGGATGGCAGCAGGAGATGGTGATTTTGGATACAGTCACATCAGCTCACACGGAGCTGGCAGGTTTCTCCACTGGAAAATTGATTCCCCAAACCCCAATATTTGAAATCTGTCCAATATTCCAGCATTATTAGGTCAGAGCAGAAGGCTTTGGTTGAAGGATTGCAAAATTACACTTTGCCTATTTTCTGTTTTTGCATCATCATCCGAGTAATGACACCGTGCAAAAGAGTTCACAGGGAGACGGAGATTTTAGGGAGAAACATGCTTTATTTTCTTAACCAGTTGGAAAAAGAGGTTATGAGAAGCCAGGATTCAGCTCCATTTTCTCTTCCATTTCAACTGAAAGCTACAAAAACCTGGATCAACTCCTGTTAGCTGGCTGCATACCTGTACACAGACATCTACCTCAAGTTGCCTGAAAGTTGCTGATCAACAGATCCCTCTCTATTCACCCTCTTTGTTAAGCAGAAAATATTAGTGGTGTTTTCTTTTTCTGTGCTAGTGATCCAATAGCCTGTCATGGTAGACTAAGGCCCCTAATTTATTTGCTCACATCTTTTGAATAAAGTATAAAGCTGAAATGTTGTCTGCAGCTCTTCTTTGCTACTGTTTTAAAATGTTGGAACAGCATTCTGTCTACATTGGAACTCTGTTTCATTATTTTCTTCCTTAACTTGATTTGTGATTAAACCCATTCCTTCTCAGCTTTCCAGGCTGAAAAGCTGTTTCTCAGGAAGTTCTTCAACAGCTACTGTTTTCTGTTTTCAGGCTGATGGCTCCCTGGCAATATTATAACTACAAGCTTTGAAATGGTGTTAGATAGATAAATAATGACATTTCCCGAAGAACATACAACCTGACTGCTTCCTTCAGAGAGCAGCTTTTATCACTTTCTAGTCAACTTATTTATTTAGTAAACTCCATTAAATTTCCATATAAGTAGATATCCTGAGGACTTTTTTCTGCTGGGTTTACTCGCTCCTTTTGCATCTGTTTTGACTGCTTTGACTTGGATCTAATCATAAGTAAATTTTATTTCTTCCCATTGAAGCTTGATTGTATATGATTATCTCTTAAGACTCTTGGCATGTTTAATAACATTTGATTGCTATTACTTTATATCTCTGGCTTTCAGGGTTCAATAGACTGAAAGAGTTAATTGTTAATAATTATTATTTAATAATTGCTTCCACTGAACCAGCTTCCTTCTCTCAGGTGCAACCCCCACCCACTGGTTAACAAACTCATCTGTACCCTTCATTTTGTTGTATCTTACTTAAATACTTAAATTTTGGTCTCAAACTGAGGGCAATCAGGGAAGCGCTGATTCCAGTGGCTGAGTCAGCATTCCCAAAATCTCCCTTCCTAAAATAAAACAGTATTTTAGTTTGTGCATTCTGGTCTGAAGTTTTATTTTAATCCCTCTTTACTTAGCGGGAAGAATTACAAAAAAAAGATGAAAAAAGCATAAAAAACCCAATTTTTCCTTTTCCACAGACCAAAAAAAGTTCACAACTCTCTGGGTGCCAGGCACAGAGCCAATGCCTTGAGCTGATGTTTTATTAAGGAATATCTTTGCAGCACCCTGGATGTGCTGGGCTCCAGGGAAGGGTGGCACAGATGGGACAAACAGCTCACTCCCCTTGGTCTCAGAGCAGCTGGACCTCAGGAATGCTGTTCCCACGTGCCACTCACCCAGGTCATTCCAGGATCTGCACTTGAGACACTTTCACCAGAGCTTTCTAAGAGCTCTCGTTGCCTTGGTGCTATTGAATCTCTTTGAAACCTGCTGGAAAGTGGAAAACTGGCACCTCTCAGCATCTTATTATTTTTGCTGCATCCCCAAACTGTGATGCACAGGTTTCTGTAGGGATGCAGCTGGCCAGTGCTGCTACACAGGCTGTGGTATATGTGCTTTAGGAGCTCACTTTGGCCATTTTTTGGAACCAGACATCGATCATTGTGAGGAATATCTGAGAAAATAGGTTTGGCTTCCCCACATTTAAGCAGCTCTCTGAAGAAAATGCTTCTTTTGTTCTCCAGATGAGGACAAAAATAGCTACTTAGAAAATATCTCTATTTCTATGGAATACTTCTAGTACTACAGAATAATTCTTATTTATCCGGATTTTCCTTTTCCTTGCTAAGCTCTGTTCGGTGTCTAACACAAGAACAGCTGTACTGGCTCCATCCATCTCACCTGCATTGCCTGAGCTCACAGCATCCTGACAGGAGCACAGCTTCCCCTTGGCACAGCACAGTCCCTGCCCTGCAGCTGCACAGACCCTCTGCTTCCCCCCTGAGCATCCCCTGCACTGATGGGAGGGATGCTTGTCCTGATCAAAAAGAAGGAAAAGGGTAAAATGATGGCCACAAGTAGAGTGGGATGGGTCAGCCCACACACCTCCTGCTCTGCCATGGGGAGGGACTGCTGCCTGCACGTGTTGCTGATCCCTGAGGTGCCAACCTTTGTCACCATCGCTGCTCCTGTACAGGTACCACTGCACCAACAGCCCCCCTCCTCCCTTCCCTCTGCTCTGCCCCTTTGCCTTCCCAGCAATTCTTTTGTCATCTTTTAGGAATGCATTTACCCTGGTGTCTGAGACACCCACAGCAACAGTGGCCATAAACAGATGCCTAAGGAGGAGCAGGAACAAGCCATTCTCATGATCTTTCCCCTGAGTGCTTTTCCAGTTTCCAACTATTTGCAGCTCAGGGGATTTCCTGATCTGATGTTGTTAACAGCAGCGTGAGGGGAAAAAAGGTATTGTGGAGCTGACTGTGGCTTCTTTGATCTACTGGCTTGACAGTGCTGGGTTCAGCTTAAAGTTGAACGTGCCCAAAGCTGCTCTAATAAATGTCAGTGGATTGCAGCTCCCAGGGGACCAAAGATCTGCTGCACGGCAGGCACGACACTGTGCAGCACTAGTCTTTTACCAAGCATGGCCAGTAGGATTTCTTTGATTTACCAAAGTCCTATTTGCCTTAAAATAAGTAGAAAATAGGGAATTTAGTATGTGGATGTGGGTCATTCTCACAGCATTCCATCCCTCCTTCATTTCCGACTGAAAAAAAACAAATTTCCTGACAAGGAACCTCAGAATGAGGGTTAAGGGATGCCTCAGAGCCCCAGAGTGACCCACTGCAAGCTGCTTGCTCCTCCAGTCAGCAAAAATCAGGTAATTTTATGGTCACAAGCTGACCAAGGCAAGGTAATAAAAGAATATTTTGTTCTAGTGTTAGAAGGTCCAGTTCCATCAGTTCAAAAGGAGCTGTTTGTTTCACGTTGAGGCTAAGCCTAGTAAAACATCCTAGATTGCCTCTTTCGTGGAGTACTGCACACATTAAAAGCTAAACCCAAGAGAGAGATTACAGATGAGCATGAGGCAAGGTAACCTTCTAGCATCCCAAGGGAGACAGCAAAAGGAACAGGTTTTTTCCTCATATTTACAAAGGTTTAATGAATTTTACATAAGCAAGATACAAAATTGAAGACAAACAATGAAATACAAAGAGATCTCGAGATACATGATGAACCAAGAATTCATGCATAATATACAGTATTTCAAAGGCGTGTAAAGAAGCAGTGTAAGAATCAGATGTTTTTGGTGTATACAGAGTGGTTTGTTTGAGAAAGATTCCTCCTTAAGGAGCCAAAACTTGAAGATGCATCAAGCCCAATGCACCTTCTGGATACAGGAGGGCAGAAAGGATCCCCTGATGCAGGCTGAGTGCTACATTTTATCCAATCTGATTATCCTGATTAGAATTCCATGTTATTTTCAGACCTAAAAAACCCAAACAAAACAGCTTTCTGGTTATTAAAAGAACATTCAATTTTCAAATGTTAGTTTTTCTACCCCTGCATCACAAGGACATTTTTTTCTTAAGTCGTGTCTAGATCTGTGGAGACAAATTTCCTCCAAGGCTACATAATATCAGAGAGCTTTGTCATAAATGGTTTGATAGGTATCAAAAATTCCACGAGAAAGGGACACCCAGAAAATTTCCCAATGCAATTCCTACTTTTCAAGACAGAGAAAACTTATCATTGAAGAGAAGATCATTGTTTTGAGTTGGCAAATCTACCAGTGATAAGGAGATGTATCCTAAAATCAATTTTTGAAGCCAAAGATGTAAGACTAATCACTTTATTTCCATGCTTAACAGGTGCTGATACCAGAGGGAAAATACTAAATAGCGTATGACACCCTTGAGAAACATGTAAGATATTTATCTGCCTAAAAGCCATGACTGTTGCATAGAGAAAAGGTTGTGAATGTTAATGGGGAAGAAGGAGTTTAAGGGTGGAGGGTGAAATCTTGATGCTGCTGCAATCGATGGCAATTTGAGTTCAGTGGGACAAGGATATCCCCGAGCTCACCCTCAGCCTGGCCCTGACACAGAGCTGGGGCTGCCCAGCCTGCTCTCCACAGTCAGGCTGTAAAATCAGGGAATTACAGAATGGTGGGACACCTTCTCCTAGACCAGGTTTCTCAGATGTGCCTTTTCATTTTCTGAGGGAGGTTTTGCTCAGATCTCTTCCCACAGCCTCATGCTGGGGCAGCCCCCTGGTACCTGACCCAGTTTCTAACCCAAGACCATCCAGTTGTGGCCTTGCCCAGGGCAAATACAATCACCATTCTGACGGAGGGGCTTTGCCAACATATTTTTGTGATAATGGCGTGTGAAATACAGATCTGCACTGGCCAGGGCAAAAAAAAAAAACAGCTGAAAATGGCATGAAAGAGAGCAGTGCCCCAGTGCAAGCAGCTGTGCCCAAAGTCAGGAGGTTTAACAGCTCTGGGCTGATGTGTCAGCTCAAGCCCTGTGCACGGAGATATTCAAAGACTGACACATTCTCCCTCTCGCTCTCTCTCAGCTATTTTATTCCCCCTAAAATATACTTATGTATCTGCTGTTCCTCTGTGAAAAGATGAAAGATTAAGCTGGCTTGTGGCTGGGCAAGAATGGTGAGATGTTCTACCCATAAGTAAGCTGTATATTCATGGTAGAATATTTTAAATGACCCTTATATCATAAGAAGGGATTTTTAAAACAAATCCAGAACTGTGAGATTTAAGAGCATATCTCTCACATTTGAATTTCCTAGCTGATATTTGGTTGGGCTTTAGAAACTGTCACACAATAAAGCCATTAAAATTCCATGGTTAATTTATTCCTGCAGTATTAACTTTCCCATTACTCATGATGAATATCTTGAGTTTGGATATGTCTTAGAAGAACTTCTGACAGTGATAACTTGCTTTTTCTCCCATTTCCTGTGGAAATGTTATTTTTTTTTTAATGTATAAAAGAGTAACTTTTCTAATAAACTTGCATAGTGAATTTTAAATAATGACTTTGAGTTAGTATAGTTGCCATCAAAATGGGGACTGATAAGGGCTTTTGTGCATTTGTTTGGTTAATTATTCTGATTTGTATTTCTGGGCCGAACTCAGTATTACCGAGCCTTGGAATATACAGACCCCATTGCCAAAACAAATTTTCTCACTCCTATATCCATTCATGTCCTAGACAATAGATGAGGTCAGAAGGGAAACAAGGAGTCATTCCCGTAATAATGGCAAACAACTAATGAGCTGCCATGCATCATATTCTCCTTGCACGAAGCTGTAATTGCTTCCAGAACACCTGTATTCAGGCCAGATACAATCATGTGTAGGAGGGAGGGCAAAGGAGCAAAGAGGGAGAGGCACATGTGGGGAATGGGAACAGATAGCCCAGCCAAGGAAGAGATGTTGAACTGAGCCGTGGTTCAGTTTGGGTTTTGCATAATAACAGAGGAAGGTCCCGGGTCCCCCAGGAAGGCCACAGGTTCTTTCAGTACACAAAAGGGCCAGTGCCTGAGGCATTTAGCAATTTGCAGCTCTGGGTTTGACCCCCTTTATGATCTTAATCAGGTCCCTTTGTGTCGTGTGCCTCAGTTTTCCTTCTGGAACGCTGCAAGAATATTTTTCTATACCCTTATGCTTTGGTGAGGACACCTATGCTGATGGCCTGTGAGATCACAGAATCACAGAATTAACTAGATCAGAAGATCTCTGAGATCATCAACCTATGACCTAAAACCACCTTATCAACTAAACAATGGCACTAAGTGCCACATCCAGTCTTTTCTAAAACACCTCCAGGGACAGTGACTTCACCACCTCCCTGGGCAGCCCATTCCAATGCCTTTGGATTACTGAAAAAGGGGTAAATAAAGAGGCAGAATTCAACAGCCTGCCCACGGATAGGGATGTAGGATTACAAGTGGCTGAATTACTGCAGACTGTCACTAAACCGTGGTACCTGCGAGGTCTGCAGTTAGGGCAAGCTCACAAGAGAAGCTCCATTGCTGTGATTCAGCTGAATAACAGACATGGGATAATACCTGCGCTGTTCCAGGAAAGTCTCAGATGCTGGAAGTCAGCTGAGGAGCAAGAGCTACTTCCACAAAGGGGCTCAGAGGGAGAAAGGAAATAAAACCAAACCTTTTTCCATAAAGAAGATGCCACGGAGAGCCCAACCCACCACATGCCTAAGGCTCATCTCACTCCTTCCCCATCTTGGTGCAGATGAAGGTTGAATTAAGGAACAGTTTGCTTCTGGTTCAAGTAAAGATTAGAAATTTAGCTGTACATTTCTGCAAATTGTTACACTAGAATGATTTACAATAGCTCAGTTTTAGAAGTTCGAGACAAATTTTGTTTATGCTTAAAGGGCTCAGGGATCCAAAAACATGCAGAACCCGAACAATAACAGGTTTTATTCCTTTAAGAACTGAAAAACTGGATCCTGTGCTCACAAGAACAGAGATTTCTTTGATGATGTTGCTGCTGCTGATTATTATTATTTGTACAGAAAAGGGTGTGATGGTCTCTTAAGGACCTTTCTAAAATGTAAAATTCCTGGTTCACTAGCCATTTTTAGTTCTGTTCTGACAGTGGAACACGCCCTATTTCTTTCCACTGAAGTATCAATTTGTTCTAGCTGCCTGTGACTTGCCTTTTAGCAAGTGTGAAAACAAAACCCTTTTACTATCTGAGAGCTTGGGCTGGGATACAGGGAAACAGCAGACAAAGCATTCAGAAGTCCCACAGGTTTCAGAGAAAGCTGAACTAATGCCAAACTTTCTGTTGCCAGTAAGTCCTTCATGTTAGAAAGACTTGTAGAAGTCTGGGGTATTATAGAAGCCCTGGGCTGGGTATGTAATGAAAAGATGTGGGCTCAAATTCAAACCGTAATCCCCCTTTTTCTGGTGTTCCTGTGAATCTGTCCCAAAGAAATCTCAGCTGCACTAAGACTGGAAATCCGTACCCAAGCTTATTTTGATGGAACTGCCAAGCAGAAAACCAGAGTACCTGGAAATGCATTCCTCAATTCTCACTAAAACAGCTCTTTTGCAGACTTCTGAATATCTATCCTACAGAATAAAACATTACTGCAGCCAGTAGCTTCACTCATTCCTGCTGGAGAACCTCAGGCAGGAAGATGGGATTTCACTCCTCTATGGATTCCAGCTCAATCGAGGTGCATTTACTACAACTTCTTGTCCTACTGTCACACACTCAGTTTTTGCCCAGGGCTAACACCTTTTCCCAGGTTTAAGGAAAATACAACATGATGAAGCAGCCAAGAGTGTAGATTGCCAGTACTATAACAGGGGAAATTAGTCCCTCTCTCTCACATCCAGATTTCTCATGTGACCCACTTTAATGGGAAATTAAACTTCCCTTGTTCTGATAGATTCATAGCAGCTGATCCTCAGCTTTTACAAAATAGGGCAAATCTTCTGAAGGTCAAAAGGCATTTCTGGCAGCATGCAGTCACTCCCTCATCTGCTAATGGGTCTATCTCTGAAAACTCCTTGTGTGTTGCAGGCAATTACTACTGTTCACATTAGCCTTGGCTCAGCATTGGCCCCTGTGGCCAGATAATGTCATGGAGAGGGACTGAACTGACGTGTCAAGTTGCTCCACATTTTATAAATGGAAAAGATGGCATTTTGTGTCTAAAGACTACAGACCATATTACACCCATCAGTTAACATGGTTTTGGGTCAGAAAAGGTCTTGGCAGGAGCTTTCTTTGTCACAAACCAAGACCCTCTCAGTCACTGCCTAAGCTTACGACACATTTTGTGTTGGCAGAGAAGAGCACAGCTCATCATAAAAGGGGAGCTCTGGACCCTGTCATTAACTATGCTTTAAACCTGAGGCTGTTATTTCTATTACTGTTGCTCCATGGCACCTCAACCTTATTTCATTTGTGCAGCAAAGTTGCCTCAAGCTGGGGTTTGGAGAGAGACCACCCTCCATCACCTGCAGCCTTGCCTCCTGTCCAGCTCCTCAGTAAAGTTTTCTAGAGTTTGAACCTCCTCCCGTTACCTAAAGCTGAGACAGAGGCACGAACTATTAATTTCTAATTAATAGCCTACCAGCTCTTCATTAGTAAGCTAATTAGCAGAGAAGACTCTGCTCATAACCCCAGAAGACACAGCTGGGGGCCCATCTCAAGGGGTCAAACCCTTCTCTTGGCCCCCATTGCAGCAGATGCCCACCTCTCTGCTGGGGTCCCCAGTGAACCCCATAACCCCACAGCAGCACCCAGGGCTGTGGTGTGCTGGAATTCTCCTCAGGGGAGCAGTGCCCCAAGGCCATTTCCCAGCGTGGCCGGGCTCTGAGGGTGAGCGTTGCTGGTGGGCGCAGCTGCCCTCACGCTTGGGCACCATGTTGTGCCAGGCCTTGGCAGCGGCCTGTGGAGGGTTAGCCCCTCCAGGAGTGCTTAATTATCCCTCCAGGAATGGTTAATTACCACCGTAGGAATGGTTATCACCCCTCCAGGAATCAATGGTTGCCCTTTTAGGGGATAAGTAAGAGCAGCAGTGAGCAGAGGTCAAAGCAGGAGGGGTGGGCTGCAGCAAGAGGAAGAAGCTCTGTGGAACTGGAGGTAAAAGGCTGGTGAATTGTTTTAGTTTTTTAAAAATAATTTTCTCTTTAATTGTTGGCTGTTTCTGGAGATAAAGGGTTGTGATATGTGGCTTCTTTTGGCTGGGAGAGCCCCTTGAGGAGGCAGGTCCTGCCCTGTGCCAGGTTGTGGTGCCCAGCTCCTCAGGATGGGGAGGGGTGCCATGGCTGCAGGGATGGCCACGCTCCTGCAGGATCATTGGGAACACCCCAAACTCCTCGTCCCCTCTCTGCTCCTGTCCTGGGATGGCCCCATAGCCATGTTGTGCCTTGTACAGAAAATAACTGCTCATGTTGGCTCAAATCTCACGTTGCATTATCCTGCAGTGAATCATCTACCCCATGACTTGACTTCTATTTTTTTTTTAATGAGTCCCTTTCCTGTAAAACAGGATGCAGATATGCCTTTGTTTCTTTCAGCCACCACCTACTTCTGGTTGGTCTGGTAACTCACTCAGCTGTTTGTCCCCTGTTGGTGGGGCTAAGAATGTCCAAATCCCAGTGCCCCCATACAAGGACTGTGCACTCTGTGGAATGGCTGGTGCTGTGTTCTGTGGAATATGCCCTATAAACCCCGCCCAGCCTGGCTTATAAATTCTTAGGTGCTCCTTTTGAGGCTGGGAATTACACTTGGTGGCAAACTGGCTCCCTGAAAGAGAAATGGGAGGTGGTCAGTTATGTATTTCTAGTCATAAAGAGCTCTAAGGTTTTTCTTTTTTGCCCTGCTAAGCTGGCTTTCTGCCTTAAAAAAAAAAAGTGGATGAAAAAGAAAGCAACCTACCTACTTTTTTTTTTCTTTTTTAGTCTAAGAACCTTTTGTGGTTATGTAGAGTATTATTATTGCCACTGGTAGCTCCTGCTGGGTTTTGTTTGGATTCTATTCCAACTTGAGAATTAATTTAAACTCATGTGTAATGGAGGTACTGGAACAAGAGTTATTGCTGCATGTGAGGGTTTAGACTTGGAAGGACAGTGTTTTCCCTCAGTTTTGGTCCAGTGGGTATGTAAAGGAAGATGTAAGCTCGAGCAGCAGACTAGCAGTGGTTGCATCAAACATTTTTCACAGCTGGAAGTTCCTGCTGATGCTGGGGAGCTCAAAGTGGTTGGCAGCTCCTTTATCCCTCTGTATCTACCTGCCTCCTTTCCCTCCCCACATTTCTTCTCATCTCCACCAGCACAGCAGCCACCCGTGGTGGGGCAGTGCAGAAAGTGATGGCAGCTGGTTCTGCTGGATGAGTAAGTGAGGGAAAAAACATCACTGAGAAGACTTTTGATCCTTCTAAAAATGGGAGAAGGGTACTGCTAAGAAACCCTGGTGACTGCCAGGAGACAACTCAGAAAAGGACTGGAGTGTTGTGGTACTGGGGAGTGGCAAGAGAGGTGGAGTTGGAAATTCATTCCTAATCTTTGGTCCATCTGCCTGTGTTGCTTGCTGGTCTGCAACATAACCAATCCAGAGAAAGCAGGTCCTTGAGGTATCAGGTCCCCTCTTTCAAACAGGAAAACTTTTTCTAATTGAAGGACATGCACCTTCAAAATTCTGTCCTAGATTCCAGTTTGTTGAATTAAAAGCCAATTCTGCCATTACTCGAGCAGTTAATAAAATCTATTGCCTTGTGATGCATTTTTTCTGCAGGCTAGAATGGATCTGTCTTCATTGTGATTTGTGAGATTGAGGGGAAAACATAAAATATAACCTATGTTTCTACTGCACTGAAAAATTTCACTGTGTTCTCCTTCTAAAGCTTGGAAGTAACCAAAACTGCAGAGGTCATTATTTTGAATTATTGAAAATAAGTTTACCTTATTAACATTTTAATAAAGAGAATCTCTTTGCAGTGGTGCTCAGAGTTGATTTTATTTCTTTCTGTGCAATTCCATTCTCTAAAAGGGAAAATACTATTGAGACCTGTAAAGCATGATGTTAGACTGAAACTAAACACAGAAATACACCAAAGCAAAATGCTTTCTAAAGGTGCTGTGTTTGTAGAGGTGCTTGCCCAATATGTGTGATGCAAAATGGGGATGCTTTGTGAAGAAATCATCCTTGTAAAGCCATTGGTTCTGGTCATCAGACTCTATCCAATGCTTTAGTGATGATGCTGCTGATCTATTTGGGAAGTTGGCTGGCTCTCAAGGCAGAGTCTCTTCTCAAAGGCTGTTTCACAGTGAAAATATGCTCAGTGCAGCCGAGTGCATGAATGAAAAAGCCTCTGGTACCTTCTAGTCTGGCAAAATGCAGCACAAAACTCAACTTACTCTGTCTTTTCTGCTGTCCCAGGTAAGAAATGTGTGTTTTTTCCTTGTTTTCTTTCATCTGTCTGCTTTTGTGTGTTTGGATTTGAAAGTATTTGTAATTCAGCTCTGATTTCTGAGTAATTATACATTGCTCGAATTACTGTTTAAAGATGCAGGATCTCTGCTCTAAGCCAGTTGCTAGGAATGTAGGATCTCATAGTTCCCTGATTTACAATTACAACCAATTTGCCGTGTGATATATAGCATTTTTTTGTTTCCCTTCAGGAAGGATGGTGGGGGGAATCTTTCAAGTGTCTCTGTTGCAGCTGCAGCGGCAATATTTTCTGTCATATCAAATGCTGCAACTTTGATTTGCCTCTTCCCTCTGTGGCTGGTGCTGGGTAGTAGGTTTACAGGCTGTTACAGGCAGCTCACGTTGCTTTATTTATTTATTGCTTTTCTTTTTTAAATAAAGGAATTGGAGGGGGGAATATGGAGGAAAAATAAAATCAGACCTTGCGAAAGGCTCCCTTTCCCGATACTCTCCCGATAGATGTGTAATACTCCGTTAGTGACTTGCTATGTAGCCTTTCTCTTATTAAATGTAATAGATCCCCCTCTGCCAGAAAGCAGAGGCAAAAACAGCCAGCCTTAAAAACACGGAGCTGCTGAAGCCCCGCTGCCGCTGCCTGTCAAAGCACGGGGACTCGCTGGGCTTTCACTTCTCAGCACCTCCCGGTCACTCTCTTTTCCTCTGGCTGCTGTCTCAGGGCTCACTTTTGGGCAGCTCAGAGCAGGTTTGGAAAGCCTTTGTTGTTGGCCAGCTTAAGGGCATTCTCCCTCCTTTTGTCTTACGAGCTCTGTAAACTTGCATTTAGTGACAGCGGGCTGAGATCCTCCGCACCGAGCAGCGATGAAAGTTAATTCCTTTTTGACTTGCGACTGAGTGGTTTTGTTAACCCTTAGAAGGCTGGTGGGGTTTAGTGTCAGACAAGTGCTCGGGACGCTGAGCCGGAGCCCCCGTGTCGGTGTGACTGCAATCTCCAGCAGGCGTTCGGTCTGCTGATCCCAAACAGGGCACTGAGGAGGAAAACGGAGAGGGTTCACCATTGGGAGAGCTGTATTGCTGAGAGCAGCTCCACAGCCTGTGAGGAGGAGGCAGCAGGGTGATCCACATGCTGTGGAGCAAGGTTAGGACGTTCAGGTCCTGGTTTCACCTGGTCCAGGAGTCAGTGCAGGGACGTGGGTGGCTGGAGCTGTGGGACAGCAGGAGCCTCGATGGCTGGGGATTGGGAGTGAGCAAGCACAAAGGCATTTGGGTGGGTTCGGGATGACAACCCTGCTCCGGGCAGTGGAACAAATGAGAGCGGCTGCCTCGGGCCATGGGTTTGGTGCCGAGCAGCGTGTGCCGGTGGCACATGGAGAGTTCCCGGCAGGGTCACTCTGCCAGCCCCGGCTGGGGCTCCCTGGCAGGGTCCGGGCACAGCCTGTGGCTCTGCTGGGACTGGCTCAGCACAGTGGCCAAGCTGCTGCTCAGAGAGGGCTGAGCACTGTCCCGTGGGCTGGGGAAACCCAGAGGGCTCCCGGGGATGAGAAGCTGTCACCAGTGGGCTGCGATCCAGCCTGGGCTGGCAGTGGGAGGCAATGCTCAGGGAGCAGAGGGGCTGGGGGAGAGAGCACAGGCAGTGGAAAGGCAACCTGTGGATGTACTGAACTGGTGCTCTCTCATCTTGGCTTTGAGACCTCCCATCTGCTTTGCGTGGCTTTGTCTCTGTTTTCAGTCTTTTTTTTTTTGGTACAGCTTCTCTAACACACTGCTGAATTAATCAGCTTGAGTTTGGATCTTCTTTAGTGGTCGTTTGTAGGAAAGCAATATGTATGAGATACAAGAGGATGGACTTCTAGGGCCTATTAAACATAGCTGGCATTTTTTTTAACATTAATGACTACTTAAGATTGGACAAGGTGCGGACACCTGATTCTGAAGACACCTGTGCACTTTATTGATAACTTTCAGTGATACTTCAGAGTTTCTTCTCAGGCTGGGCTGAGTTCTGCTGTACTGCAGGGCTGAACTTGTGGTGCTTAAGTGCTCAAATTGCACTCCACCCTCTTTATCAGCATGTACAGCTCTATCTTGACACGTCTCTCTCCACCACGTGAGCTAACCCATCTCCAAATTTACTTTCTAGATCACGTCTAAGAGTTAATGAATTGGGGAATGAATCAGACTGTCAAATGGAAGTGTACATAATTCTGATTTCAGGTCTAGGACGTTGAGTATTGGCAGGTTAAAGTATGAATTGGAGTGGGTGCCATGCTAGGGAAAGAAATGGGATTCACTGAAAGGCTGTTTGGCTTTCCTCTTTGACACCCCACATGCACAGCTTTCATGTGACTGGAAAAGTAAACAGAAGAATGTGAGAAACAACATATTAAACAAATGCAGCCATCTGCTTGTGTAGTGGTTGTAACACATTTGGGGTTCTTTTTCTGCAAGTTTTCTTTTTTTCTCCCTTAGGAGTAGCAAGAATGTCTCATGTAATGCAATGCTAGTGGAACCAGAAAGGACCAAGTTCGATAGAATTCTTTCTAAGAAGGAGCAATCTAGTCATCTTTCTGTGGAAGCAGAAGATAGTGATAACTTAGTTTCAAAGTAATGATAGCAAAGTGTACAGTGTAGAGAAAAAAGTTTGAAGGAATTCTTTTATGTCAATAGGAACATGAACTACAGAAGGTTTATTTTTAATGAAAAGATCATTTCTAAAATTAGTAACTTGGGTTTTGTGTCTTCTTGGTCAGCCTCTGATTCAACTGCATTTTTAAAGTACAAAAAATTTGCCTTTTGTGGCATTAAAAGGATGAAGATGGATAATCACTTTTTCATATCAAAGGAGCCCATTAAGTATGCATGTAAAAACCGTGGTAAACAGGTAGGAAATAAATTAATTTTTCCATTTGCAGAGATTTAGTTTGCACTGCTACCAACTGTTCTGTTGTCACCAAGAGGAAAACTGAGCATTAACTGGAATAACTAAGAAAGATGTTTCAAGTAATCCTTTAATTCAGACTCACATTTAAAACTCCAAAGCATAACTATAATATAGAGCTTTATTGATCTGAAGCTGACAATAAAAACTAAATGTACTCTGGTAGCTTATGCAGTTCACTATGCAGGGTACAGTAAGCAGTAAATGCATACTTTGATCTGATAGATTTAAAAATCTGCACATTTTACATTTTCCCCAAAAGGATATTTTCTAAAATCTATATATGAAATATTTGTTTTAAGACAAAAGTTGCTCACAGGCTTCCTTTTCTATGCTATGTGTTTCATGCAGAGAGATGACTCAAAATTTGTAAGTAAGGCTTACAAAATGAGGAAAAAACACCCATATTTTTGATAATTTTAACAATAACTGTCATGTTTCACTGGGTTGCAACTAAGTAAATTGGAAAAATGTGTAGATTTTACAAGCATGTCATTAGAGTGAATAGAGAAAACTAGTCCTCAAACTCTTTCCCCTAATGCAGAGCCCACACTGCTGCATTCTTAAGCTTTTATTTGTTCAAATTTCTCCAGAAGAGGGCTCCATGCACAGCTTGAAAGGCAGCACCCAGCTATTGAAAGCAAAAGAAATTTATCAGCTTCAGGAAAAAAGACAAGTCTTACTCACACAAGTGTGTTGATATAAGATTGCAGATTATGCTCCAATTCTGACCAAGTAGCTCCCTGTTCTATCATGTTGCTGTAGGTCTTGTTATTTGAGAGTTCAAGAGAAGTCCTGTAGTTCTTGTGCTATATCAGAGTTGTAAAAATGCTTTAAAAATGTTTGAGAAACTCAGTTGTCAATTACTCTGTATAATTATTTCTACTGATGAGCACTTTGTAAACAGGCTGACGCTTCCTCCCCACAGTTTCAGGCCATCAGTTTTGGCTGTGCAGTCAAAAATCATCTTCCAGTTGCATATCTCATTCACAAGATGGTGTCTCCCAAAACACAGAGCCATTCCAGCAGTTGTGCTGTCCTATTTCTCAAATATTACCTTAGAGGGAAGGTTGGTGCTAGTGAATTAGGATGGATTTTGGCTACAGCTCTAACCTCTAAAAATATCCTTACACAGGACCTGACCACAGTCCTTACTGCTAAGCGAGGGGGGTTTGTTATAGTAGACAAGTGAAAACATGAAAATGTTTCTGCAGTTATAGCAATTAAACCCCACTTTGTGTAACCCCTGAGACTCAATCCTTCAATCTAAGATGTAGCTTAGATTGAAGGATGGTTGGGACCTGCTTTCTGTTTCTAAGGATCAAAACCTCAAAAAGGTTTTCTTACACGTGTAATATTTGTGCTATCATCCACTGGGAGTTATTGACTTGGCTTTTAGTGACTTGGTGTCTAAGAAATTAATATTTCTAAAAGCTGTGTCAATAGATCAGTGCAACAGGGACCTTGAGAACCGTGTCGATGGCAACAGTGGTGCCCCTTCAAGGAGTTGTGAAGTTCTGCTTTCCTTTTCTTCCTGTTTGCTGCAAGATAAGCAGGCTCTTCCCATTCTATTAATATGTAAAAGCAAGCCAGATAACAGAGCTCTCAGTGTTCCACTCTTCCTGCATCACTGCTGGTGTTGCATCTCTAATCTTCAGCTGCTGGGTTGCACCAGCGTGCTGCGTGTCAGGGTTTTGGCCTCATGTTTCAGAGTTCCTAAGACAGCATAAACCCTTCTGGAGGATGGGGGCTTCATTTAGGACTTTGAGCACAAAGGTCAGGTTAGCAGGTTTGTTTTTTTATTGTTTCATGAACAGTTATAAATGCAAAAGTCACTGTTTTGATGTGTATCACTGGTATTCCAGCCCCTGTGTCCTGGGGGCATCAGGCTCAGCTTTGCCAGCTGGGAAAGGGAGAGAATTGTCCTGCTCTGTTCTCCATTGAGACCTCACCTCGAGTGTTGAGGGCACTTCTGGTCACCACAATGTAAAAAAGATATTAAACTATTAGGAAGTGTCCAAAGCAGGGCAATGAAGATGGTGAAGGGCCTTGAGGGGAAGCAGTGTGAGGAGTGTCTGAGGGCACTTGGCTTGTTCAACCTGGCGAAGAGGAGACTGAGGGGAGACC